>OY757910.1:73817399-73962919 GCA_963585895.1 Sepioteuthis lessoniana | reverse complement strand
GGAAAAGGTGGCGGCGTGGTGGTGGAATAATTTTTATTCTCTTTTCTTTTTCCATTTTTTTTTAACTTTGTTATTGTTCTATTCTAAGTGTTCGTTGGACTGACAGCTCAAACCGTGAGCCAACATCACGCAGACAATCACCGTACGGCCGCGCGCACGAAGGGGCTTATTGTTTAAGAAAATAAAAATTTGAAGAGAGGCGAGGTAAAGAAAAAAAAAAGAACGTGAAAGAGTGAGTGCAGATAGAATGTGTTGATAGAGGGGGGGAATTAGGGAAGGTAGATCAAAAGAAAGAAAGAAAGAAAGAAAGAAAAATACAAATAGTATTGAATGATAGATGAAAAACGAGAGAGAAAGAAAGAAAGAAAGAAAGAAAGAAGAAAGAAGGAAAGAAAAATACAAATAGCATTGAATGATAGATGAAAAACGAGAAAGAAAGAAAGAAAGAAAGAAAGAAGGAAAGAAAAATACAAATAGTATTGAATGATAGATGAAAAACGAGAAAGAAAGAAAGAAAGAAAGAAAGAAGGAAAGAAAAATACTAATAGCATTGAATGATAGATGAAAAACGAGAAAGAAAGAAAGAAAGAAAGAAAGAAAGAAAGAAAAATACAAATAGTATTGAATGATATATGAAAAACGAGAGAGAAAGAAAGAAAGAAAGAAAGAAAGAAAGAAGGAAAGAAAAATACTAATAGCATTGAATGATAGATGAAAAACGAGAAAGAAAGAAAGAAAGAAAGAAAGAAAAATACAAATAGTATTGAATGATAGATGAAAAACGAGAGAGAAAGAAAGAAAGAAAGAAAGAAGGAAAGAAAAATACAAATAGCATTGAATGATAGATGAAAAACGAGAAAGAAGAAAGAAAGAAAGAAAGAAAGAAAGAAAGAAAGAAAGAAAGAAAGAAAAATACAAATAGCATTGAATGATAGATGAAAAACGAGAAAGAAAGAAAGAAAGAAAGAAAGAAACTTTGATCAAGAGAGAAATGACGAGAATGAAAGAAAGAATACAAATAGCATTAAATGATAGAGGAAATGAAGAGATAAAAAGAAAGAAAGAAAGAAAGAAAGAAAGAATTTACGAAGATGGTAAAAAGAAGAAAAAAATAAGAATACACGAAAGGAAAAACAAAATAGCAATTGACAAACGATAAAATTAAGAGCTTAAAAAAAAGGGAAAATAGTAAAAGAAGTACGAAACGAAAGAAAGAAAATAAATTCCATCGCCTGGAAAAAGAAAGCAATGAAATTAAAGAAGGAAAGAAAATAATAGAAGGAAGAAAATATTGGATGTAAGAATGAACGATAATGTAGAGTTTTTTTTTAAACTGAGAGAGAGAGAGGGGAGGAGAGAAATACCTGAAAAAATATTGCGTTCACCAATCCTATTTTTGTATCTAGATAGCATTAGGAGGGTATAGTCTATACTAACCTCATTCAGAAAGAACTTTTTGAATTATATTATGACGTGTAATTTCTTTTTAAACAATGGCGAACTTTTATTTATTGACTTTAACAAAATAAAACAATTACCTTATCGGTACGTAATGGTTTTTTCGTTTTTACATTTTTATTTTTGTCCTTTTGCTTTTTTTAAAATTTTGACAAGTGATGAAAATTAGATTTTTTGTAACATTAGGGAAAGCATGAGATTTGTGGGACAAGCAAAATGAACGACAAATGATTCCCCAAAAAGCCAGTTTTCATCGAAACCAATTAAAGATGTCAATTAGATGGCATCGGAGGGTAGTTTTCGACAATAATCCTTTTCTAGATAACCAAACTATTGATTTAGATCAGTCACGGGCCACCCAAGGTTCATGGTGCTTTCTGGATGACCCGCTTAAAACTTCAAATTTTTACGGAAAGGAAATTTTTACCGAAAAGAAAAAAAAATCAGTTTTCCCTATTTCTAATATAAATTTTAATATGTATGGCCTCCTTCAAAACGGAGAAAAAGCTAAAAGGGAACAACATAAGAATGCTACATGTTGTTTAGAATAAATCCTAGACGCATCACTCTCACCAAACAGCAACTATACGGCCTCTTTCCTCCCATCTTACAACCATCCAAGTAACAATATATTAGGAAGCACCAGTGTTGGCCAATTTGCAAAGACTTACATCAACTCCATCGGAATACTGGATGTAGTTCGGAGGACCTACCGGGAGCGATGGATTATCAGGACGTTCGGAGATAGAGAGTCAAGCAAATCCGTGCTTTCAGTACCGCTTGATGATGATGATGATGATGATGATGATGATGATGATGATGATCTTCAACGTAAAATTAACTTGATTTGTTTTAGTAGCACGGCCCACCTGGTGAGCCATTTCTCATGCGGCCTGCTTCTTGAAAAAGAATGCCCGTGTCTGCTTTAAATAACCCTAACTAAACCAAGGAAACGACGAAAATTACCTGGAATTATTTTACAGAAACAGCATAATATTACTCCAGGATCAGGTACGACTGTCTGTATCTTTGGTGATTCGAGGGAAAAAATTGTTTGAATTTGATTCGTTTACACCGTTCACTTCAAATTGTCTGAAAAAACTTCAATTGGTGTCAAGCGTTGTTCTTTACCGAAAAAGTTTCTTTTTAATTCTGTCAGACTGGGATGATAGAATCGCCTCAAAATACCCAAACCCCGTTTACTTAATTAACCCCACGGATTTTATATGCAACCCAATTATTTTCAGGAGGTAGTAGCTAACGAGCTGAACAGTAACATCAGAGTAAACAAATTTGAATTCTAGTTACAGAATACTGTAACTAGAATTCGAATTGGAACTAGAATTCACTTTGGAAAACGTATGGACCGCATCATACTCCCCATCCCAACTATTTGTTAAATTATATCACTGCAGTTCTTCTACAATGATTTGGCATTAGATAACCCACAAAGATTGATATGCCATTAAACTAACGAACCAAACCAAACCAAACTAATTATTTCCGGGTTTGCAAACATCTATATTGGGCTTAAAACACTGATCATCTTTTTTTGTTTGTTTCGTTATCTTTTTTTTTATTCTACACCGTTCCCGAAGTTTTGGCCCGTAAGTCATTTGGTATGACTGTGAAAAATCTGACAGCGTAAAACAGGGGAATTAAAAAAAAAAAAACAATGAAAAACAAAGAAAAATATGACGAACAAATGTCAATGAGAACATCGCATAAGATTCTGTCGTTAATACGATACTTATTTATGGTCCACATCTATCACTTAACTGTGATGAAATATCTTAGGGAAATTTCAAAGAAGATAGACCGATCTCATTTAGACCTTTGGCACTAGGTAAGATTTCAAGCTGGTTGGATGGAACTGTTTTTGTGAAAATTAAAACCTCCATAAATGCCACTGGGAGGTCAATGTAAACAATCTCCTCCCCTGGTAGCCTTTGTCCATACAGCAAATATAAATGCAACATTTTTTCTTAATCATGATTTTCTGGTGACCAGTAAAAAAAATGTTATAACTTAGGTTTCTGGTTTGGAAATTTTTAACTAGATGTCAACTAACAGACATATTAATTCCTGTTATCAGATTATTGAGACTTTGAAATATTAACCCGAAAGTTTTTGTGACACACTAACTGATCTTAGATGTTTAACAATCTAGTCACGTGATCTGATCTGTAAATGAGAACAAACTTAATCGCTTACTCCTGACAATAGCCCTTTTTTTTAAATCGAACTAAGCTCTTGTTGATAAATGCTGAACGTATCTACTTTGGCGCAATAAAATCTTCATTTTCCCATTCGTCAATCCCAAACTTGTCCAAGGTAAGAGTGTCACTTTACTTAATCTATCTATTTCTTCCTCAGTCACTCAGAACCTTGCGAAGCTTGGAATACGTCGAATGTATCCCCCGCACAGAGGTAAGATTCCACTCCCCACTTCATCCTCCAAAAGAGGAGTGTCCTGGGTAGGACAATAAACTACATCTGATAGTAAGGCCCCAGATCTGGAGATGTAGGGAGTGTGGAGTTCCCATTCTCTACCATTCCTACTAGGTTCACCCTGACTCGGAGTAGTAGTATCTGTTTAGGTCCTATTTACGGTTTAAATAGATCTGTTTTAAGATTAGTCGAATTCAATTGAACCATGTGTGAGAAGACTCTCTTCACTGGAGTTTGGCAAAAGGTGTGTGACTGTTGCGTGCTTGTGTCGCGTAGTAGGAGCCAGCCTTATTTTCAGCCTCGATATTATCGGGACTTAAGAATTTTGGATTACCGGAAGTTCGTGACCACCTAGCCCAGATAAGTTAGTTTATCGACCATTTTTGTTTTATTTGTCCAATCTATGTAACTTAGCTTGAGTATATTAGGTCATTAGCCCTTTTTGTTTTTTTAGTCCCCTTCTTTTGTTTGTTTCCTCGTTCCCAGTCCTGTTTAGGTGACAGGAATTAGAGTTCTCCAGGGGTTTAACGGAGTTTTTAACTTTATTCATTTATTCTTTGATTGTTTATTTATTTATTATTTATTTGTTTACTTATTCTCCATCAGCACTATTTTCGACTGGTTAACTCCTCTTTCTGCCATTCTAGTTTGTGGTGGGGACCAAACACTAACAATCTTTTTTATTTGTGTAAATATTGTTCATTTTTCGATTTGGGGGATACGTGTATATATGTATATATGTCATTTTGAATTTTAACTTGTTTCCCCTCTCCCCCACATTGTAAATATGGGTCTTAGGTTAGAAGTTCATGGAACACTAGATTTGTTTTGGTGAGCATAGCATGATAGAGATGTGTTCAATTGAGGTATTGTGGTGCTTTTTGATTTTGGAGATATGTATTGGAAATTTACTAAGCTTTTTGCTTAGATGTGGCACAAAGCCATATGAAAGGGGCACCCAATGAGGCTCGAACTCACTCGTGTAGGTTTGCTAGTCGAGCTTGCTAACCATTACACCACCAGAGGTGCCTTTTGGGAGATATGTATTGGTTGGTGAATGAGTCTAGTTAAGTTTAAGATTAGGATAGTGTTGACCATTCCCCTCGCTCCATTGTTAGGCCATGTACCAAATTTGTATTTTGTTTAAACAATAAATAATTTAATTGGACCACATGTAAAAAAAAAAATTTTTAATCGTAAACAACTGAAAAAAAAAATGTAAGAAGCAGGACGCATTAGGAATGGCTCTCTAGGTAGGCTGCACTACAAAAGAATTCAAAATAATTTTACGTTGAAGATTATTATTAACAGCAGCAAGTGGCGAAAACAACAGATTTTCCTGACTCTTCCCCCTCGTCCCTCCTTATCATCCAACGCTCCCGGTAGGTTCTCCGAACTACATCCAGTATCCACACTGACCTGATGTAATTCAGTCCTTGCTATTTGATTTGGTTTGATTTTAAGGCATTTCAACCCTTGTAGGTTATTCAATACCAGATGCTCTTTATACATATATATTAAATATATATGACATGTCGACACATTTTGTTGATAACATTCTTAAACGAGTCTGAATTCTTTTTTGTATATAGTTAAATGGTATTGCTATGTAAGAGTCACAATTTAACATCAGTCATTTGTTTTCAAAGATAGTTTGTTCTATTTGACCCAAAGATAGGATCCTATCAAGTGCTACCACCTCGGGTCAGAGTTGACCTAGGACCAATGGCATCGAAGGGGTACGCCACATTCCTCAAGTCTCGAAGAATGTAGCCTTGCCATCTGATGGTTTAATGTCATAATCAGGACATTCGTTAGAGGAGACTTACCCATCTGCAGAGATATATTTGGTATATTCTAAAACCCTGTCGACTGAGTTACTTACTATTCGGCTAACATGTACCTTTGTAGGGGTCCATAGAAGAACGTCACTTATGAATTCGCTCTTGCTTTTCCAGCAGTAACCTGTATGTCTTGCTCGCCTTACTTGGATGGTTTGTGAAATGAACGCGATTCCCAAACCTCTTGGCATAAAATAGCCTTAGACGAATTGATGTATTGTTAAAATCAATCAATCCATCAATCGGCCACTTATTAGTGTAACGAACGTTATCGACGAACCTAGTTTAGTTGTTTCAACAGCATTATTATCTACATCCAACCATCGATTTACTAAATCCACCTCTAATATAATTATCTAAAATTTTATGATGAGCATCTCCCAGGAATCAATGGCTGTAATATAATGGCCGAGGGATTTCGTTCCATGCCTTTGGGTTTAATTAGGCTGAGAACCCTTCGGCTCAGTGCATGGGTTACTTAGGTGCAACATTAACACAGGTGTTCACGCGCGTGCGGGTGGAGCGGACGTGTCACTCAGAGATATCACAATAGCCTGAGATGGGAAACGGGGATACACAGTGCGAATGACGTCACGCGACGGAAGCGCTCGGAGGATTTGGGGAGATTTTTGGAAAAGTCAGTTAGTAGAGTTGAGACTAGACACCGGACTAGAAAGGTTGACTTTCGCTTGCTCGCAGAGGCCTTGGGAAGGTGTCGCACGAGACGGGGGGCAGATGATAAAGCCAGAATAGAAAGATTGTGCGTCTCTCTCCTTATGTCGAAAAACCTTTTAACTCAAAGGTAATAAAAAGTTTCGTACCTGAACAAAGAAGTCATAAGTGTTTTTACGAAAAACACTTTATTCATTAGGTTAGGTTATTCATTAAGTTTAGAGATTCCTATGTTCCATGTATATGTTTTATATATATATGAACATTATATGTCCATTTCGCACATGGCCGTATCTGGCCATGGTACATGGGCAGCAAACTAATCTTGCAAGCCATTGAATATCCAGCAAATGAAACCGTCTTATGATCCCTGCTATAGTGATTCAATATTTACAATTCAAATTCTCACAGTTTAAATCTTTGCATTTTGATGAGTGATCAATTCAAACGAGTTTTGAATGAGTCCACTTATAACCAGTCGGTAAGTCGGTCAATAAAGCTAATTAGCTGTACGATTATTTCTAGACCAAAAATTATAATAGCTGTCCTATTTATTTGTTTGTTTATTCATGTTTAAATGAGTAGAACTTGGGGAATATACATTTCTTTCAAACCAGTTGGATATGAAGTATTATATATCAAGTAATTCAAATGTGCCACCATATTGTTATTCCTTTTTAACTATGAATATATTCTTCCGCCAAACGTGGTCTTCAGCCTTCGATTAGTTCTTAAATGTCAACATGGATGTTTCACTTTCTTCGTTTGCCCAGTTGGTTGGGGCTGTAGAATACACCGGCTGTTTCTCAGCTGAGGAGTAAGACACCTCCCCACAATGAATGTCCTGGATATGACACTAAACAATCTGATGGTGAGATTCCAGTAATGCAGGAGCTTTGGGGAATGCGGTGTGCCCCTTCATTACTATCACTCCCAAGTCAACGCGGCCCCACAGTGGTACCACCTGATTGGTTAAATATAACTAAACTGTGTACTTATACTAAACTGAATTGTTTGAAATAGAACTGTTTTGATATTTGATTGTTGGTTAACAAAAACTATACTTATACTAAACTGAATTGTTTTAAATTTAATTCGGCATTAAATAACCCGAAAATAGTTGATACGCCGTAAAACAAAACAACTAACCAACCAACATTCTTCGTAGAACTGCAACGAACTGAGGGGCAAAGAGACGATACTTATAAGTGACCAAGTGAAATAATAAAAACATCCAAGATCTGGAATATAGTTCATCGAATTAGGATAATTAAAAAAAGAATTTAAAAATCAAAAAAGTTTAATCTTTTTATTTAATACGGTCCTCCAAAAATTATTTTTGCTATACACAAATTGATTTTATTTCTTTTGCCCCAACATCTCTCTCTCTCTCTCTCTCTCTCTCTCTCTCTCTATCTATCTATCTATCTATCAATCTATCTATCTACACACACACACACACACACACACACACACATATATATATATATATATATATATATATATATATATATATATGCGTGTGTGTGTGTGTGTGTGTGTGTGTGTGTCTGTGTGCGAGGGGGCATTAAAATTGAGGCAGAAACAGATAGATAGATGTTCGGAAACACACAATTCAACACCACGCTTAAGACTCATTAATAGTAAGAAGGCATGAAATCAATTCCATATTCTCCTAAAAATCTTGACGCAAACAGAGATGAGTTCGTAAATTCAAAGTAAATAAATTTGATTTCAGACTATCAAAGACAAAGGCTGCAGTAAATATTGATGATGATGATGACATTTAGAAATTTTCAGACACTCAAATATAAACATCCTTAAATCGACGAAAACATTTTTCTGCTAAAATTCTATTGCAGTTTTAGGTTTTAAGTGATAAATTTTGACGAGTTCTAAAAAGAAATCTTTTCAAAGAGTTGGGTGCGATGAGTAATTGTCGTCATTTCAGAATGTATTTATTTCGAGTAAGCGCTTTGTTTGTTTCGTAAGGCGCAATTAAAAATTTATGAATTTAGCGTGTTCAGATTCAAGAACGACTTCATACTTTTCTTTTTATCTATCTATCTATGTCTATTTAATTTAATAAGCTTTATTGCTTAGATGTAGCACAAGGCCGCATGAATGGGGTACCCAATGAGAATCGAACTCACTCGTGTAGGTTTGCTAGTCTAACATGCTAACCATTACACCACCCGAGGTGCCCATCAATGTCTATTTAATTATCAATCTATCAAACCATAAATCTATTTCAATCTCTTTCTTTCTTTCTTTCTTTCTTTCTATTTCAATAGGTTTATATATACTTCTTTATTTCCTATGGAAGGAAATAAAGAAGTTGATAGAAACCCATTGATTTTCCTTTATATCTACCACAATTCATTCATTCATATCTATCTATCTATCTATCTATCTATCTATCTATCTATCAATGTCTATTTAATTATCAATCTATCAAACCATAAATCTATTTCAATCTCTTTCTTTCTTTCTTTCTTTCTTTCTATTTCAATAGGTTTATATATACTTCTTTATTTCCTATGGAAGGAAATGAAGAAGTAGATAGAAACCCATTGATTTTCCTTTATATCTACCACAATTCATTCATTCATATCTATCTATCTATCAATCTATCTATCTACCTATCTATCTTCATCAATTAATTCATTCATTCATTTATCTATTTATTTAGATAGATAGATAGATAGATAGATAGACAGATAGATAGATAGATAGAAAAAATAAGAAATATGGTAAGTCTGGCAAGGGGTTACAATGGTGAAGCATTTCGATCAAACTCATTAGAAATTTAATTGTGGTGAAACTAGTCTATTTGTCCTCTTTCTGCATCTGCTGTTCATAAATTGATAGATGGATGGATAGATAAATTGATATTTGTTGATGAAAAACCCAGGTCAGGAATAAAAAGAAAACACTTTTCTATTATCCCTATTCTCTCTCTCTCTCTCTCTCTCTCTCTCTCTCTCTCTCTCTCTCTCTCACACACACACACACACACACACACACACACACACACACACATACACATATATATATATAAACAATGATATTTGCTAAGCTTTATCAGGTACAACGCTAAATTAATAGAATAAGAATAACGGTTAGAGTGTGCTGTTTAAAAATCAGCTTGGAAAATACGGCATTCGAACACCGATCATTGAGACCGTAGGGAATAACGGAATTATCAGAAACAAAGGTTAGACAATCTCTCTCTCTCTCTCTCTCTCTCTCTCTCTCTATATATATATATATATATATATATATATATATATATATTGATTGAGTTGAGACTCTCATGCCACACCGTCACCACCCCGTACTTAGCACATTTCCGACCGGCATCCACCCGGATAAACGGATGACGAACTCTTTGACAAAGACGTCATTTCCACCGTCCAAGATAATAAAGTGCTTTCATTTATGGACGAATTGACGCCTCCATCCCCATAATACCGCCTTGTGATGGCTTCTTCCTCACTTATCGTCGGCCGAACCAGTCAGGGGCTTGCATCACTTTAGCTACGTTCGGTCTTGCCGCCGCTATCACCACTACCGTCGTCACTGTCACCGTCACTACCACCAAAGATGGCGTCCGAGGAACCCCCCTCTGAGTATCACGTTTGATGCTCGCATAAAATATTTATTTTTTACGCCTGCCCTTCGACGTGTCGCAGTTTTATGAAATTTTTATAGACTTAGATGAGAATTAGATAGATAGATAGATAGATAGATAACATACTGAGATAGATAGATAGATAGATAGATAGATAGATATGAGCGATAGATATGAGCGAATTGTGGTAGATATAAAGAAAATCGAAGGAAGGAAGAATGGAAGGAAATAAGGAAGTAAGACAAAAAAAAAAAAAAAAGGGAAGAAGAAAGCAAAAGAGGAAGGAATGAAAAAGGTGGATTAAAAAGCAACATTTTTTTTTTTTTTTTTTTGGCGCTTTAGCTTGGATGTCGTGATTTTATGAAACTTTCATTGCGTTATATGAGAACGCGAGAAAAATGCATCGCTGAGTGTCCGCTAGTGGGAGTCCAATAGTCAATAGGAATGGCGATGCTTCTCTCAATGCAAACACACACCTACATCTTTATGAGCCGTTTGGCAACGTAATGAAAATGGCGATTTGGAATAGAAAAAACGTCTAGGGCGTAAATTGGTTTGGTCAGCTTTGGTTTCTTTGTTTAATGGCATGTCAACTTTAGTAGGGTTATTTAACGCAGCAACATTTTAGCAAAGCCTTATCAAAGAACAGTCACGGTACTATTTAAACAATAGTTGGGGGTTCATACTTTTCCTAAGGGCATTAGTCCGAATGTAAGAACGCCAATGGAGTTCGAACTCGATTACTAAGATGCGTCATTCCAACATATTATCCACTACGCTACGGAGACCCAACCGCACAGGACGAAGTAGTGGCTAATGCGACATTGTAGTAAAAGGTTGGGACACAAGTTATGCTATTATATTTACTTTCTGACAAATACCTTTGGGAAAGGCTTGAACATCTTTATTCCCCTCCAAGCTATGGGTTAAATAGTACTACTACAATTCTTCTCTAAGTATGGCTTTGGTATTGAATAACACACGAAGATTGATGTGCCATTAAACAAAGAAAGCAAACCGTATACAAAAGTGAAATATATACACGGACTCATGCATGCATATTTTGTTGTTGTACCGGAGTATATATAATGAATTTTCTCTCTCTCTCTCTTTATATATATATATATATATGTGTGTGTGTGTGTGTGTGTGTGTGTGTGTGTGTGTGTGTGTGTGTGTGTGTTGTGAAAAAAGAAAACTGAAAGAAAAATATAAGTGTATGAGAAAAATTTATTACTAAATATTATTCTAGGTCAACCGACGCGTTTCGACGGAATTATCTGAGATATAAAATTACGCAAGTTTATGGTTGAAAGTATCTTATGTCATCCTCAGGGTGGGAAATATGAATTTAAGATAATGGTTTGGACGATACAGAAACAATTTTTATTAATCAAATATATATATATATATATATATATATATATATATATAAGAAATAATCAGATACTTCTGTACTATTATCTCATGTTTACATATAAGAAAGACTTGGAAAGCTATCACCTGATTATCGACGATATAGAAACCCTAATCTCTCTGATGAAATAAAACGGGAAATCTTTCAAGCAGTAGCCATGTCAGTACTATTGTATAGCTTGGCCTAGTCGCCTGGGACAGTTAAATACACCGACTGCATCTCCTCAGAGGGGTATGACTTCCCCAAGACCACTGGATATGTCACTAGACAGTGTGATAGCGAGGTTCCAATGATGCTGGAGCTTTGGGGAATGCAGAGTACCCCTTTATTGCCGTCGCTCCCTGGTCCAATCTGACCCGGAGTGATTGCACCTGATAGGGTCCAATATCTGGGTCAAATAGAACAAAACTGTGTAGTTAAGCTAAACTAAATTGTTTGAAATTTACTGTTTTTATTTTATTTAACTGTATATAAACAGAAACTGTAATTATGCTAAACTGAATTGTTTGAAATAGAACTTTTTTGACATTTAACTATGTGTAAACAAAAAAACTTTACTTATACTAAATCTTTCCATTTCAAACTGTTCAGTTTAGTTTAAATACAATTTTTTACTTGCACACAGTTAAATGTATTTGAAAAAAAACCGGTTCGATCCCAAACAACCCAGTTTAGCAAAAGTACTCAGTTTATATATCAAACAGTTCTATTTGACCGATAGATCGGACCCTATCAGATGTTACCACTCTGAACCGGAGTGGACCTTGGAGCGATGGCAATGAAGGGGTACTTCACATTCCTCAAAGCTCCAGCATTACCGGAGCCTCTCCATCAGATTATATAATGTCATATCCAAGACAGTCGTTCTGATGGGAGTCTTACTCCTCTGCAGAGATACAATCAGTGTATTCTACAGCCCCAGCCGACAAGGCAATGAAAATCAGAGGAAGACTCGAGTTAATTCATACCAGAGCACTTCCGAGACCAACTAGAAAACTTAAAAGAGTCGTAGAGTCCTGAGCTGACTTGATGACAGTGACAACAGGAGTGGAAAACTCGCATATATCTGCAGTTGCGTTCATTCAGATCATCATTATTTGTCAAAAAATATGATTATTGTATGCTAATTTTAGAACATATCTCTTTTTCTTAGTCATTTCACGCGATACTAAAACACAGATTGACTTTTAACGGCAGTTGGCATATACGAAGACGGAAAGAAACATTTAGCAATCTTGCGGATCATTAACAGAAACTTCGATCATCACTTTATAGGCTAGACGAATATAATTTGATACTCAATCTCAATTATGCTCCCATAAAATAATTTTCTCAAAAGCCTGATTAGGTTGATCCTGACTATAATGTAAAGAGGGTGGACAAAATAACGGAAACACCTGGAAATTTCAAACAAATTCATTTTAATATAGTTTTCTAATTGCAGCTCTCCCGTGAACTCCTGCCTCATTTCTAACAGTTTTTTTTTAGGAAACTGGGTTTTTGAGATGGTCAATAAGCTCTGCTGTAATTTTTGGAAATGTATTCGTGTGATTCTTCCTAACAATCCGCATAAGAGTCCGACGGCCCCTATCAGACAGCTTTTGCTTTTTTCCAGAGTTTTGTTTCAGTGAGAAGGTTTTTCCGTCTTTCTCAAATGCTGTCATTAATTCGAGACAGCACTCCTTGCTACACCAAATAATTCAACGGTTTTTGTTACACAAGCGCCTGTCATATGAACACCAACAATTTGACGTATTTTAGAGTCTAATTATTCTGCTATTTTAATGAAATTCGATTAATTTCTTCTGATATCTGTAAAAAACAAAACTTTTAGTAAAATAAGACGAGAAAGATTAATAATAAATAAAAAAAAAGATTAAAAATAACAAACATTTGATGGTTTTATAGAAATTTCAAAATTGTGATACTAAGAATTTGCCCAGTCGGTTGGGGCGGTAGAATACACCGACTGCTTTTCTACAGAAGTGTAAGACTAACGCCCAATGAGTGTCCTTGATATGACACAAAACAATCTCATGGTGAGGTAATGCTTGGGGTTTGGGGAATGCGGAGTACACCTTCATTGCCATTGCTCCCAGGTCCACTCTGGCCTGGAGAGGTAGCCCCTGATAGGGTCCTGTCTATGGGTTAAATAGAACTAAACTCTGTTTATATGCTAAACTGACTTGTTTGAAATAGAACTGTTTTTGACTTTGAAACTGTACTTATGCTAAACTGAATTTTTTGGAATAGAACTGTTTATATGTTTAAAGATTGATTTGGCATTAATAACCTTAAATGGTTGATGTGCCATTAAGCCAAACCAAGACAAGATGCTAAGATTCTTGGTGTTTCCATTATTTTGTACAACCCCTGTATTTTGTCTTGATGTTAAACATCAAGAAAAATAAAACCATATCTGGGAGACTCTCTCATTTTAGGTTATCGAAACAAATAAATGAATATGAAATATAAGGAAATTTGCTAAACTTAGTTTAATCCGGAATAGAGCGTATCCTAGATATGATATTATACTCCGTTTGATTGTGAGACACAAATAATAATAGAAATAATAATAATAATAGTAATAAATGGATAAAAATTTCAGATCAGCGGGTCTGATTCGTATACAGTGAAGAAGAAAAGATGGAGTCAGTCAGTGGATTTCATTTTTCCATTTCAGTATAGAGAGAAAATAAAGGAAAACGAAAAACTGGATAATTACCAAGACCTTTCTGAGAATTGAAAAACAAACCAACCGAGGGACCTGAAATTAAGTTGACAGGAATACTAGTCATAGTTGTAGACTCTGGAGAACGTGGAGTACTCCTTTGTTGTCATTACTCACTCTGACCAGAAGTTATAGAAGGTGTAGGGTCCCATCTAAGAGTAAAATGCATCTGTCCGAGAATTATTAGCGGTGAAAAGGAATACCTGAAACCATATAACGATGTGGAAACAAATTATTATTAAGCAGTAATAGTTACTTCAAACCATATTATTATGCATGAATTGTTTGTATTGAATTTCGGCATTAAATATCCCACTCTGTGTTTATATGCCGTTAAATAAACCATAAACAAAACCAAAACAGAGCTATATATATGCTACGAGGGTTGGTATAAAGAAGAAAGATTGCATTGCACAAAATTGGTTGCCAGCCTTTTTGGAAAAGTAATATTCAATTTTACTGCTTTTACTACAGATCGAATCCGGCTAATGACAGTGAAGCAAATTATGCAACTTGCTCCGATATGAAGTCTAAAGTTGAATTAAAAAAAAAAAAGAAAAATATAAAGATAAGCTGGTTATGAGGACTTTGATCTTAACTTTGATTCGAACTCACAAAGTGCAGACAGCATGTTTTGTGTCGATTCGTACACGAAACCAGTCAAGAGAAGAAATGTGAAACCTGGCCAGCAATTAAAAAAAAAATGGCAGTGAGAAACGTCGTGGAGGGATAAGGGCGAACAAGGAAAAAGTTGACTGAGTACAGATTGTCCAATCCATAAAAATTTAATTACATCCTGACACATTTATTAAAGACGAGCAACAACAGAAGATAATTTCATGTTTGGGGTATTTTGCCCAGGTCGGTTAAGTACGATTAAGGTAAGAAGCCTATAAAACAACGTGGCTAGTGAAAGAGTTGGAATATATTTTGCTGATTTTTTTTTGCTGATTCCGAAGTGTTGGGACGTATTTTGCTGATTTAGAAGCACTTGGGGGTTAGTTGATGATTATTCCTATTCACACATTCAAGGAAGACCATATGCATCGAAGTGTATGTGGACCCAGTTTATGTCAATAAGGTTTTTTTTAATTACTCAACAACTATTATGTAGATCCTGCGACCTCATTGTTTTTTTTTTGTTTTATTTGGTGGGGGTGTTTTTTAGAGTAGAATTTAGCAAATTTTGATTTGGTTTGGTTTCTTTTTTAATGGCATATCAACCTACGTAGGTTGTTTAATGCCAAAGCCATCCTTCTAAAAGAACAGGAGTGGTACTATTTAACCCATACATAGGAAGATAAGGGGGTTCATACCTTTCTTAAAGGTATTTTTCCGAAAGTGAACGTAATAGCGCGACTGGAGTTCGAACGAGCTTACTACGATTCCACCGTCCAGCAGTTCAGCCATTACGCCAAGAGGACACCACCCAGCAAGGTTTGATGAATAATGATTATTGCAGAAAGTTTCATTTTCACTGAACGTCTCATACCTGTTCCAAACTATGTTAAACACAAAAAGATACCTGTAAGAATATCTGCGAAATTGTATACAATCTCGCTTTTCTTTCTTGGACACAAGAATGCTTTATTGGTGTGATGTAGAATACGCTAACTTTATCCCCACGCAGAGCGATGAAGACTTGTCCAGTAACGAGGTTTAGTCCCTGGGGCGGAAGAGCCCATCCCCCTTGAGTGTTTTCCTTCTCCTAGACTGGTTGCCACACCAAGGTTAAACAGCCTAGTCTCCCAGTATGACACACGGTAGGATTAGAACACACCAAAAAGGGTATACTGAGTATGACACTAAATTGCATCTGGTGGTGAGGCAACGGTTCTGGAGCTCTTGAAAGATTGGTGAGTAATGTTTCATTCCCATTACTCTCAGGGAACTCTAACCTGGAGTGGTAGTACCACGGTCAACTAGTAAATATAGCCCTGCTTGTTACATTACCAGGCTGACATCTACCAGGCCGAAGTAATGTAAACAAAGAAAGCCAATTCATGGCTGCATATAAAATTAACCTAAAAACAGAATTAACTTTAAAAATTGAACAGAGAAAATGATATAATCATGTTATTAGAATTTATCCGACATTATTTCAAATCCTTTCAATATTAAAATGCATATTTACACTTTGCCTTTCACTAATCCACGAATTATCATATTTACCAACCCCTCCGCTCGGGCAGGATATGACACAAGGTCAATTTTTTAAGCGGAGTTTTACAGGTTTGAATTCAGAGTTTTCCTTCTCCTAGACTAGTTGCCTCACCAAGGCTGAAGAACCTAGTCTGCCCTACTATTTACCCATAGCTGGAGGGAGAATAATTGGATTCATACCTTTCCAATCAGTCAGGTCCAGGATTTGAACTCGTGTCGCGGTGTCTATATCACGCGACGATAACCATTACACCTCCACGAATTATAAACGGCTGTGAGTTACCTTGCAATTGTGATTTTAAAATAACGTCGGATAAATTCTACCAACAGGATTATACTATTTTCTCTATTCAATTTTTAAAGTTAATTCTCTTTTTAGGTTAATTTCATAAACAGCCATGAATGAATTTTTATTTCATTTTATTTACTTTTTTCTTTGTTTACATTACATGGACTTGTTAGAAGTCCGTCTGGTAATGTAACATGCAGGGCCCTATTTACTAGTTGGGCGTCTTTAGTTTGGATTCTTTGTTTTTAAGAACATATCAACTTTTGTTAGTTATTTAATGCCAAAGCCATACTCCTAGAAGAACATGGGTGGTACTATTTAACCCATAGCTTAGAGGATAAGGGGGTTCATGGCTTTCCCAAGAGTATTTATCCGAAAATAAACATAATAGCGAGACTGGAGTTCGAACTCGCTTACTACGATTCCGCAGCCCATCGCTTTAACAATTACACCACGAGGTCACCCAGTTGGCCGTGCTAGTACCTGTTAAGGTTTCCTTTCCGGGTCAAATAGATCTATCTGAAAATTATAAATATTACATAAGAATGTTTGATGTCATATAACTGTTTGCCAAAAATACAAGAAGTGATACTATAGGTATACAATGTGCGCAATTCTAAAACATCTGGGCATAAAATAAACCTAGATGGGTTGACATGCCGTTAAAATTTATCAATCAATCAATCATTGAAAACGAGGAATTCGTATCCTTGACGAAATCTACATTGTCCTCTCACATAGAACAGTTAGGGCTTTTACCGATGTCTGCTGCTCTTTCAAAGTATAACAGACACATTAAAAAAATTGATTTTTACAAAATTCTATTGTACGTAGGTTCCAGAAAAGTAAATCTAAAAATTATTTAGATATTGATGTCTTGTACCATCGAACGTAGTCAATGAGGACAAAGCTCTATCACAAGTGTATTTTTAACTTAGGCTGACACGAGTACAAGATAACAGATCACGCAGTAGATATTTACTATGCTTTGCTTACTTGAAAATGAGGTCTCATTGGGTGCCCCATTCATTCGACCTTGTGCCACATCTAAGCGAAACGCTCAGTAAATTACTACTTTGAAATAAGAAGTCCTACATTATACACTAGATGAGTCAATGAGAAATACATACATACGTACATACGTATATACAAGGGTGTGTATATTACTCTTCGTTTGTTTGTCATCTTCCTACTTATAGACTCTTATCAACCAATTTTGGTAAAAGTGAGCACGTGATCTCTCTTGACCTAAAAGTCTTCATTAAAAGGTTATTGGTTGGTTGATTAGGTTTTATGGGATATCAACCTTTGTAGGTTATTTAACGCCAAATTCATTTTTATACAAATAGCCAGTTTAGCATCAGTACACAGTTTAATTGTCAAAAACATTTCTACTTCAAGCTATTCAATTTATTCAAACAGTTCTAATTCAGCTAATTCAGTTTAATATAAGCACAGAAGTTCTATATTAAACAATTCAGTTTAGTATAAGTACAATTTCAATGTCAAAAACAGTTCCATTTCAAACAATTCAGTTTAGTATAAGCACGCAGTTTAAATGTAAATACACAGTTTTATTGTCAAGAATATTTTTATTTCAAGCTATTCAGTTTAGTCCAACAGTTCGAATTCAAACAATTCAGTAAAGCATAAGTATGCAGTTTAGTTCTACTTAACCCATAAATAGGGCCCTATCAGGTGCTACCATTCCGGGCTAGAATGGACCTGGGAGCAATGGCATTGAAGGGGTGCTCCGCATTCCCCAAAGCTCCAGGACCACTGGAACCATCAGATTGTTTAGTGTCACATCCAGCACCACTGGAACCATCAGATTGTTTAATGTCACATCCAGGACTATCATTGGGGTGGGGATCTTATCCCTCTGTAGATGTGCAGTCGGTGTATTCTAAAAAAAAAAAAAGTTGGGAAAATACCAGATTTCAACTCAATTCAATTGACACCATATGAACCTGAAATCAGTCAGAGATGGCTAGGATTGGATAGTCCCGGTCACGTGACCAAACAGTCATAGAAGTTCGAAAGTTACTGTTAGTTGATTCCCTAGAATAAGCGTACATATGGGAAAATGGATGCGCATATTTTTCCACCTATAGAACTGACTCTCCGATGTACACATAAGAAAAGAGAAGCTGCCATAGATAAAAAGAAATAAGATAAGTATACTCACAAAAGCGGCTAATTATTCGTTCTTCGTAACAAGAGATGTTTATTCCTCAAGACGAAACAGCACGCGACCCGCATTGAAAAAGTAGATTTAGCTCATCAACACAACCCCACCCCACAAAAAAACGTGGGGGTTAAACGATCATCATCGTCGAAGAAAGTAGTGGGCTGAGGGCTATTTAACTCGATGATCGAATAGTTAAGAAACTGACAGTCACCATGCACCATTAACTCTTTGTCTAATCTATCCTTATATATACATACATATATATATATATATATATATATGTAAAAAAAAAATTTGTTATTAATCCAAAGAGAGAAAAAAGGTGAATATTACAAAATGAATAGGTCCACTAAAAGATTTGCATATTTTTAATGATTATTTATTTGTCCTTACATAGGTGTATGTTTCCAGCTGGTTGCTTTCGTCGGAAAATATATGTAGCACAAGGGTATATGAATGGGACACCCAATCAGATTCGAACTCACTCGTATAGGTGTGTTAGTCGAATGTTTTTTTCTGGTTTTGTATCGGTTTATACAGAGGTCAATGTTTTGAGTTAGGTTTCTTTTCCTCTTTTTCCTCTCTTTCGTTTTGTCAGTGTTTCTACTGGTCTGAACTGTTTGGTATAAAGTAAGTAAAGTTGGCGACTGTCGTCAAGGGTGACCCGAGGGCTCCCTTTTAAATATCTAAAACACCGAGGCGTAGAGAATGGTGCTACTCCATTTCCTGGATTGCTCTACTTTACTCTTGATCCTTACCTTATAGTACTGAGTGCTAAGCAAAGCGGCATCAAGTACCATTTTTTTAGTCTTTGGCATGACTCGACCAGGGATTGAATCCCGATCTCCCTGACCATTGTTGAACACTCTACCCAACAGCCTGGTTCGATACATTACCCTAATTAATCTTTTATATTTGAGATGTTACAAAGTTCTTCACTGCGCTACTCTGGGACGCTCTGTGTGTGTGTGTGTGTGTGTGTGTGTGTGTGCTCGCGCGCGTGCGCGGTTTTAGATGTTATGATATAGTGTTTATTGGTCGTTTTTCTTTTGTTGTTGTTCATGTGGTTTTGAATTCAACTAATAGTTACTTTTTCAATTAGTTTGAGATCCCGTGCGTTTATGTTGATAACACGTGACCTGTAAATCAAGCTTTCAAATGATCGATCCACAGGAGGCGCCCTTCGATTTATCAATAATTAGAGTGACCTGTTGGCTAATAACTTAAGGGTTACTGATCGATATTCGAACTCTGACCTTTACTTTGATTCATAGTATCGATCTATGAATTATTTTCATTTCTGCCAATGTTTCGTGGGGGTGTTCGTTTTTTAAATTTTTATTTTATCTTATTGATCAAATTTCTTGGGGAATGCCAGAATAATATGGAAGATTATTCCTCTTCATGTTTTCGGGAATAACTCCGTGTCGATGTTTATTTTATTTTGTTTCATGTTTTGTTTATTATTTTTTCAAGAATAACTCTCACATCTAGATTTACTCTTACAATAAAGTTCCTTTTATTATCGACAAGGTCAAAACTGTGTGTTGTTTATATTACAAAATAGCTGCAGGCATTTCATATAACTTGATGGTTGATTGATTATATGGGTTTTATGGTATATCAACATTTGATGGTAATTTAATACCAAATCCATTTTTATACAAATAATCAGTTCTATCTCAAACTATTCAGTTTAGCATGAGTACATAATTTGTCGAAAACATTTCTATTACAAGCTATTCAGTTTAGTGACACTATTCTAATTCTACCAATTCAGTTTAGTATAAATATAGATTTTGTTAACACACAGTTAAATATCAAAACAGTTCTATATCAAACAATTCAGTGTAGCATAAGTAAAATTGGTTGGTTGGTTGTTTGGGTTTTATGGCATATCAACCTTCGTAGGTTATTTAATGCCAAATACATTTTTATACGAATAATCAGTTCTATTTCAAACAATTGAGTTTAGCATTAGTACACAGTTTTATTGTCAAAAACATTTCTATTTCAAACTATTCAGTTTAGTCAAACAGTTCTAATTCAAGCAATTCAATTTAGCATAAGTATAGTTTCCATGTCAAAAACAGTTCTTTATCAAACAATTCAGTTTAACATGAATACGTACTTTAGTTCTATTTGAACAATACATAGGACCCTATCAGGTGCTACCACTCCGGGCCTGAGTGGACCTAGGAGCGATGGCAATGAAGAGGTACTCCGCATTCCCCAAAGCTCCAGCATTACTGGAGCCTCACCATCAGATTGTTTAGTGTCATACTCAGGACACTCATTGGAGGAGTCTTATCCCTCTGCAGAGATGCAGTCGGTGTATTCTACAGCCTCAACCGACTGGGCAACATACAACTTGAATAACATCATTAACACTGTCATGATCTTACCACTTGCACAATTTCCAGTATACTGTCTATCCTACCCGAGCATATTTACCTTTGCTACAGCATCTACGATAGCAGCTACTAATGGATAAGAGAGTATTATATTTACCTTAAACTCAATGTGTCTCGCGGACACTGCTGGTGATAGAATGACTTGCCCTGTCGGTAAGGCTTAGAAGAAACTGACTGTAACTCTTGCAGAGGGGTAAGACTCCCTACAAAAAGACGTATCTCGGTATAGCACTAAACTGTATCCGATGGTGAGGCTCCGTTTCAAGAGATCTGGAAAGTATGAAGTATCTCTTCATTGCCATAACCCCCAGACCAACTCTAACCTGGAGTAGAAGTACCAATGTGGATAGCAATTACGCTACGAACGCCTCAATTATCAGAAGGGCAAGAACACACCAGAAAGGGTATCCTGAGTATGACACTAAACTGCATCTGGTGGTAAGGCAACAGTTTTGGAACTCTGAGAAGAGTGGTGAGTATTTCCATTACTCCCAGGCCAACTCTAACATGGAATGGTAGTGCCACAGCCAACTAGTAAATACGGCCTTGCATGTAACATTACCAGGCTGGATCCTAACAGGTCGAAGTAATGAAAAAGAATAAATATTCATGGCTGCATATGAAATTAGCCTAAAAAGAGAATTAACTTTAATAGTAGTAATTAGTAGTAGTGTGTGTTTTTCTTACTTTTTAATAAAGTTCCGAGCGATGGAATAATCATACAACTGTCTCTTGTATATATATATATAGTAGATTTATATATTTAAATCCATGGAATTTAGACCGCGACCCCACAGTTTTATGGAGTTTTTTTTTTTTACAAAACAACAATTATCAGGCAGTTAACAAAATGAAATGAATCGAAAATAGAAAATACAGTCGAAAAACGTTGGGATTTTGTAGGAATCTTTACGTGTGATCTAGTGACAACCAACACTGTTAATAAATATATATATATATATATATATATATATATATATATATAAGGTATTTTTCAATCCAGTAGATCCAGAGTAGGGAACAATCCCTCAGGACAAATAAATAATACAAATTTCGAATATTTGAATATTCCTGATAAAGAGCTCAATGTAAACAAAATTTGCAGAGCAAATAATATTATTTCAAGAAAAAAACAATATTCGATCACATTAGGATAACAAATTTATTTCCATCCTGTTAAGAGCATTGATATGAATCAATGACTCTAAAACAATTTTTAACAGAACTTTATCAGATCCAATAAGAAAATAAAATCTTTTATTTTTCGTAACGGTCTCGTTTTCCTACTCAGTTACTCTTTGCGCAACCCTGACTATGCCAAATTCTATTTTACACAGTCTGGTACAATCCACGATTCCATTGATCATTTATTTAAAAATTTAAAAATTTTCTTTGATGATCAAGCCTCTTCTTTTCCTTTCCATTTCTTTTTTTTTCTTTCTTTTTCATATACTTACGTCATCTCTAAAATGTCAGCTTTACACAAGGTCATTAACCTTCAAACGTTCTCATCCTAAATCTGAAGTTCTTTTATTAGAATTCTGACGCTTAATCTTTTTTTTTCTCCAAGATCTGCATTGTCCTCAAAACTTTTTCCGAAGTTTTTCTATCATTATTTTTATGTTATTCGTGGCTTCAAAGACGCCTTTAACGACTATTAAATTTGATGCCATGTCAGGTCCTATTCGCAGAAAGTATATTATTATTACTTGCAAAGAGATGAATAAATTAACAAATAATGTATAATTAGGATTTTATTGGTTTCTCCCTTGAGATATCATAATGATCAGAGTGAGCGACACATAGACATTACATTATTATTAATTTGAAAATTGGATTGGATATTGCATTGTTCTCCAAGAAATGACATTATAACTCTATTGCGTTGACAAAGGCTTTGTTACGACGTGCCATTTTTGGCGTGTTACGGTTATTTACATACAAAACATGGGCCATTATAGCAGAGATTACATCTGAACTCGCTGAGCTTTCATAGATATAATATATAGTTGTTTGGCATCGAGATCAAGTGACAGCAAGTGTCATCAATATCCAATCACTTTTCCTCTGTATTTTAGCTGATTTAGGTAATGTCATTGTTGGGCTAATTTGATTTTCGTAGATTCCATTTCTTTTAGATTTTTGATCGACTTTTTCGAGCAGTTCCAAGTTATCTATTATGGACATTATTTTTCCAATTTTATTCTCGGAACTGCTAAGAAAACATTATTATTTTTCTCCTTTGAGAGTTTTCCAAACCAGCGTCAGCTTATGGTTTCGACTTGAGTTTGTGTGACAACAAGTCTCCTCAAGTGTCCAGGACACTTCTCAGTATTCTTGCTGATCTTAATAATGCACTAGTTTGGATGGTCTCCACTCATCCTCTTATTTCCAATCCCTCCACTCTGTTGCTAACTGTACCGGGCGCTTCGATTACAATTGGTTTCACTGTCACCTTCATATTCCATAGTTTTTTTTTTTCAGTTCCCAAGCAAAGTTGAGGAATTTGTCACTGTTTTCGAATTTACTCTGTGGTCTGCCGGGATGGAAATGTCCACAATTCGGTAGGTTCTCTCTCTCTCTTTTTTTTTTTTTAATTTTTTTGTGCTGACTCACTAGGTTTGGTCATCTGGCTGAGATTAGGTGATATTTTTGTATCGTAAAATCCCAGAGAACTTTGTGGGTCTCGTTCTCCAAACGAACTCCAAGTTTTGCACCTATCATTTGTTCCTATGATCAAAGTTCAATTTCTTGCACACATCCCTTGCCCACCCATTCGTGTCTTAAACTCTTTCTGTGCTAGTTTGCTTGATTCGCTTATTATGTGATCGATCGTTTCGTCTCTATCACCCCAAAACCAACATTTGCTATCTCGTTTCGTCTTATCAATTCTTGCTTTGATATAATTAGTTCTTATGGCGTTGTTTTTTGCTGTTGTTAGAATAGATTCAGTTTCTCTCTTAAGGCTTCCCTTTCCTAGCAATGTCCAAGTTTTTTCGTGTGGTGTTTCGCTTATTTCTATTTTTACTATCATTATTTTACTCTTTTGAGAGTTTTTCATGCTAGCGTGGGCTGAATGTTTCTAACTAGAGTTTGAGGGACAGCAACTCTCCTCAAGTCTGCAGAACTCTCCTCGGTATTCGAGCCTATCTTAATAATCCTCTAGTTTTGGTAGTCTCTACTTATCCTCTTATTTCAAAGTCCACCAGTCACTGTACCAATCCTTTGTTGGCTGTACCAAGAGCACCAATTACAATTGGTATCACTGTCGCTGACATGAGCCATAATATTTTCTGTTAAGTTTTCCTTTCCTTAGCCACGTTCAAATTTTCTCCTGTGAAATTTAGCCAGTTTGTAGATTGAAGTATCCATACAGCTGTTTTTCTTGCCATTTTATTATTCTAGTTTTTTTTTTTGTTTTTTTTTTGTTTTTTTTGTTATGATGATCCTCGCGTTGCCTGTATTGTTTCTGGTGCCTGTAGTCAGTCTCCCTGTTATACAATTACGGAATGATTTTTTTTATATTAATCATTTTTCATTAATTATATTTTATCATTCGGTTTGGTTGGGCTTTGAACTATTCGGCTCTTGGTGCAGGTGCACACACATTGAGTACTCGCGCGCAGAGGATGTGACAATCACAAATGTCATAATAAAAACCCCAGATAGAAATGAGACTGGAGTGTGAATGACGTCATGCCCGGAAGCTATGGGCTGAGAATTTGGTGATTTTGAAAAAAACGTTAGTTGAGATTCGACTCTGGGCCGGGCCAGTCCAGCTAGGGGTTGACAGTGGACGATGTAGGAGACAGTTGGTTTTTCTGCCTCAATGGTAGGCAGTTGAAGTTGAAGTCTGACCATGGAGTTCTGCAGATCTCTACCGAAGCACTCGGGGTAATCAAAAATGACTAAAGAAAACTGGAGGTTCGAAAACTTGTTCACATGCATGGTGCGAGTGAAAAGGGGTATGTTTTCTACTCTGGACACGACAGGCGGAAGTGAGGGAACGACGAGTGTCCTTTCTGAATAGACGGTGAAAAGTGATAAGGTAAAGACGTCAGCACACCAGTCACGAAGATGTAAGGAGAAGAAAGTTCCCAAGTTCCAAGTTGGGGGTGCGTTCCAAAGAGGGCGTTAGGCTGCATTCTACCCAGCGGACGAGCATGTTAGAACCAGGGAAAAAGTCAAGGTCTGCGTCTGCTTATCTTTTTCTCACTTCGATATGTTGCTTATAATTGTCTACTTGACGGTTGTCTCAGTTTATACTCTCTTTCTTTCTCCCGGCGACCACTTGAGACCTAGTCGAAAATAAACTACTTGAGTAGTTTAACATAGTTTCACGTTCGTCAACTATTTACTATTGGGGTCATAACGGGGTCGAAAAAGTCTTTTTAGAACCACAATGGTACACCAGCCGGGATTAGACGATCCGTTTGTATCTCAAAATTCCAAAGAATTTAAAAAGTCTTATTCTCTGAGACAGGTTTTAGTTTTGGCATATACCATTTGGTAGAATGGGCACATTGGACTCTCTAACATAATTCCAAGTGGACCATCTTCCTCAATCAGTCGTCCTGAGTCTTGCACTCCTTTTGTGTTAGTTTTCTGGATTTCCTTATCATGGGATTAATCATTTCATCTCTTTCTCCACATAATCTACACTTACTATAAGGTTGCGTCGCATCAATTCTTAATTTAATAGAATTTTGCTGCTATTAGAAGAGATTCTGCTTTTCTCTTGAGGTTTCGCTTTCGTATCTCAAAATCCCAGGGGAGTTTGTGTGTGCCATTCTTCAGGACTGATGCTGGGTTGTGCATACACCATTTGTTCGTATTGTAATCATTACTATTATTTACTCATTAGAGTCTTTCACATGGGCGTTAGCTGATGGTCTTTCACTGGAGTTTGAGTGGCAGCATGTCTCCTCAAGTCTCCGGGACTCTTCTCAGTATGGCCGTTCTCAATAATGTAGTAGTTTGGACGGTCTCCACTCGTCCACCAACTTCCATGTCCTCCAGTCCCTTTAGTAATCCTTTAGTTACTGTTCCAAACGCACCAATTACGATTGGTGTAATTGTCACCTGCATGTTCCATAGTTTTTTCAATTATTATTATTATTATTACTCATTAGAATTTTTCCCATGGTCTTTCACTGGAGATTGAGTGACAGCAAGTCTCCAGGATTCTTCTCAGTATTCTGTCCGTTTTCAATAATGCTGTTGTTTGGATGGTCTCCACTTGGCCGCCAAATTCCAAATCTCCCAGGCCCTTTAATAATCCTTTAGTTACCGTGCCAAAAGCACCAATCACAATTATTATTATTTAAGAAAAATATATCGAACTGACATTGTTATTGTATAAACATTTAGGCAAATTATTAACAGGTAGTGACCTTAGTCGAGGGTGACCCGAAGACCCTCTTCTCAACTGCTAATACATCGAGGTGTAGGGGAGGGTGCTACTCCTTTCCCAGGATTGCTCCACCTTACCCTTGATCCTTACCTTATAATGCTGAATGTTAAGCAAGGTGGCATTAAGTACCATTTTTGAGTCTTTGATATGACGACCTGGGATCGAACCCCAGTCTCCCTGACCATTGGCGAACACTCTACTCATTAGACCAATGGCCGAGTTGATGTAAATTAAAAGAATCTCCAGTAGTCTGTGTACAAAGGGCCACGGACGTTACTTAGACCGAACAAATCAGAAGTTAATCAATGCGATAGAGTTGTGTGGCTATATATATATATATAAAGTAAAACAAAGCATGTGCATCCTTTGAACGGAGAAAGGATCGCATTCATTCACAATATTCTAAGATACAACTACTCTCTCTCTCCCACTCTGTCTCTGTCTCTGTCAGTCTGTCTGTCTGTCTGTCTCTCTCTCTCTCTGTCGCCTACCTACCGAGCTATCTGTTGATAGACAGCTACAGAGAAAGAGAGACAGCCCCAGAGAGAAAGTAACTATTGTAAAATTATTTATATGAGCGCGTGCCAAAATTGGCGAGGGGCAACAATACTAGAAAATAGGTCACAGCATCCTCCAATTCTTCGCGGTCTCTCTCATACATGATCTATCCATCTCTCTCTTTGAATATATATATATATATATATGTGTGTGTGTGTGTGTGTGTGTCGATGTTTTTTACCAATACGCGTCCAAGTCGGCCGTAGCCCGTTAAATTCTCACCTTTTTGCCTAATTCCTTCCTCTCCTCGGCCCATATCTCTATTCACTTCCGCTTAACCTTGACTTCTTCCTGTCTGAATAATTTCCTGTCTTTGGAAAATATCGGCCACTGCCTTTTTCCATTCCTCATCTTAAAGTACGAAATAAATAAAGCTCTCACTTTTTAATTTCAAATTCGTGTGAACGCGTTTTAAGCGAGGGTGTCTCTATTTATGAAGCAAGCAACCAGTAAGACGTTGACAATGCCTTTCAGAAATAGAAATTTATTTTAACATTCTGTTTACATGGCATGAATAGAAGGAACCGGGGTCAGGTGACCTTGAAACAAGTTTAAAAACAACACCTATGGGATGTACTCGTGTGGTGGTCATCGTCGTAAGAAATCAATACAGTGATCCGAGTTCGAATCATGGGCGAGCTTGTTTGGATTTCATCCAAGTCAAATACCATTGTAGAAGGAATTAATCCGTCTATTCTCCCACTAGCAATAAGTAAACTGTAAGATAGATTGGGTTCTTTAAATCTTGGTAGGCAACCGGTCTACGAAAAAAATCTTTGAATTCAAACCTGTTAAAGTCTGCTTAAAAAATTGACCTTGGGTCACATCCTGTTCGTACGGGATTGGGTTTTATTGTACTCCCTCCATAATGAACTCACCCTTCTCCATAAATACACGTCTACAGAGTGTCAGCAGTGCAGTTATCCAGACCCACGTGACACAATCACTTGTGATAAAACTTGTGTAGTGGACAGACAGTCGCTACTCAACTGGACTTCCTATCAACAAACTACTGTCTAAGCCGGTTCACTTGTATCTTGTTTCTGTTGCTTGAGTATATGTTTTTCTATCTACCTTTTTGTGTTCCCCGTGTCTTTCTTTTGCCAGCTTCACAACAGGTTTATAATAACGTCAACAGAGGGAAGGCTTATTTTTCTCTTTCTTTCTGTTCTTAACCATGTTTTTAATGTTTTCTTCATAGAGAAACTCCGTTGCCCTGTCTAAACAAATGAAGGAATAGACGAAGTAAGACAGAAATATGTCAGAGCTTCTTTGAGATTATGGCAATCAATATATTATATATCAATCCAAGTTCTCTATTCCGAGCTTCTTTTAATCCAACATTTGATCTTATGTTATTTATCAGTGGTGTTTCTAGCAATCCATGTTATTAAAATATAATTTGATTTAAATGTTGTGATGTACACACATAATCTCTGATATTTGTTAATCCAACTAAATCATGAATAGAACCTGGCTTATGTATATATATATATGTGTGTGTGTGTGTGTGTGTGTGTGTGTGCGTGCGTGTGTCTGTGTGTGTGTGATATATTTTTGTGTAGATATGGACTGACTATACCAAAAAGGACACATTAGAAAAGATCTTCAACTCGTGTCCAGAAACAACGTAACAACTGTCCACTTTTTTCCCGACCACCACCAATAACACCACCACCATCACCACTTCGATCCCTCTCCTTACGTCTGACCAACACCACCATCGGCGCTTTTTCGCGCTCCAAAGGCCGGCACACCTCAGATGGCTTCGTTCCAAACCTTTAATCCTGTGATGTCTGATCAGTGAAAGAATCGCCCTGACATCAATATTTATACCGACGGCCACCAGACCCGAACGCCGTACTTATATGGTCGGCTACGATGGGAATATGGTGGGAAAAAGAGAAAAAGAGGCCGGGGGGTCATCAGTGGGAAAGGGTTGAGAGAGGAATATGCTAAAATCTCCTCTCCTGTCCAATATTGTGCTAGCAGCAGTTGAAATTTCATTCTTCCGATAAATGTGTGTGTGCGTGTAATAAGAATATCTTTATGTAGATATTTAATGACACTAGCAAAAAAAAACAAAAACATGTGTGTGTGTGTTAGGAATGAAGGAATAGACACAAACGTTGAAAAAAGTATATATATATATGTATATGTATTCATGTATATGTGTGTGTGTGTGTGTGATATGAAGAATTTTAAGCAGATATTTACTGACACTGAAAAAAAGTTCACACAAGCATATATATATCATGAAGGAAAACACACACACACACACACACACATATATATATATATATATGAATTAAAGTTGATAGAAAAAGTATATATATATATATATATATATATATGTGTGTGTGTGTGTGTGTGTGTGTGACTATATGTACATGTTTGTGCGTAACTTCCTTTAGATATATTGCATATATTGCTCATGATATTCGCAGATGATTTGCTGAAATGTAAGTATCTAGGTAAGTGTCAATATTTGTATGTATATATATCAACTATTTTCCTCATATAAACACAATAAAACAATTATCCAAGCTTGCAGCATCTACTGGCGAGCACAGTCACAATATAGTTATTTTATGCGTGGAATGAATATTACCATAGGGAACTATACTAGAATTACCATGATTTCTGTAATGGTTGGACATTTGCCTCGGCATCTGAATGGAAAAACTCTGTCAATGCCGTTATAGGAGGTATAGGAATGCTTCTCAGTTCAAGTACCGTAAAATCACCAAATAGCAGAGAGAAAACCCAACGCGATTTATGTGTGCTGCAATTAATGGCAACCCCTGCACAAAGATCGTCCAACCAATGGCAGTGATGAAATGGATATCACCGCTTTTTCTGACGAGTTATTTTTCCTTGCTCAACACATTCCAAATCATAGATTACTAATCATCAGAAGAAACATGAATTCACAAATAGGTAAAGATCGAAATAATAGATTTGGTATACCAATCTGCTAAGTAGAAATGGCGAATATCTAACTCGAGAACAGTCTTTCGCACCTAAACACTAACTTCAAAAAAGGGAGAAAAAACTATGAACCTACACCCATCCAAATAACACGAAATCCAAGCTAGATTATTTAAGAAGTGAATAAGGATAAACACCTATCTGAATTGTGAAGCATACTCCTCATTGGAAGGAGTATCTTCCGATCACAGAATCCTCACGGCAAATATACGCCAGAATCCACGCAAAAATAAGAAACAAACTGTCAAAACTTCACATTACGGCTGGTCCTCACTTACTAAGAGAGATATTAGCAATAAAAACACGGTAACTGATACGGTTGCTGCTTACAGCTTTTACTGGTCCAGAAAACCTCAATGAAACAGACGCCTTTCCGGGGAAAAAAGCCGCAGCGACCAAGTAACTGTGGCAAACCAAGTAACCAGCCACCCTGAGAGAACTATTTTCATGTGCCTAGAAATAAAATTTCAACACCCAAATGAACGATAAGTACAATATGCGTATGAGAATTGGCATTTGATATTCGTATTAAATTTTCTGCCTTCAGCGTAGAAGAGTGCATCAAAGGATGATATTTTTTATCTGGACATAAAAGAGAGAATAGAGCAGAGCTTCTCACACTCTTTACTTGATGTACCTCTTCTAAGAAAATTTAATTTCTATTTCCCCACAAAAAATTAACTGAATGATGTTGAAAATTTCATTAGATGTCTTCATGAGAAAGGATGATTTTCTTTTCTTTTTAAAAATGTTTTCAGTTTCTGGATTTTAACATTTACAAAATGCTGAAACGTTATTATAAACTGAATATTGAATTATATTATAACAACCACACCAACAAATACCCGACGATAATGAAACTGATTTAACAAATGAAGATCCGAATCTTATTCATTAAAAATCTGTTACCATGGGATAATAATTACGACATTCGGCATTACATCTTAATTTCACTTTTTCTGAATTTTTCTTCTTTTTTTTTAAATCTCTACTTCTTTTCTTACTTTTATTTTCTAAAAATCTTTTTTTTTCTTAAGACATCTCTTAACCTTTTATAAAAAAGTTTATTTTAGAACTCAGAATTTTTAAAAAATGATTCATTTAAGATATTTTATTTTACTTTAGTGAAAATATGCGTTAACTACGCTTTAAAGATCCTGAACTTTTCAGCTTCAGCCAGATCGATCATACATTTATATGACCTGCATGTTTTGTATGGGTCCAATGTGAACGATACATCAATAGTGGCCATCACATGCCATCAGGCATTCTGCTCGCTGAATGATATCTAGCAACTAGTCTATAAGCTTACGCAATTTTTGTTTTGTTAAAATGAGGTTGACATATGCTACCAGTAAATTCACCCACTATGGATCCCTACGCCTTTACTCATCTGGCTAAATTTTCATTCCCTCACTCCAAAGTCAAAAAGGAACACTTTGAGAAATCCTGATTGATTGATTTTGACATCATGTTATTTTATGCAATGAAGTTAGGGAATCATGTATATGGTATGTTCATTATATTCTCTATGTAGTTGTTTCATCAGAGTTTTTATTCTTTTTATTTTATTTTATTTTATTATTTGCACACTGTTATATGATATCAAATATTCCTGTCTAATATTAACAATGACGAGGTTATAAATACATATATATATATATACATATAATTTTTTGTTGGCCCAATATGTAATATAATGGCCGAGGGATGTCGGTTCATGCCTTTGGGTTTAGTTAGGCTGGGAACCTTTCGGCTCAGAATTGGGTTAGTTAGGTGCAACATTGAAGCAGGTGTTAACGCGGGTGCACGCAGAGTGGACGTGTCACTCAGAGATGTCACAATAGCCCGCGAAGAGAAATAGGTGACGGAGTGTGAATGACGTCACGCCCCGGAAACGCGCAGAGGATTTGGGGAATTTGAAGAAAGTTAAGAGAGTTGAGCCTAGACACTGGACGAAGACGGTCGACTTTCGGGCTCGCAGCGGCGAGACGAATTAGCGCGCCATGGCTGCCGCACGAGATAGGGGCCAGATGATAAAGAAGGAATAGTGAGATTGTGTCTCTCTCTTTATGTCGAAACCTTTAACTCAAATGTAATAAAAAGGTTTCGTACCTGTACAAAGAAGTCGTTACGTGTTTTCGAATTTCGAGATTCCTATGTTCTTTATGTATACATGTTATCTAAATGAGTTATAGACAATCGATGTATATTTCCCAAATAGCCATATCATGGCTATGGTACAAATAAAAGAAAAAGTAAATACTTTTAAATGAATAGGTCCCCAAATGGATTTTATTTTTAAGTTAATTATTTCGTTTTCAACACGTGTTTCTAGTCTTTTACACTGTCTTCAAGAAGTGATAATGGTTGATAATTATCAATCTATATCGTGGTGAGTATTTTGATAAGGTTGTGGTTCTTTTTAATTCCGAGAATTGTATCTGATCATTTTCAGATCAAGTTAATGATCCATGACATTTTTTTTTATCTCTGCAGGTGTCATGTGTCTCTTTCTCTTTTTTCTCTTCTTTTATTTTCTTTTTACTTGAGTGCATTCTGTGTGTTTGGATGGCTGTATAGGGGCTCGTGTCCATGTATGTGTATATAGTTTCGATTGTTTTTATTTTCGCTTTTTTTGGGGGGTGGTATTACTCTTCTTCCCTTTAAATAATCTATGATAGTTGATATGCTATAAACTTTACTAATTTTCCTCCCTGAGTAATTGTATGTGTGTTTGTTTGTGTGTGTCGAGGGAGTTATGTTGTTTTATTTTCGTTTGTCCCTCTTTTCCTCTAAATGATCTATGATAATTGATGTGCCATAAAATTCAACTGAATTAATTTTGTCGCCTTGTGTGTGGATGTGTGTGTGTAGTTAAGTTCTATACAGAGATATATACGTATCAAGTATGTGTATCCATTACAAATAATTTGCACTCAACTGTACGCTTTTGGGTATTCCTATATAATGCAAATAATTACATGTGTACCATAACAGTACTAAAGAGACTTTAGACCTCCGTTATGACCTCATCGTGGTAACAAGTTGACGAACGCGAATCTCTGTTAAACATACGCCAAGGTTTATTTACTACTATGGAGTAAGTAGCCACCGGGAGAAAGAAAGGAGTATAGAAGCATGAGATAACCATCAACTACACAAAATTAAGCAACATATCCTAGTGAGAAAAAATTAGCAGACAGAGACCTAGAATTTTATCTGATTCAAATATGCTGATCCACCGGACATTCTAACGACCCCTTTGGAAGGTTCCCCCAAATTAGGTCTCGTAAACTTTCGTCCCTTACATCTTTGTGACTGGTGTTCTGCTGACGTCTTCACCTTCTTACTTGTGATCGTCGACTCTCGAAAGGATTCAAGTTGTCCCCTCACTTCCGCTCGCACATGCGCACGAGATTTTGGACCTCCAGTTTCCTTGGTCATACTCAACTAAAACATGTGTCTTTGCCTTGTTATTCGACGACTACTGTCTGTTTTGTTTATTTATTCATTCAGTTTTCTATGAATCGTTCAATTACCTTACACATGCTTTCAATTAAATATTCTTATTTGATATAAGTCATTTGTTTGCTTTTAAGTATTCCTATCTAATGCAAAAAATTATATGGTTTCATGTAAATGTCTTTATTGAATAATAATCATTTGTTTGCGTACAGTCGTATCGTTGTAAGGAAAGAATCGTTATTTTTAGTAATCAATTATGGCTTCAAATAACTATTCTTAAAACAAACAATCTATCTATATATATATATATATATATATATATATCATATCAGATATTCCTATCAAATGATTTTCAAACACATCTATTTGTCTTTTACAGGTACAACAATTTCAGTTTTGAGAAGACCTGGAAGTAATGGCAATGAAGGGTTACTCTACAATAGCCTGGAACCACAGAACTAGAGCCTCATAATAAGATCCAATTTAGTGTCATATTCAGTTCACTCCCTTTTTATTGGGAGTGGTCTTAACCTTCGGCAGGGAATACCGTTATCATATTCTAAGTCCCGTCGACCGGGTATTTGACAAGCCCTGTTTCGGTTTCGGTTTCTTGGTTTAATGGCATATCAACCTTTGTAGGTTATTTAATGCCAAAGCCACTCTCCTAGAAGAACAGTAGTAGTACTATTTAACCCATAGCTAGGAGAATAAGGGGGTTCATATCTTTCCCAAGGGTATTTGCCAAAAGTGAACGTAATAGCACGACTGGAGTACGAACTCGCTTACTACGATTCCGCAGTCCATCGGTTTAACCATTACACGACGAGGACACCCCCTTGGCAAGCCCTGGTATTAGATGATATGGAATCAGAGTACTGTTAAATTACTACTTATTTTGAAACCAGTATACATATTAATCTGCAATTGTAATCATTTAGTATAATCCAGATATTGCCTATACGTTTAATCCCTTTTGTAAATTGAAATTCATATTCACGAGGTTACATTTTATTTGTTGTCAGTCTCTTGTCAGATTTACCAATATCTACCATTTCTCCCAATCTATCCTTGCCCAGTCGGCTGGGGCTGTAGAATAAATGACTGCGTCTCTGCAGAGGGGTAAGAATGCCCCACGAAAGAGTGTCCTGGATATGACACTCAACAATCTGATGGTGAGCTCCAGTGATGCGGAGCACACCTTTTGGGCAATTGCTCCCCGGGTCTTCTTTGGCCAGGAGTGATAGTACCTGATAGAGTTCTTCTCTCGGTTAAATAGAACTAAACTGCGTACTTATGCTAAGCTGAACTGTTTGAATTAGAATTGTTTGACTAAACTGAATACAGGGTGGAACGATAAAATTGTCGCCCTAGAAAAAACGAGATGATCCCATTTCCGTTTAATGAAAACCGGTTTTCTTTTTTTGTTGCAGACGATCTACTAGTTGGCCAGTTGTATACAAATACCAAGAGCGATAGGAGCCTTCTATCATGTCTGAAAGTGACACTATGTTCAACGAGCGAGATCGGAGATGAACCGCTGTACAACTCCTGCTCTCTACCGATCCAAGTTATGACAACAGGACCATTGCCAGCATCCTCAAAATGCAATCTCGGGTGGTTCAACGCTTAAGGGTGAAGAAAACAAAGTTTCCGGCTATGGTTATGGTATTTGGTGTGGTTTCAAGTGAGGGCTACATCATGTCACCTCACATCTTCGAAGTCGGCTTGAAAGTCAACACCAAAGTGTATCTGGATGCGCTGAAGAGTGTGGTGATCCCCTGGTGCAATCAGTTAGTCGGTGGCAGACCCTGGGTGTGGCAGCAGGACTCGGCGCCGGCCTTCAAGTTCAAAGAGACCCAGGCTTGGCTTCAGAAAGAGTGCTACGACTTTGTACCCTTCTCTCACTGCCCCCACCTCCACCGACCTGAACCCGCTGGACTACTTCGTTTGGTCATATGTCGAGAACATCAGTAACATGACCTCCCACAACACCAATGCCAGCCTGATCGTCGCCATTCGCCGAGCTCCCGCTGGCGCTTGTGGAAAAGGCATACTCCCAGTTCCGGATCCGTATCGAGGCGGGGATTGAGGCTGAAGGCGGCTACATTGAATAGATGTCAGCTCTACTACATAATCAAATTACCTGAATTGATTTTTTCAATAAAAGTTTTAAACTAAAGCTGTAGTGTTGTTTTCTTTAGGATGACAATTTTATCGTTCCGCCCTGTAGTTTGAAATAAAAATGATTTGACAATTAAATTGTGTACTTACTTTTAAACTGCGTATTCATGCTAAACTGAATTGTTAGAAATGGAACTGTTTTTGTCATTGAAACAGTACTTACGCTGAAGTGAATTGTTTAATAGGGAATTGTTTTAACATTTAACAGTGTAAACCAAATATATGTTTATACAAAACTGAATTGGCTGAATTAGAACTGTTTGAATAAACTGAATAGCTTGAAATAGAAAGGTTTTTGACAATTACACTGTGTATTCACACTAAACTGTATTGTTTGAAATAAAACTGTTTATTTGTATTAAAATGGATTTGGCATTAAATAACCTACAAAAGTTGATATGCCATAAAACCAAAACAAACAACCAACCCTATCTATCTAGCTATCTATCTATGCCCATATATATATATATATATACAAACATATTAATTTCTCCATTTTGTTGTCTTTGTAATTCTTCGACCATTATCTTTCATGTTTCTTTCATTTAATCTTCATTTCCTTCTGATTTCTACTCTCACTTCCTGTTTATCCCATTCATCTTCCTGTCTTTCTTTAAAAAAAAGTAACAAGAAACAAAAAATAACACCCAGTCCTAATCAGTGATCCTACCATTCCCACCAGCCATCTTGCGTCACACTCCCGGCACCTTGTCGGCTGAGAGAAATGTACTCGGTGACCGAAGTGAATTAGAGGGGCGGAAAGAGTTGCGATGAGCTTCTCATATCTACGGCAGAAATTTGCCTTTACGAAATCGATTTGGATTGTAATGACGTTAATATGCTCCGATACACGTTCGTATATAAGTAAGTATTCACTTTAAAATAGGCACTTATTCATAGATAAGTATTTGTATACACACACACACACACACACATATTGTATAACCGCTTGTGTTTGAATGCGCACTATGTGTGGATAAATTTTTTGTTATTAATATATATATATATATATATATAGGGTGAAATGATAAAATTGCCGTCCTAAAGAAAATAACACTACAGTTTTATTCTATGACATTGTGTCACTTTCAGATAGAAGGCTCCTATCACTCTTGGGATTTGTACACAACTGGCCAACTAGTAGATGGTCTGTAACAAAAAAAGAAAACCGGTTTTCATTAAACGGAAATGGAATCATGTCGTCTTTTCTAAGGCGACAATTTTATCGTTTCACCCTGTATATATATATATATAGAATTGTGTTCATATATATATATTGAATAGCTTCTTAGACAATGGCATATCAACTTATCAAGGATTATTTTATGCCTGGAGGTTATGAAATCGTGTTTCTCGGAAAACTACTCAAATATAAATATGAATAGTTTCTACAGGGGCCCGACAATATTTTTCGGAGACTTCGAAAAAAGTACTTCAAGGTGGTCACTAGTGACCAAAACTTTTGAGATTGTAAGTACGTAGTTGAGGAGTGAAAATCCACTACTAGTGTAATAATTTTTTAGTTTGGCTTTGATCATTTTAGTTTTTTGTGATTTTTGCGAAAACTTGCGCGACACTATTTTTCGGACATGACAAAAAATCCAATTTTATTAAGAGCTATGTTCATGTATATGTTGCTGTATGCAAATTTTCTGCTTGTAAACTGTTCTGGGGCACTGGCACCTCTACTACTATGTTAACATAGGACAATCTAACAGCATAAATAGTCCGGACATTTCTTGGCAAAACAATTAAGTTTAATGAGGTAAAATGCATTCAAAAGAAGTTGTTTCTTTGGCACGGAAGAAGCGGGAAGATGGCCTCAGTATCAGAAGGATAGCCATGGATTTGAAGCTGTCGAAATCAACGGTCGAATACATGCTGAAGACAAACTCCGAGCGGAAAAAGAAGAGAGGGCGGAAAAAATCAATTGGCAAGAGGACTGAAAGGAGAATGAAGAGGACTGTGACACGGCTTTTGACATCTGGAGAAAAACTTACTGCAAGAAAAGTGAAGGAGAAATGTGAATTGGATGTAAACATCCGAACAGTACAAAGAACGCTGCATAGGATTGGTTTGGAGTATGCAAAGGCTAAGAAAAAAATTACACTAACAAAGAAACACAAAGGAGCAAGACTGGAGTGTGCTAAAAGGTGGTTAACAAAGCATGTTGACTTTAAGAAGGTTATATTTACTGATGAGAAGCGTTTCAAGTTTGATGGGCCCGATGGATGGTGTACTTGGTCGAGATAGGTGAGCCTGTTGTACTGAACAAACGACAGATGGGAAGAGGAGGAGTTATGGTTTGGTGTATGATCTTTGCTAATGGAAATATATGGTTGGAGTGGCTGAAAGGACGACAGAACAGCGAAAGCTACAAACAGTTGCTGGACGAGAAAGCCCTACCAAGGATAAGAAGAGAGATGGGGAATGATTTCGTTCTACAGCAAGACAATTGCAGCATCCATGTGTCAAAACTCATGAAAGAATGGATGGCTAAAGTGAATATGACTACTTTGGAATGGCCTGCAAGAAGCCCAGATCTAAATTTAATATAAAATGTATGGGAATTGCTTGCACAACTTGTCTATTATGGACCTGAAATAACGAAAGAGGCTCAACTATGGGAACGAATACTAGGAGCCAAAAAACAACTAATAGAAACACGTAGAGATGTTATTGTGCATATGTTTGATCATTATGAAGAGAGATTGATAAAAGTTATTGAAAAGAAAGGTGATATTACAGACTATTAACAGTTTTTCAACAATGTCCGAAAAATAATGTCGCGTATGTTTTGTAAAAAATGATGAAAATTAAATATTTTTCCTTACCTAATCGATTTTCTTCCATTTTTATTACAGGTATTGTCTTTATATGTTTATGCTATTCTATTGAAGGAATTTTACCACTCTGTGGTACTTGGAAAGTCGAATTCTAAAGTGTCCGAAAAATATTGTCGGGCCTCTGTATTCATATTTATATTTGAGTAGTTTTCCGAGAAACTCGATTTCATAAATAAAAATAAACAAACGACAAAATTATTATTGTTTAGTGACATATCAACCTTCGTTGGTAATTTAATGCTAAAGCCATCCTCGTAAAAGAGCAGCGGTGATGCTATATAACCCATAGTTGGGAGGGTAAGGGATTTCATATCCTTCCCAAGTGTATTTGTCGGAAAGTGAACGTTATAACTCGACTGGAATTCGAACTCGCTTACTACGATTCCACAGTCCAGCGCTTTAATCATTACACCATGAGGACACCCCACCTTGAAAAATTATTTTACTATAAGCTACTAAATAACAACCCAAATCACTTGATCCTCCTTTCCAGAATGCTCTTCACACAATAGGTGACATCGCTAGTACTTGGAAACTATTTGGTCAGATGATCGTGAGAAACTGACAGTCGCCAGTCATTAACTCTATGCAAACTTATCAATATATGCAGGTTAGCTTGGTTGGATTTTATACATATCAACCTTTGTTTTAATGTAAAATCCTGTTTCCACATTTATGATATATATATATATAATTTGTAAATAGTTTGTTGGTAATTTTTTAAACGAGCCAAAGCTCATTTCTATGCACACAGTGAAATTATTTCAAGAAATGTTTCCGTACACCCATGGTTCTAAATGATATTCATTAATTGTCGACTCAAAGTTTCAAGTATTTTTATCTAACATGTATAATTCTATTAAATATCAATCATTTGTTTGCACACAGTTTAATGGCTTCAAGTATTGCTATGTAATTCTAACAATTCAGTTTAGCATTAGTCATTTGAATAGTTAAATAGTTCTATTTGATCCATAGAAAAAACCCTCACAGGTCCTACCTTTCCGAGTCAGAGTAGACCTGGGAATAATGGCAATACAGTGATACACTACATTTTCCGTAGCTTCAGGACTGGAGCCTCACCATCAGGTGGTTTAGTGTCTTATCTAGGAACTCGTTGAAGAAAGGGGTCTTACACCTCGACAGAGATACATCGGCATATTAAATAGTTCCTCCACAGGTTGGCTATACATGCTTTATCGGCGATATTAAGTACTATTTCTATACAAATATAGGAAACTATATATATATATATATATATATATATATATATATATATATATGGAACTTTATCTGAGTAGCGTCCTCCCCAACACCTCGGTGTTGCAATTGAAAAGGGAGCAATTGAAAAGGGAGCAATTGAAAAGGGAGCCTTCGTATCACCCTCGACTAAGGTCGCCAGCTTTATTTAATATATGGAACAACAGAATGCGATGATTGCACGAATAAAATGCTTGCTTTGAAATATTAATATGTAGTACACAAGAGTAAATCTATCATATCTATATAATCCGAGGAAAAAATCCAAGAAGTAGGAATATTCACTTTGAGTGCTCAATGCCGACTGTATAATTAATTTGGGGTCAAAATACATCAAAACTCTCGTGAAGAGCAAAAACAGTTTTATATAAAAGTAAAAAGAAAAAAATTCATTCCTCCGTTTAAATTTTCTTAATTGAAAGATAACAAAAATTTAATTAAAGAATTAATTTTTTTTCATTCTCTTCTCCCCGGAAGCAATATAAAAATACGTAAATGATATCCAAATACTAAACAGTATTTTACCCTCGCCATCTGAAGGGGGTCATCATAGACCTGAAATAAATTTTATAATGACATCAATGAATTGAATTTTTATTTCTATCTTCATAATATATATATATATGTGTGTGTGTGTGTGTGTGTTTGGTTGGTTGGTTGGTTGAGTCTTTTAGCATATCAAATGACTTTGTAGGAAATTTGATATATAGAAGGTTATATATATATGCGTTGTAAACAAGTAATTTATTGGTAAATATTAAACAAGCCATAGCTGATTTGTGTGACACAAATGGTTTTAAGTATTTCTGTTCATCATTGAAATAGTTTTATTTGCTGACAGTTCATCATCATCATCATCATCATGGCGTGCCACTATCACAGATTTTCCAGCCCTTCTCTCACCCCTCGTTTCAATCGTCCATCGCTCTCGACAGGTCTTCATGCTGTAGATGGGTTCTAACTGGTCGATCTACTTTTGCTCATCCGTGTGAGGGGGTTTACAGGAGTACATCGCTTATGAGTTTGTCCTTACTCCTCCAACAGTTCCCCGCATGTCTTTTTCGTCTAATTTGGATGGTCTTCAAGATGGGTGGTAGGTGGCCATACATCTGCTGCTTTGTGAGATGTTGCTTCCAAAACTTGTTCAATATATTTCGAGGCATTCTTGTGCTATTGCCGTCAAGCTTTTTCTCCATACGCTTAGTCAGCGTCTATGAGATGCATCCATACAGCAGTATTGACATGACCGGAAAAACTGCTCTTTATTTTATCTGATATGTCTAACTTCCATATGACTGATAGTCTATCGTTAGCTTTCCATGCTTTCGCTATTCGCGTGCTGATGTCATTTTCGGTAGACGCTCCTTCCGAGGTAGGTGAACTTATCCACAAATTTCAGAGATCTACCATTTAGCCTGAAGATGTTGCCTCTTTGATTAAAGTACATGAACTCTTTTTTATCTGTGTTGACACGAAGACCTATGCCACCTGATGCTCGTTCCAGACAACTTAGCAGAAATTTAGCCTGGGCTGGTGTATTTGCAAGAAGCGCTATTTCATCAGCGTGGTCCGCTTCCGTAATCGTTCACGATTTAACAATAATAATTCTATTCAAAATTGCACATTCGTTGACGCTCAGTTACTTAGTTTCATGTATTATTAGGTAACAATATCAATTTAATATTTGTTATTTGTTTGCACATAGTTAAATGGTTTCAAGAAGAGAATACGATTAAATATTTCAATTCTACCTATAGATGGGATCCTAAAAGGTACTATTTATTCAGATCAAAGTGGACCTAAAATTAATCGCAGAGCCCCAGGATTGGGACGCCCACCATCAGACGTTTTTGTTAAATCTAGGACACTTGTTACCAGGAAGGTGTCTTACTCCTCAAAAGATTTGCAATCGGCGAATTCTACCGCCTCAGCCGACTAAGATGGAGAGGGCGTATGTGAGTGTGCGTGTGTGTGCGTATGTGATTGAACATTTTTGTGTGTGAGGGCTCTCCCTCACACACAAAAATGTTCAATCACATACGTGAGTAGAAAAAAAGAGAGAGTGTTTGTGTACGTGCTTAACTTCAAACTATGTATCTCTATTTATCAATAGATATAAAGAAATGATATAATTGATATCGTTGAGTGTAAAGTCGAGAAAATATGTCTGTATTTTTTAAAAATATAATAATTACGAAAGAAGAATTTTTGTGTTGTCATTTTTATTTTATTTTAATACCTTCTGAAATGTTTTTCAGATAAGGATAAACCATTTCTTTAAAAGCCTGAAGAAAATTTCCCACTATCGGATTTTTATGCGAACAATATATATTTCTAATGTGCATATGTATATAGGTATGCGTATACGCGTACGTGTGTGGGTATGCGAGTTATATTGAAAATTATCAATAATTTTTATTAATATTTTTTATTCCTATTAGGTAAGTAGAGATGGTGTAAACGGTATTAAATGTGTATTGATTTTAGAAGACTTGTCCACCATCATCAGGTCTTATAAAATAATTGTCGATTTTTTTTGTGCAATCCTTAATCAGTCGTCGTTCACGGTTCGTTATTGCAGCGTGTTTGTCAACATTTAAAGCTTAAATGTTTTTTTTTCCAACACAGTCATTTTACGCGCGGTTTTACCGGGATGTCCCAAGAGAAGTAATAAAAGCCGACCTCAACGTTATGGCAAATATTTTTTTGCGACCATTGCTCAAAAAAGCTCAAAAACAAATTTTTAGGTCGTAGTTGTGATAGTATTGTGTATGCTTCCGAGTCCGTACTGGAAGGAAGTGAACGAAAATTTTTAAGTAAGGCGAAAATTCAACAAAAGTAAACAAAACAGTAAAAGTCACAAACAAAAGGTTTAAGTGCAGCTGGCCCAGCGGTTAGAGTGTTCGCCAATGGCCCGGGAGACCTGGGTTCAATCCCAGGTCGAGTCATACCAAAGACTTTAAAAAAATGGAACTTGATACCACCTTGCTTAACACTCAGCATTATAAGGTACGGTTCAAGGGTAAAGTGGAGCAATCCTGGGAATGGAGTAGCGCCCTCCCCTACACCTTGGTGTAGTAGCTATCGAAAAGGGAGCCTTCGGGTCACCCTCGACTATGGTCGCTAACTTTACTTTACTTATATTGTCTTTCATTGTTTCATCAACCAAGACAGACATCCACATGCGACTAGCAAAGGCATGGACAGCTAACGATAGCCTATCGGTCATATGGAAGTCAGACCTGGCCGATAAATGAAGTGCAGTTTCTTCCAGTCAGCGGTCGTGTCGATACTGCTATATGGATGCACTACATGGACGACGCTAACTAAACGGATGCAGAAAAAGCTTGACGGCAATTACACAAGAATGCTGCGAGCGATATTGAACAAGTCCTGGGGGCAGAACCCAACAAAGCAGCAGCAGTACGGCCACCAACTACCCATCACGAAAACTAGTATTATTAGACGAACCAGACACGCGGGATACTGCTGGAGAAGTAGGAATGAGCTCATAAGTGATGTACTCCAGTGGATCCCTTCACATGGACGTGCAAAGGCTGGACAACTAGCTAGAAACTACAAAGAGCAACTCTGTGCCGATACGGGATGTAACCCTGAATACCTGCCGGAAGGAATGGACGATAGAGAAAGGTGGCGAGAGAGGTTCAGAGATATCCGGGCTGATAGCGCGACATAAGAATGATACAACAATAAGAAGGTTACAACGCTAAACTTATTAAAACTGAATACCTTTTAACTATGCGTTCCTAACGTCCACGTCTCAACTACTGCCTAACTCCCTCTCTCTGACCGTTATAACCAGCGTCTCTTTTTCAAAAGAAAATCTGTAGGTTAGAGGAGGTATATATTCTCTTTTTCTTTTTTACCGTCAGAAAAGGGTCAGGTGGTGTGTGGGTGTATGTTGTTCTTAGCTGGCTTTGCGTGTCACGTGGGTTAGGAGTTGCCAGTGGTCTTTGATTTGTCCAATATGTCGACTCTAAAAGGTTTTTAAATTGGGAGTTAACGTTAGTCAAATCCGTCCTATATATATATATATATACTAACTATGAATCATTTCAAGCTCTTCGAGTCACCATGTCGGTCACTTATCCTTCCATCAGAGAAATAAGAGGGTTTCCATGCTGTGCTCATCTTCTCTCCAAGTAACATGCTCTAAGTTGTCCAAGGTTACACGGTTTGGTTTGTGTTGGGTTTCTTGGTTTAATGGCATAGCAAACTTTGTTGGTTATTTAATGCCAAATTAATCCTTCTAGAAAAACAGTAGTGGTACTATTTAACCCATATCTAGGAGTATAAGGCGGTTCATACCTTTCCCAAGGGTATTTGTCCGAAATTGGACGCAAAAGCGCGACTTTAATTCGAACTCGCTTACAACGATTCCGCAGTCCATCGCTTTAAATATTACACCACGAAGACACTCCTTTACACGGTACAAGTAGAGAGTAACAATTCCTACTGTAATTTAAAATAACACCGATTTCTAACCTGTCTGTCTCTCTCTTATTTACCCCAGAATCGACCCCTTTCGAAGAATAAAGAGAGATATATATTTTTGTAAACCAAGTGTTATGTTCATTCATCATTCATTCAACATACTTCAATTCTTCATCATGTTATATAACAAAAAATGCCATCATGATTTTTATTGTCCAGTTGGCTGGAGCTGTAGAATACACTGACTGCACCTTCCAGTGTTGCTGGAGCTTTGGTCAATGCAGAGTACCGCTTCATTGCCATCGCTCCTAGGTCCAATGTCACCCGGAATGGTAGCACCTGATAGGGTCCCATCTCTGGGTCAAATAGACCTAAAATGCGTTCTTATGCTAAACTGAATTGTTTGAAATAGAACTGATTATTTGTATAAAAAGGGATTTGCCATTAAACTTTCAGTAGTTGATATGCCATAAAACCCAGCCAATCAACTCAAGATTTTTAGCTCAAAATTCTGGGTTAGACCTATACCTGCTGTATAGGTTGACCCTCAAATAAAGTAGGCCACAGTGAAGTTCTAGTTAGTGTTTACAGTCGGTGCATCAGCTGTTGGAAATGGTGTGAAGGTTCAATCTCAGGTCTAGTCATACCAAAGACTCAAAAAAGGTACTTGATGCTTCCATGCGTAATACTCAGCATTATAAGGTATGGATCAACGGTAAAGTGGAGCAATCCAGGGAATGGAGTTGCGCCCTTCCCTACACCTCGATGTTGTAGCTATTGAAAAGAGAGCCTTCGGGACACTCTCGACTAAGGTCGCTAATTTTTCTTGGCAAGGTCTTTTTTTTATCTCTATGTTAATTTATAATTCTGTTTATCAGATACGAGTTTATGTCACATGGTAAAGGTTTTGATTTTAGATCTGCCATGCAAGTCGGCCTTTAGTTTTGTAAAGATTTTTCCAGGCTTAAAATGTCGACTTGTACCCCCAATTCATAGTATGTTGGATAGCGCTCTGCTTTCTTCTTTATACAATGGTGATGATTATTTCCACTCCCACGTTATTTTCGATGACCCATCTCATTTCTTTCGCAGTGGAACAGATACTGTTTCGTTGTGAGGAAGAAACATGGAGTCAACTCTTATTGAAAAGAATGAATACCAAAACACTTTTTTTGTGTGCGCACTCATTTTATTATTTTCTTATCAAAAATGTCTTCTCTTTTACGTAACCCAACTACTGAGGACCTCTGCTCCATGGATAGAAAAACATGAGCGGACCGCTCGGGCAGGATATGACACAAGGTCAATTTTTAAGCGGAGTTTAACAGGTTTGAATTCAGAGTTTTCCTTCTCCTAGAATAGTTGCCTGTCTAAGGCTGAAGAACCTAGTCTGCCCTACTATTTACCCATAGCTGGAGGGAGAATTATTGGATTCATACCTTTCCCAAGGGTATTAGTGCTATGTGAAATGCAATCAGTCTCGTCCAGGAATTGAACTCGTGTCGCCGTGTCCATTTCCTACGACGATAACCATTACACCACGGGCACCGACAGATTATATTTTAAACTAATTTTCTAAATTTGATGACTTTTTATTTACGTGAATGAAACTACCTGATCCCTGCCAAGCTCTCAAATTCATCTCTAAGTGACAAACCATCATCATTATCATTATCATGTCGCGTCATCAGCACGGATCTCCCTGACCCTGTCTTGCCACCCTTCCCTCTCGTCCATCGCTTCCGGCAGGTCTTCAAAGCTACATCCTGTATCGGCACAGAGCTGTTGTATGTAGTTTCTAGCTGGTCGTCTTGCCTTGCTTGTCCATGTGCGGGGGTCAACCCATAACTCAAACTAAATGACCCAGTGGTTTTTGGTCCACATTTTCATTCACTTTTTCTAATTCTTCGCTACCTTTAAATAAGACATTTAGTAACTTTATAATCTAACACACACACACACTCACACACACACTTATATATATATATATATATATATATATATATATATATATAACTGTAGTTAAAATAACTGAACTTTATATCACTCCCTGTTTCTTACTGCTGATGCCCTACAAACAAAAAGAACGTGACTAGATTATTGAGTTACCTCGATTGAAACAGTTAATGTCAGTCAAATGATAGAAAATGATAGTTTTGGGGAATAAACACAGTACAACTCTCAAGTAAATCATTTTCAAATTGTTTGGAAAGAAGATCGACTTGTGTAGGAGAAATTGGCCTCAATTTCAGTGTTGAACAAAAAGAATCGACTTATATGCTTGATTGGATCGTTAACGAAATTTTTACTGTAATTGTTTGATTTTGATTCGATCTTACATGAACTCTTCCTTTTGTTCATTTTTTAAAAATCTTTATTATTATTTATTTATTTTTTTTTTACTTTCAATTCATTTCCATTCAGTATTTATTTATCTAGTATTTTTTTTTATTTAAGAGTTTCGTCAGAGATAGTAAAGAACAAATTGACATCTCAAAAATTGATTTGATGAGACAATCATTTAGCATTAAAAAAAAAAAATACGGCCAGAAGCAGACATTAAAAAACAAAGAAAAAACATGTTTGCGCCAAGAGTTTTTTATGACCTGGCTGGGTGATTTCTCTTTTCTTATTTTTATCAACAGTGAGGGGTGCCACGCGTGATCTAATAAGTGAACAAGGTTAGCAGACAGTTGCTCGTGAGTTTGATTCTCACTAGGTGCTCTATACTTCTAGATTAGAGCCAAGTTTAGCTTGGCAACAATAACAGATGAAACTCTTCATTTAGAAAAATCAAATTCTGATTGATTTCATGAAGCTGATAGTGACAAGTTTTATACTGTTGATCAAGGCTGAGGAAACCTATAATAAAGAAAGATATTATTTCAGCAAAGGAGATTAAGATTAGGATTTAGTAGTCTGAATTTTTCTTCTCTGATCTGATACGCGCGATAAACATAACGGGCAGGCTTGGTGATCAACTGGCACTCGTGAAAACTTTAATGACTGATTTTTTTCTATAGATATTTCGCTTTTAACAAGAATTGTTACAAAGCAGTTGCTTATCCTGTCGGTAGGGCTTAAAATATGACTATATCCCCTACCGAGAGGTAAGAACCCTACAATCTCCCCTGACACCAAAAAACAAAAAAAAAACAAAATAAAAAAACTAGATTAAATGTGATTAGTGAGGCTTCGGCTTTGGAGATTTGGGGAGTATGGAGTACCTCTTATTACCATTATTGCCCGGTCAAACATGACCGGGAGAATCCACGTAGCGTAGTGGCTAAAGTGCTGAACTGCGACATCGTAGTAAGTGAGTTCGAAATCCAATCACGCTATTACGTTCACTTTTGGACTAATACTCGTATTAAAGGTACGAACCCTTTGATTTCCTCCAGGTATGGTTCAAATTGCACCACTACTCTTCTTGAACAAAGATGGCTTTGATATTAAATAACCCAATGTCGCAGACGCAACGGTCAGGAATTTTAATTAAACATTGAAATTAGAAATGACTTACCTTATTGATGACATAAAAGAGCTCGTCTTTGTTTAGTGTGCGGAGCTTTAATATAAGGAGAAAACAAGTAAACGCTGGCACCGCAATATTTATGCATATTGACCACGTGTGCCCAGCATGCTTTGCCAACTAAGAAAAGAAGGGCGTAGTGAGGGTAGAGGGAGAACTCTTTTGTCCCTCTCTTTGTTGGACACAGCTTTGATGCTGATGTAAACGTTGTTTTGCAGGTGACGAGGGCCGACTGGTTGTGACCGATGTTGCCGTTAAAAAATTCAAGTTCCGGCTGGTTGTGGTTTATGCGCCCAATTAATCAGTGAAGAGGGTTTCCTTTTTTCGTCGGTTGGCGCCGTTCCTGGATGATTCGAAACTACTAATCTTAATTGGTGATTGGAATGCGATCCTTGGTCCCAAGATAGATAAGGTCGGACGACGAGCTAGTAGGTTGGGAAGGTGTGAAAGCAGCTTTGTCGATCTTATGGGTCACCATGACTTGGTTGACATGTTTCGTCAGGATCACCCTGGGAGGGAGATGTGGACGTGGCTAGATAGCTCGTCCTCTGCCAAAGTAGGTTCCTACTTGGACAGAGTGTTTGTTAGAAGAGCTAACACGAATTTGGTTAGTTGTCCCACGTGCCACTTGATAGCGTGGACTGACCATAAACTTGTTAGAATCAGTCTGCAGGTAGCTAATACGCCTAGTCTGGCCGGCTACTGGAAGTTCAATACCTCCTTACTGGATATACGGGATCTCTGGGAGCTGCTAGAATCCCTTATTAAGCGGACGTTAGTGGGGGATGTTAACGGGAATAGCTGGTGGGTTTCTCTTAAACATACGATTAGAGATTTCGCCACCAAGAACAGTCGACAGCTCAACCTAGATAAGACAAGGATGGCGAAATCTATTGAAGATAGACTTTCCCGGGCGGTGGCTGGGGGAGACTCCCTAATTGTAGAACTAGCTTGGGGGGAACCTTGAGCGTGAGACTAGCAAGCGTTACAAGGGATTCGTAGTTAGATCTAGATTAAAAAGTGTTCTCAACGAAGCTGTGAAATCGAACGTGACTGCGCGTGAGCAAAGGTTTCTCGGTCGATATATCGATTCCAACAAGTCCCCGGATGGGCTCGTGCTGCGATCGAATCGCGAGATACGTAATACATTTCGGACGCACTTTCGTGATCACTTTGCCCGCTGCCCTAATCCCCGCTTCAGGAGTTTCGCAACTATCTTGTCGACTTTCCCCACCTTGGGGCGGCTGAAGTGGCTGGCTGCAAGGGTGGGATTACTGAATGCGAGGGTGGGATTACTGAGTCCGTGATGCGCTGAAGCAGGTCGGCCTCAACAAGTCGTCAGGACTAAATGGTTTACCCTACGAAGTGGACTTGAGGCTGCCGCACACGTTTGTGCCTATTCTGACGGATATGTTCAACCATTGGTTCGCCCAGGAAACCATCACTGGTAGCGTTACCAAGGGCGTGATAACATTGCTGAAGAAAGGTGGCAGGCATGTATGGGAGGGATTAGATGATTACAGGCCCGTAACTCTGCTTAACACAGTGTTAAAGATTTGGGCCCGGGTCTTAGCGAATCGTTTACAGGTTGTCATTAGCGATCTGATCGGCCCCGAGGAGACCTACGCTGTGAAAGGAAGATCGATCCAAGACAATCTGCACTTGATTTGCGAGGACCTAGAGGGGATAGAAGACGGCACGGAAGCCGTGTTGATCCGTTTAGATCAGTCCAAGGCCTTTGATAGGGTTGACCATCGATTTTCGGCGTCCGTTTTGGAGACTGTCGGATTCTAACCGGAGTTCCGTATATGGATTAGCATGATGTACCACAACCCTCAGGCAGTGGTGCAGTTGAACGGAAGGTGTTCGGGGGCTTTCGCGATCGAGCGTTCGGTCTGGCAGAGCTGCCCCCTGTCTCCTCTTCTCTACGTCTTCGCTTTGGAGCTCCGGCTCCGTAGGCTTAGGGATGAGGGGGCAAATCCGGCCCTGCGCGGTGTCCGTTTTGCTGGCCCTCTTACGGCAAGGGTTTCCGAGTTCTCAGATGCTATCACAGTCTTTGTATCCCGCCGCCTGGATATAAAGGCTGTAAAGAAGGCGGTTGGCGAGTACAAACATATAGCAAGAGCCTAGGTCAATTTTGACAAAAGCGAAGGTTTGCGGCTTGGTGCTTGAAGGGGAAACGATACCCTTCCAGGGCCCTTCCGCTGGAGTGACGGACCTGTCTGCATCCTTGGGGTGTGGTTTAGGCCCAACCTCCAACTGGAGTTAAATTGGTCGGAAGTACAAGTTAAGGTTGATGCTCAGGTGGGAACCTGACTTTAAAGGAGGTTGTCTTTAAAGAGCAGGGCTGAGGCGTGCGCCGTGTACGTCTCCTCCTTGATCCTTTACCGATTGGCTGTACTTCCTCTGCCTAAGACACGTTGGCCGGGGCTTCAACGATCCCTCTCCAGATTGCTCTAGGGAGGCCGAAGGTCGATTGTCCGTATACAGATCTGCATCCAGCGTACGCGCAAAGGGGGTCTGGGTATGCTTGATCTGGAGAGCCACTGGCTTGCTGAAAGACTTGCATACTAGGGCCGATCCTTGACGCGGGACGTGGTGTGGGGACGAAAGGTTAGTCGGAATTTTCTTCGCCTCCAGTCAGACCCAAAGGCTGAAGGTCGACGTAAGCCGATGGGTGAAACACCGTTTGTCCGCGAGTGCCAAGCGGCCCTTCGTAACCTTCCAGGGTCCAGTGACATTTCATGGCCTCTGAAAGAACTGTATCAGGAACTAGTTGTGGGTTCCGCAGCAGACCCTCTCAGTGAGCGACGCGACTGGACGGCCGAGGAGATCTGCTCCCACTGGAATTGGGTGCCAGGTTCAAGCTTCTTGAACAATTCCGAGTTCTTGCTCACCTGGCGGCTTGAACGGAACGTACTGCCCCTTCTCGGCTTGAACTTCAAAGTGGGCCTGGCAGACATGCCCGATTGTGCTCACCGCGGCAGAGGGTGTGAAGAAACGGATAAGCACACCTTCTACGACTGCGAGCGAATTCGTCCGTTTTGGGATCACGTCTGGGTGTTGATGGCTCGTATCGAACCCAAGCACCTCGTGCTGCTCGACGTTGGTTACATCGTAGACAACGTTTTACCTCCGTTTCAGGGTGAGAAGCGTGTGGTGTTTCTCGCGATCCTAGCTGTTGCCAGAATGGTGATTTGGACGACGCGAAAGAAGGGATGGTATGACGATACAAACCCTTCTCATCTTGATATCGTTTTGTATTTTAGGCATCAGTTTATGGTCAAAATCAGATGCGATAGAAAACGCTTGGATCGCATAACATTCGACAAAAGGTGGGTGAATGCAGCGAGCCTGGTCATACGAAAGAGGGAAACGTTGGAGTCATCCTTCCCTCTCCTTCCTACTCATGGCGTCTACGGTACGGGTCCTTTGGGACCCCATTCTGCGGGTATGTAGACAAAGTCTTTCCCTCTTGAAACTTAGTTAGCAGTATGTTGTGAGTCATCGTCCCTGTCATCTAGTTGTTAGTCTCCAAGGTCTTCCCCATCCCTATCAATTTTTCACCTCAACCCTTACTTCTGTCCGCCTTTACAGATCTTGGAATTTCACGTGTACAAAATTCATATTACCTGCCATTAACTGCCCATACCGCGCCCAACCCTGTATTTTTTGCCTCATTAGATTAGGAACCCTCTCCCACTTAGGATAGGTCCGGCTTGTTTTCGGTGTTTTCCGACATAGGAAAACAGTCTGCCTCTACTTTGTAGACGGGGGGATGGGAGGGCAACCAAGCGGGGAATTTTTTTTCCTTTATTTCGTCTTTTGTATATTTCGGGGTTTTTCTCCCATCCCCATCATATAACATTTTTGTAAATAAACTATATATTGTAAATAAAATCATTCATTCCATTCAGGGTTTTTAAGTAGGTCCTTTCACAGGGCAAATGTAGTATTTTGGTGTTTTCAGTGTGATTGGTGATGGATGATTGACTATATATTGTACTGTTGAATAGGTCGGCGAATATGGTTAGCTAGGCTCCCTTAGATCACATAGATAAAGCATGACCATTCCATAGCCCTCCCACACAAAACCATAAGAGCATTGTGTTCCCCATTTGTGAACAAATGAAAATAAAGAGAACTCTTTTGCCCTTGAGGTTTTGGGTGTAATATCAAAAATAGTGTCGTTGGTGAATAATTCGAAAGACGATTGGATACGGTGTCGCCCGGAGGAGGGTTCAGCAAGTAACTGAGATTCAGTGACGGATTGCCTCTCTCTTTAGTGTTGGTTTGTTGTTATTTTTTTCCTTTCTCTCTTCACTCTTCACCTACCAAAGTTGATAAGCCATCAAACAAAGAAACCAAACAAAACAAAACCAATCAGACTCAGATTGGTTGTAGTTTCAAGATAATTTGGTTTCGTTTCGTTTCGTTTTGTTTCGTTTTATGGCATATCAACCATTGTAGGTTATTAAATGCCAAATCCTCTTTAAACATATACATCAAATATGTATGATAAGTAAACACATTTTATTGATAGTGTTTTCAAAAGAGCCTGAATCAATTTTTTACACACATTTATATTGTTCCAGTTATTGCTATGTATCACAAGCAATTCAATTGAATACCAGTCATTTGATTACGAATAGTTAAATGATCAAGCAGTTTCATTTCAAACAATTCAATTTAGCATACGTCATTTGTTTGCACTCAGTTTAAATGTCCAACACTTTTATTTGCTACCACTCCGGGCCAGAGTGGATGAGGGAGCAATGCCAATGAATGGATACTTCGCATTCCCCAAAGTACTTGAATTACTAGAGCCTCATCATCAGATGGTTTAGAGTCCCATCCAAATACTTGTTGGTGGGGGTCTTACCTCTCTGCAAAGATGCGGTTGGTGTATTCTATAGACCCAGGATACTGGCCTGTTACTTGCTAGAGTAGAATCTATGGCTTAGATGATTCAGAATAGTGAGTTGCAGATCGAAATAATTAATATAAAAAAACGCTAAATTATTTGTATTAAGAATAGTTACTTGCCGTTATAATCATTTTTTAAATATTGTAATTGTTATAAGATACTTGAAACTATGTAAAAGTGTGCAAACAAATAATCATTATTAAATAAAAATAGTTGATTGAAAACATATAATTTTCTATGAAGTATTAACATTCAATAGAAATACTTCGCCTCGCCAACTTTCTACTGAATATTAATACTTCTGGATGCAAATTATTTGTATAAGATAGAAATACTTGATATCCAATTAATGTGGTCTAAAAATGTTAAGAAATGGCAACTCAAAAGTATAAAGATAAACGTACATCTCTGAAGTACAAGACATAAAAAAAAGCATAGACGCGTTGATATGACGTTAAAATCAATCAAAACAGTTTCAGGCATGAATTGACGCTTTTTATGCATAATTTCTATCATACATCTATGGCCGGGCCATTGGTCTACTGTGTAGAGTGTTCACTAATAGTTCAAGGAGACTGCGGTTCAATCCCAGATCGAGTCATACCGAAGACTCAAAAGAATGGTACTTGATTCTGCCTTGAATTAACACTCAGTATTGTAAGGGTAAAGTGAAGCAATCGTGGGAATGGAATAGAGCACTCCCCTACATCTTGGAATCGTAGCTATTGAAAAGGAAGCCTTCGCCTCACCAACTTTACTTACTGACATAAATACATTCAATATTTTTCGCACCCTGCATCGTTTCGATCTGGTCGATAGCAAAAATTCTTTTAATCTCGCAGAAAATATTTGTTTTGAGACAATTCAAAATGCTAGCAATTCAAACAGAATGTCCGTGCTTGAACAGAGTTCTACATCAATTTTTGTTGACTGAGGCCATGTGCAATTTACAGAAGGATTGGTGATGTGTACAGAGAAGCCAGAAATATTTACAAATAGGCTAAACATGGGTTTGCCACTCTGAGACAAACATGGAATGGAAGCGCACGGACTCTCCGGTAAAGAAAAAGATCCAGGCACAGTGCAAAGTAAAGAAGATCTTTCTGACAGTCCTCTGTGACATGAAAAGACACATAACAACGAATTTTCTTTAAAAACAATCAGCAGTTCTAAACAGTGGTTCTTATTGGCAAAATTGACTCTATTTATTGAATGACCCTCATATATATATATATATATATATATATATATATATATATATATATATATATATATATATATGAAAATGTTTCAAACTAACGGATTTTTGGTACAGCATAAATGAAAAATTTGTTTCATCTGGGGAATCGTACTTTAGTATAGGCGACTAAAATACGACTAATATATATATATATATATATATATATATATATATTATTCATGTTTTAGTCGCCTTTATATATATATAATTTTAAACTGGGGGATTGTACTTTAATAAATGTGACTATAATATGACTAACATATACATATATATATATATATATATATATATATATATATATATCATTCATATTTTAGTCGCCTTTATATATATATATATACTTTTAAACAAGGGAGTATACTTGAATAAAGACGACGAAAATATCACAAAAAATCAAACTAAAAGGCCCTTTTAACCTGTAATTTTTCAACAGGAACAACCAGTAAAAATTACACTAAAGCTATCCAAGAATTTGGTGATTAACGGTAAAGTCGTAGAGAGTAGGGATGATAATAAAAGTTGGGGGTAGTTTGATTGTAATTTTTACTAGTTGTTGCTGTTGAAAAAGCACCGGTCGAAAGGGCACTTTAGTTTCGTTTTGCTTTGTTGTATTTTAGTCGTCTTTATTCAAGTATGAGTCATCTGTTTAAAATTATATATATATATATATATATATATATATATACGTATATGTGTGTGTGTGTGTGTGTGTGCGTGTTGATTAACCAATTCTACATCTCGGTGAAACTATGTGAATTCGGTGACGTATTGATGAAATTCAATTTGCATTGAAAAACATACACATACATACTCACACATGCGTGCACACACACACACACACACGCATGCGCGCACACACACACTACCCATCTGAAATATCAACGTTGGGTGTAACTTTAATCTAAAGCAAACTGTAATTAGATAACTTTATTTTGTTGGCAAGCAACACATCCATTTAGTGAAGTCCTCACTATGCAAAAAGCCTGAGGAATTTGAGGCTGAGGCTTGGACAGATGTAATTAATAAGAACGAAAACACTAGCGATCAGTCTGGCTGAATGCACCAGTTTCCGTTAGATCATCAAGGTTAGGCTGCAATAAAGCTGTTCATCACTTTGACGGGTGACCACGTAAGCAACGGCAGGTATTGTAAGTCATCTGTGAGCAAAGCTTTGTAAATAAGAAACGAGTATTTTTCTGAAAACTGAAGTTAAATCTGTTACATAATTAAGGTGTGAGAAACGATACATATAACAAAATCTTGCTTATTTATATCAACTCGATGGTCAAACTTGGTTATTTAGATTCTCAGAGAGTCACAGAATAGCTTTATATTAGAATAAACGAACCTAAGTACTAAAAAAGAAAAAAAGCTTACTATGTGTAATGAGGAACGAAGTAATTGCTTGACTTGAAGCTTTCTTAAAATATAACACAGCTGGCTAAGTTATGATGGAACTTTTCGAAATATGTAAGTGGCTGATCAAGGGGGAGACAACTATTGTTAAATTCACCACAACACGTGACTGAAACGATTAAAAAGAGAAGGGAAATAACAGGATTTTGAAGGCTGGTTTATTTGCCAAACAGGTTCTCCTTGTTGAAAAGATTAAAGTATCACATTCTATTTTAGCTTTCTATTTTGAAGAAGTTACTAGATTTACTCATAATCATAAAATATTTATTTTCCTTTTAATACTCGCAGTTTTATTTGGTAATTCTCAGTTTTTTTTTGGATATTAGTCCAATAATTAATCAAAACATTTTTGATAAGATAACTAAATCCTTTGATTTAAAAACACCAATTGGAAATAAAACAACTTAACTTTAGGCAGAGACCGAAATTCTTCGCAAACATTCATAATGCATTGAAAAATTGAAATGCCTGGTCACAATTCATGAACCTGGACAAAGAAAAACAGCCTCATCAAGGATTTGAGCTCGGGTCGCTGTGTCCATCAGATTCGACGATAACCATTACATCACAAGCAGGTGCATATCTATCTATCTATCTAAAGAAAATTTGATAAAAAGATAATCCAAGTAAGAGAGATTTATTGAGAAGCAAAATCGACACTATACCGTTTCGATTTTATTGAACCATCATCAGGACTATGAAGGATGATATTAGTGATGTTAAATCAACGATGGATGTGTAAAATATAAAAACCTAGGAAAATTTTATATAACAAGAAAAAGTTGGCCGTTTATATTATGCAAAATTTCCTTAGGTTTTTATATTTTACGCTTTTTACACGTTTATCGTTGATTTAACATCCCTAATATCATCCCTCATAGTCCTGATGATGGTTAATTAGAACCGAAACTTTGCTTCTCAATAAATCTCTCCTTCTACTTGTATTACCTTGTTATCAATTTTTCTTTACAAATTGTCGGATTATAATCCATTATTTATTTCCACACACACACACACACACACACACACACACACATATATATATATATATATATATATATACACTGCCCAAATGATTTAGGCAGTTTTAATGTCCTTGCAAAAGTTTCCATATAATATTAAAGGAAACAAAAGAGACCTTCTCTTCAATTCATATAAATCATTAATTATATTATATATAATATAATGATATAATTAATAATTAATATGAATTTGATATTTATCACATTTAAAAACTAAAACATCATTGATATTCCGTATGTATACTTTTTGCAGCTGGAACAGCATTTATTTTGGGGGGGATACTAAGTTGTAATTTATTAATATTATCCATAGATATATTATTCCAGAAATCTTCGAAGACTTCTGAGATGTTCTTTTAATTTGGGTTGCTTTTCAAACTTTATTTGGTCCAAATAATCCTACAAAAACTCGATGATATTTAAATCTGGACTTTGACGCGGCCATTTCATAACTTGAATATCCCCCAGATTTTTACTTCTGCTTGAAATAACTTTTCACTATTACTACTGTGAATTTAGGATCATTTTCCTGCTGGAAAATGAACCCTTTACCAATTAAACGCTGACTAAAGGGAATTGTATGATGGATCAGAGTTTGTCTGCATTTCTCAGCATTCATAATTTTCTCAGTTCTGACCAAATCACCCACACCATTTGCAGTTAAATATCCCCAAGCCATAAAAGAAACTCTTCAATGTTTAACTGTCGACTTCAAGCACACTCTACAACCTATCTTCTTACCGTTAAATTTTCATGGTTTGGTTTGGTTCCTTTGTTTAATGGCATATCAACCTTTGCAGGTCACTTAATACCAAAGCCATTCTCCTTGAAGAACAATAGTGGTACTATTTCACCCATAGCTGGGAGGATAAGGGGGTTCGTACCTTTCCCAAGGGTATTTGCCCGAAAGTGAAAGTAATAGCGCAACTGGAGTACGAACTCGCGTACTATGATTCCGCAGTCCATCGCTTTAACCATTACACCACGAGGACATTATTTATTTTATTTTATTTTATTTTATTTTATTTTATTTTTTGTTCATCACTCCTAAATACATTCTTCCATTATTCAATGGTCTGTTTCTTTTGATCTTTAGCAAATTCAAATCGTCTTTTTCTGTTTTCTTGTCTTAGATAAGGTTTCTTTCTTGCCATTTGACCATAAAGGCATTCTTTCACTAGTGCTCTTCTGATGGTTGAAGAGAGAACTCGGATGCTAGATGTTTGAGCAAGATCTGAGCTTAATTCCTGACTCGATTTAGTTCTATTTCTTATAGATGTTATCTTTAGATTACTTTTAGTTAATTTTGTTGGCCTTCCACTTTTCTTTCCGTCTTTGATATCCCCAGTTTCAATCTTTTTCTTAATTACTTCTTGTACTGTACACCTAGAAACTTTCAACATTTTTTATGCTTTAACCTGGGAAGTGCCTTTTTCATGATAGAATATAATTTTGTCTTTTTTCATCTGATACTCCTGGTAAAATGATGATTTATACTTGGAAATATACAATTTCTGGTTCAGGAATGAAAAATGGAAAGAATTTATTTAAAAAAAAATAAAACAAGTCCTGTTTTTTTATAAATATGTTATGTTTGATTAATAATAAACATTCTAAAACCTAATAATAATAATTTAAAAAATAACAGAAATATAGCATGAAATCGACACCTTTATATACTATAAACGTGTTTGGGCAAACCTATATCATATATTGGAAATATGGTTGCAATTAAGAATGCTTAATTATTCTAATTTTTTAATTGGTACTGTTAATATGGTAAAGATTTACTGTTTGTAAATGCCTCTAAATATATAAATTATAATATATTCATTGATTAAACTCAAATCTGTATCCAATATTTATAAATGTTAAAAATATACACCAGCTGAAATCTTTGTACAATATATATATATATATATATATATACACAATGTACCACTCCATCCACTCAACAAACATTTATCAAACGTTTTACCGCAACCAAATGCACTTCAATTATAAATCAGATGAAAAAATATTAAAAATATTGATTCATTGAAACATACTCCCTACTGATCCTAATAAAAAAAATAAAACTTATATGCTATAATAAATCTAAAACTAAGTCATTAAAAATAATTCCTCTCCCTCGATTGGAACGTTATATATCAGTTCAAATGTCCTTTAGGAGATTGTATCTCTGAAAATAATATATATGTCCGTTTAACCTCAACTACCCTATCGAGAAGACTTACAATGCATCTGTCCGATACAAGTTCCATAGCACAGCATTAAAAAAAAACATTCATGCCCAACAACAGAATTACGGAAAATTCTTAACGAAAACACAACAATATTATAACATCAAAATAACAAGTAAAAACTACAGATTCTCGAGGAACATAAAACCCAAATTTAATAGAATTAATTTTGAAACCAGTGCTAATGTACTTAAATGTCTTTAATTACTAACGCTATTTTTAGAAACAAATTCGAAAAGTAAAAGCTACACAATACAGCAGTACAAATGCTCATTCTTACAAAATAGTAATGTACATACAAAAGTGACATTACTTTTGTAATACATCCTCCCCTAATGATGAGGCAAAGTTGGGTAGAAAGTACTTGGAAAATAACTAATTATGGAAGGTTTATCAATCAATTGCCGCCGAATATCAGAAGATCAATACAGCAATTCGAAAGGATTAACAAAATATATGTAGACAAAAAATATCTATTATGTTCAATCAAATATGTATGAATGAAGAAATGCTACCCCCACAAAATATATATATATATATATTACAAGTCAAGAGTATTTGCCAATTTTCAAAATTTTTTATTCTCATCTTAAAAGTCTTATTTTTAATGAAACAAGTTAAGCACCATGATAGTTTTATTTAATACAAGTCCTCCTGAGCCACATTAATATCAGATTAAACGAAAAAGCCCAAAATCTTCTTAAAATTTGATTCATCAAAATGGCCCCCTTTGGTCGATATCACTGCTTCACAGATTCTCGGCATTCTTTCCAAAAAAGACTGAAGGTAGACTGAAGATAATTCTGCCTAGCTTTCCGGCAAGAGTTGCCAGAGGTGAGCTGCACTTGTGGGTTGTTTAGCTCTGACTTTTCGATCAAGTTCATCCCACGCCAGTTAAAGGGGATTTAAGTTTGCTAATTGCGTCGGCCAAGACATCAGTTGAAGAACGTGTTATTTCTCTATGTTTTAATGTACCTCTGGGAATGTTTACTAGAATGCTTTGGGTTATTATCTTGCAGGAGTGCAAATCTTTGAGTCACAAGCTGTATTCCAGATCAGATCGCATGATGTTGCAGTATGTTATGATAGCCGGTATGAATCCCCTTGTTCTTCCCCTGGTGCAAATCACTGACTTTTCAAATTGGCAAAAGCCCTCACACAACAACAGAGCCTTTGGCATGCTTTACAGTTGGTGTGATATAGGAGGTTGCAGCACTTTCACCAACTCTTCGCCATACATAGACCCTCCTATTTGAGCCAAAGATTTCGAACTTTGATTCTTCAGTCGAAACAACTTTATTCCATTGCTTTATTCTCCAGTCTTTGTGTGTTTTGGCCCACTGGAGCTCTTTGACACTGTGTCGCTTCCTCAGCTGTGGTTTCTTGACAGCAATTCTGCCATAGAAGCCATCTTCTCCTCACAGTCGATGTTGACACATTTTTTATGACATTGATTTAGTTGTGCAGTGATGTTTGGAGCAAGCAGCCTTCTCTCGTGCAAGCTGGAGACTCTGATGAAATTGTCCTCGACTCTTGTTGTTGCTTTTGGTCTACCAGCCTAACTTTTGGTCTTGCTTTGTCCCGTTTCCTGATGTCTACTAACAGTATAATCCACTGTAGTTCTGGGAATTTTAATTCTATTTGAAATTTCAATACGAAATTTCAGTTCTAACGTCTTCAAATCAATTTTTCAAAAGGTATCTGGTAATACTAAGGTCTAAGTTACTAAGAAAGACTTGTATTTATTATAAGTTGTTGGCGACCGTAGTCGAGGGCGACCAGAAGGCTCCCTTTTCAATAGCTACTACACCGAGATGTAGGAGAGGACACTACTCCTTTCCCTAGATTGCTCCACGTTACCCTTGATATGTACCTTATATTGCAGACTGTTAAGCAAGGAGGTATCAGGTACCATTTTTTAAAGTTTTTGGTGTGATGCAACCTGGGATTGAACCTCGGTCTCCCGGGCCATTGGCAAACACTCTACCCACTAGCCCAATGAGCCAGTGTAATAAACTAAAACATTGTGGTACTTAATATGTTTCATGAAAAATAACACTTTTAGGAAATAAAAAGTTTTTGAGGGTGGCCAGCTACTTTTGACTAGTAGTAATTTTTTTCTTCATACAACTTGCGAAAGCACGTGCGATACCCTGCCCTCATCAGCCGCCAACCAGGAGTGATAACACAGTTTCGGTAGCTCAAGACGGTACTGCTACTCCTGGCGCTACCAAGCAGCTTTTGCCACTGGATAGGGTATTATAAGAATCTCTCTCTATATATATATATTCGCCAGATAAATTTAAGAGCAGAGACTACATTGGACGTTAATATTCATTTTTAATGGTCAGTTTGTGATTTAAAAACAAACGCGTTTACTTTTGGCCGTTGATGTTATTACGCGTTTACAGTAACCGTTTCTTACGTAATCACACGGGAATAGAGGTTCCGCGTGTATTTCATTCATGCTGAAAATTTCTTGCTTTCGACCAAATCCAACTTGATGCATATTGCGCCGTGGTCTGAAGACTATTTGAGGCAACTTTCAAACTGCGGCTAATGATTCCTATTTTTGAAAGAAACGAAATGACTAAGTGTCCTAGAAAACCACGACAACCAACCTCAATAGGAATTACATGGCATATCCAACCCTTTTCCATACAGTCGGCACACAGTGTCTCGTATCGGTTTTTCTTCCGCTAGTGTGCTTCCTCCCGGTTTTCTTTCCAGGGGACAGTCAATTTTATGAGGAGGGCACTCTTCTTTGAATCGGACCACGCCACAATGGCTGGCCGATTTTCTATTTAAATAATGTGAACTAGAAATTGGAGAGATGTCTTGAGATCCACTGAAACTTTCCAGTCTCTAGCTCCGTTCAGTAGCTTCATATTTTTAGACGAAGCTAGTTGATTTTTATCATTAAGGGTTTTCGGACTATTATCTTCATCTTTATTGTTTTTTTCACAACGTTTGGGCCGATATGTCCTCCGGCCTTCTTCAAGTGTTTGTCGAACTCGGGAACCTTCACGGATCTTCGAACTACGTCCTTTACTGAATCCACGGATCGCCTGTTCTGACTCCATTGGCTATAACCGGGTACAAGTGGTAAGTATTCCTGTATTGTTACTCGCCTGCAGTCAAGATTGAACCTGCAACCCCCAGATGATTGTCTCCTTAGAAGCTTAGGGAACTAACGCCTATAACCGTTACGCTATGTATCCTGCTGAACACACACCAGAAGAAGGCCGGAGGACATATCGACCGAAATGTTGTGGAAATAACAATAAAGATAGGATTTTTTTGTTTCCTCACAGGACATTTACCTTCCTTGAGAAACTGAATTATGGGTTTCTTGGCTATATATATATATATATATATATATTCTTGATTAGTCTCGCCTATAGGCCTCAAATTGTTTACTGAATTTCTTTTCCCTAAGTGGTCACACATCTTAATACTAAATAGGTTCATTAGGGAAAAACGTTTGTGATCCGACTAGAACCAGAGTTTTTGGCATCTTGTAAGCCTTAATATATGTACCATCTTTCATGGTTACATTGTTTATAAAATGAAATGAAAAAAAAAAAAAAATTAAACACATATATTGTCTAACTTTCAAGTTAACGTTGCCCTTGGGAATCCTTAAGTGTGGTTCACCTTTTTTTATTTATCTCTTCAAGATAAATGAAATTGTTTATCTCACAAATTCGAGTGACATATTCTTCTGCTCTCTTTCTCACGAAAAAAGAAGATAATTAATGTCCCAAATCAAATCAGTCAACCGTAAAACCGTGTAAAATGTTTAAGTTCAAGTATAAAATTGTAAATAACAAGATTTTCCTCTGCATAACATTTTCTCTGTTCAATACTATTATTGTAAAAATACATTTTCGGGATTTTATAAGCAGAACAGGGCTATTGCCCTAGACTAAAAATTTAGGGAAAAAAGTAGGTCATGAGGTTTTTCCATTTCTTTATTTAACTCGCTCCTCCGTCAGTCCCAAGCAGCAACACAAGGTCAATTTTTAGCAGGTTTGAATTCAGAGTTTTCTTCTCCTAGACTGGTTGCCACACCAAGACTAAAGGATTAGTCTGACCTACTTCATACCTCTAACTGGAGAGAGAGTAGTTGGACTCATACCATACCTAAGAGTTTAAGCTCTATGTGAAATGCAGTCTCGCCCAGGGCTTGAACTCGTGCCACCGTGTCCATTTCCTACGATTAAGCTACCCGCGCCCCTAAGATCTCTCTCTCTCTCTCTCTCTCTCTCTCTCTCTCTCTCTCTCTCTCTCTCTCTGTATCCTCACCTTTTTGACAAAGACAAAGGTTATAGATGGCCACCGGAATATTTTGCTTTAACTTTTATCTATGTTAAAACCATATCTTTGTCATATGTAAATGTGTATATCTTCATGGTTATGGATTCCTCTAAAATGTGCCTATTACATTTAGTTGTATATAATCCAATTAAAATCTATTTATTAATTCCCAAAACCAAAGGACGTAGTACGTCATGCGAAATCCTGTTTATCAGTTTTTCCATTTAAAGACTTTTCCTGCTCGAAGGACTTACTTTATCGCTCGGTGCCTGTGGTGCCCCACTGTGAGGAATGCCAACAGGTTCAAGAATTCTTGCATCTGTCGCACACGAGTATCGATTCATGCACGGCCCTCATTACAAAACGGCCTTTTGTCATATTCTAACATAATGGGATGTCAGATAAATCGCAGTTTTCTCAATAAAATAATTCAACTTACTTTTCTTTGGAACTGTCTCGAAAACTAAACTTGCGGCAATTTTAATATTAACGAGAAATATACGTAAAATGGCGGTCTCTCCTCTTTACTGATAATGCCTTGAAGCTAGACCATCAGTGTGGTTGTAACACTAACAAGTAAGAAATTTTAACTTCAAATAAAACGTGATCGAATATCGATCAGATACCATGATCATTGCAGCGCATGTGCGTTCATGTGGCGTGTCAATTGAGAGTTGAAAAGCAGTGCAGAGTAGGCTTGTGTTTTTGCTGAGTCACGCCGTCATGTCACGACCTTGCAGCGGGTCATGTTGCCGTCAAGGCGTCCGACATCCGGGTTATCCATTCCGCCATCTTCCCTCTTCCGCAGTGACTCAAGTTTACTGCTTATTTTGGGGGGTTTGGATTGTTTTTGCAGTTTTTGTTATGTTTTGTTTTGTTTTATTTGCTTTTGGTTAATTTTTTTTTTCATTTTGTTTATTCGCATGACTGATTTTTCTCTTTCTTTTCTTGTTTTTTTTTTTGCTATTATTATTATTATTATTATTATTATTATTATTATTATTATTTGCTATGAGCGAGGAAAGAACGTCACTAGGTTCTTTTGCGTTTTATCTTTGAGTGTTTCATGAACAAAAATATTTGCTTCCAACTTTACTTCGGAGCAGAAATTTAAACTCTCACGACATATCCATCGGCAACTTCCGGTTTTTTCAGGAAACTGACGTATCTGTTCTTTTTCTTTTTTGTAATTTTTGTAATCTTTAGAATTTATTTTATTCATTTTTTAAATTCATTTTTTGAAACTAACAGTTTTTTTTCTCCTTTGATCTCTTCTGATAGAAACCGCCACATTTCGGCGCCTGATGTTGAGTGATGGTGAACGAACAAGTTTCATAGATCATTACTAATTGAATCGATACTCACGAGCTAATCGATTATTAGATATGATACAAATTCTAAGCTAGTTTCACGAGAAAATCTGATAGATTTACGTAAGAAGACCCACTCTTATGACCATGTAGCATACATAGCGTAGCTAGTTACTGTCACTTTTTATTGACACACATGATAGAACTATGTATATTAGATTATTGCTGAGTTAGTGAGGTTATTCTTTACTAAATAAACTCATTTTTTTGGCTGACTAAGGTAGTTTTTGTAAGAATAAAAAGTATAGTTAACAACTGAAGTCGAGGGTAATTAAAAATGGAGTGGATTTAATTTTCAATTCGAGCTCTTAGTCTGGAGTTAAGTTAAGCTTCGAAAATATTAGCAACCATCACAAAGGGATTCTGAAGAATACTTGTTGTAAGATCATGGTTAGATTGCAAGGTACGGAGAATGAGTTCAATCCTGACCGTTTATTCTAAGAACGCTGCTGTGCACCTATGTTTGGCCTATAACCACTACAACAAACTCCATGCCTTCTTGCCTATTCAGACATTGTTATCAATGCTAGAACAAAGGCAATTACTAACATTTAGGTCTCGCAGCCCGTTCTTTATAAAGCAGTAGCTGGTATAAGAAAAAGTTGTAAATCACACAGGGGAATTAAAAATCACTCATTTATAAATAATTAATTTTGAAATATTTAGCAGAGGTATTGCGGAAATTCTTTTTAATTGAAAGTAATTCCATTTTATGTTTATAAAACAATAGGTGGCGCTGATGGTCGTATAAATGGACATAGCGATCAAAGTTCAACTCCTGAGTGATGCTGCTCGCTTTTCACAAAATACCCATAGGGATTGGTATTGAATCCATCTACTAATCCTCCAGTTATGGGTAAATAGTTGGGATAACTGGGCTCTTCGACCTTTGCAAAGCAAGCAGTTTGCGAAAAGGAAAGCTCTTATTTTAAACTCCACTTAGAAATTAACCTTGTGTCGCATCCTGGTCGTTGCAGTTGAGTAAAATACTTAAAAAGAAAATGTCAAGGGCAAAGGAAAACGATAAGAAATGAGCACAGAGAATCTCTAGAGCCATCTAGAGACCCGCTCAGAACGAAAATATTCTGGCTATCGTAAAGTTCTTTGAAATATCTTACTGCTTACACCAGAAAAGAATAATGTGACGGTTGGATTGTTCAGGGGAGGGTCATAAAGAGGGGCTGCAAAACGCCCACAATCGAGCTGATTGTATTTATAGACATGCCGGTTAGTAAGCAGGAGGAGATCAGCCAATCAGCAACGTATATAGGCATATAAGAGGAGAGCCAAATTATCCATGTTATCTTATTGTATTTTTTTCTGACAAAACGCATCTTTTGGATTAAGAATTCCACGAGTTGAGGACAAAATGGTTACCCGAATTCCAACAGTGACGATTAGATATCGTCAAATACTTCAACAAAGTTCACAATAAGTAGAATATGCATTCATCTTATGATGAGTCCTGTGATTATAAACCAATCAGAACGCAAGTTGGATCTAACTGCAAAGCATAAATAAAGTGTTACCTGCACATAATGACACGATATTTAGGAAACCTTAACAACCAGTGTTGCACTAATTTTTACGCTGTGTATAAAATATAAAAAGATCAGCATCATTAATTCACACTGACAACAGAGAGTTCCTTGGTTCTGTCTTTTTCTCTCGCCATTCATCCTTGCTAGCTTCTTCTAGGCTGCATCTTGTGGCCACAGAGAGCCGATGAAGTCTTTGCTGGTTAACCAACACTAGCATGTCCATACGCAGGTGTCCATGCGCGAACGTTGCTTATGAGTTCGTCTTTGTTTGTTCAGCTCAGAGTTCCCCGACTCTCTTTCGCCATCCATTCCGATCATCCATTGCTCCTTGCAGTTCCCCTCGGATGTGTCCAGTGTCTGCTCAGAGTTGATGCGTAGAAATCCATAAGAGAATGCCACTTCTGTGTTCGTCCTTACTTCTTCAGAAATGCATCCTAAGAATTTATCCGGATATCCGCTGCGTCCACGGATCCGGTCAGGTGTGTATCGGTTCTGGTGGTAACACCAAGCCTCAGTACCGTTCCCCAAGATTGTAGCCCGCTCCAGAGGGGCTAGGCTTATCGCTTGTCGCCTGAGGCGCCCTTTTCTAGAGAAATGTCGACAGAGTCCAAAGCATTTTTGGGACCGCCGGGAGTGAGTAGGCTACGGCCTTGCACCAGGTTCACACATTAGAAATACCTTGTGCCACACTAGCGCGTACGTGGGGGACGCTCGACAGATGACCAGAAGTGGTTCCCATGCGTTGGTAAACTTACTTGGATGGTTTGTGGAATTAAAGATCGATAGCCGTAGAACTGCTGTTTTGTCGATTGTTGCTTCAACGATTTTAAAAAATGAGTGAAAAAGGCAGTTCATGGAGCGGAAACACACCGACTCTCTGAAAAAAGAAAGAGTTCCGGGAATCGCAGTCAGCAAAGAAGATATTGCTGACAGTTTTCTAGGACATGAAATGAACTATCAGTTTCTTTTTAAAAGCTGCAGCTGTAAACAGTGCTTTCTACTGCCGACACCTAAATCAAACTTTACCTTATTTATGGAATTATCCTGGTATTTACCAAGAAGCGCCTCATGGAATCACCATTTACAATGAACCCAAGAGACATACTTGCCTTGTGTACTATAAGTCAGTCACTTATTTACAGATGACAGCTTAAATGTTTTACAAGTTGTCTGTAATCCTTTAAAGTAAAATTATCTCTGTTTCTCCACAGAATACAGGACAATCTCTTCTCTGCGAAGTGATTGTGTTTTTTGTGGGGGGTTGTGTGTTTTTGAATTTTTATCTTGGATGACAGAGATTCATCTTATTTTTTTTTCTTGGATTTTTATTCCTAACGGAGGCGGGAAAATGGGTTGGCCGAAACGTTAACAACTCTAAAAATACCAAGGAGAGGCTCGAAGAATTTTTGGTACGTTAATAACGCTACTCAAAGTTATCGACAGTAAATACGTTTTCGTTGTCATTTTTAGCCGAAATATGTTGGCGCTGACTGTGGATTGTCAAGCGTCTAGCGTGAAATATAGTATTTTTTTATGTTACTAATTCTGCCTTAGTCAAGACAGGCGGATAGCTGTAACGAAAAACGGACTTTATATTGCAATCGATGAAAACGGATTTGGTAAGATCTAGTGAAATGGCCCAATATAGATTCATCTTATCTCAGTGAACCACCGCGACAAATTGTAGTCGGAAGAATTACTAGAGCAAATTATGTTGTCTCAAGAAAGTATGAGGGGAAGCGCGTGGTGTAACGGTTGCTGTTATGGAAAATGGATTCGGTGAGCCGTGATCAAATACTGGACGGCGTTGTTTGTTTCACATCGTTCTAATGCTTTTCAGGGATGGTATTTATCCATTCCTTTCTCGGCTCAGTTGGCTACATCTCTACCGAAGGGTAAGAACCTCCCATAGCCAACAAATGTCCTGGATATGACACTAAAGTATCTGATGGTAAGGTTCCGGTATTTGGGAAATGTGGAGTACCTCTTCATTGGTATCATTCCCAGGTTCAATCTGACCAAAAGTGGTAGTATCTGTTAGGGTTCTATCTGTGGGTCAAGTACAGGGTGAAACGATAAAATTGTCGTTCTAAAGAAAATAACACTACAGCTTTATTTTAAAACTTCTATTGAAAAAAATCAATTCAGGTAACTTGATTATGTAGTAAAGCTGACATCTATTCAATGTAGCAACCTTCAGCCTCAATCATCGCCTCGATACGGATCCGGAACTGGGACCATACATTTTCCACAAGCGCCGGCGAGAGTTTGGCGAATACTCGGCGGATGGTGGCGATCAGGCTGGCTTTGAGTTGTGGGAGGTCATGTTGGTGATGTTCTCGACGTATGACTAAACGAAGTAGTCCAGCGAGTTCAGGTCGGGAAAGGAGGGGGCCTGGCGGACTTGATAAGCCCGAGGTTCTTTACCTTTTCAGTCAAGATCTGGCTTGTCTGGCGCCTGTAGGACCTACACTTCAAGTCTTCCTTCACACATGCATTCACAGTTGTGTGTGAGACGCCTAAATCTCTGACAATCTGCCGAATAGGCCGCTGGGGAGTTTCATCAATGATTGCCTAGACCTTTTCGATAAACTCCTTGGTCCGGGTCTTCCTGGCGGTGTCCTTCCGCTCCACCACCTCCAATAGTACTTTAAAGTACTAACCTACAAATGGCACATGTCAAAACTTGAGCAAATCAGATAACTAGTTTAAAAATTAGTTATTTAAGTGAAGCTACTGTTGCAAATTTTAAAAACAATGGAAAAATCTGAATTTAGTGTGTTAATAAAGCATTGCTTTCTGATGGCAAAAAATACTGTTCAAGCAAAGGAATGGCTCGATAAGTGTAATTCGGACTCTGCTCTGTCGAAAAACAACGGTTAAGAGGTGGTATGCTGACTTTAAACGTGGTTGCAGAGACACAAATGATGCTGAACGCTCTGGTTACCCATATTCGGCATTTGTCCCGGAAAACACGAAAAAAAAAAACTCCACAGACTCGTTTTAGCTGATTGTAAATTGAAGTTGCATGAGATAGCAGAGGAGTTGAAGACATCAGAAGATAGTGTATTCACCATTTTGTATGAACATATGTCAATGAGAAAGCTGTGATCAAAGAGGGTGCCGCGTTTGCTCACACTCGATCGAAAACAACAATGTGTCGACTATTCAGAGCACTGTTTGCAACTGTTTCAACGCAACAAAAAGAAGTTTTTGCGTATACATATGACAATGGGGGAAACATGGATCCACCACTTCACTTCAGAGTCAAATCGGCAATCAGTTGAGTGGACCTCAACAGGTGAAAGCCTTCCAAAGTGACCAAAGACGCAAACATCAGCAGGTCTCCGTATTTTGTCATGTTCAATGTATTTTGCTCATCAAGGAGAAAGGAAGAACCATCAATAGAGAATATTATATAGTATTATTGGTGCGTTTGAAGGAATGAATTGCAAAAAGAAACGGCCACAGATGAAGAAGAAAAATGTGTTCTTTCACAAGTCAATCGCAACGTTGGCAAAACTACATGAATCGCACTTCGAATTGCTTTGGTACCCACCCTCTCCAGATTTGGACCCAAGTGGCTAATGGGTGTTTGCAGACCTCAGAAGAATGCTCCAGGGAAAGAGACTTGACTCCAATGAAGATGTGATACCGGAAACTGAGGCGTATTTTTCAAAGACAAAAAAAGATCGAATTGTGAGAGAAGCGTTGGAATCAGTGTACCAACCTAGAAGGAGACTATATTGATAAATAAAGTCGAATTTTGCCAAAAAGTTGTTGCTTTATTAGTTAGGACAACGATTTATTGAGTGATGTGTTATTTATTTGTGTGCAAAAAATGATGGATGTTAAATTGAATTATTAGTATCAAATACAATACTTGGGATATTTCAAATCTGAGCAAAAGAATGACACTAAAAAGAATTATTAGTATAGCAATACTTGCAACCATTTAACTGTATGCAAGTAGAACTATTACTGGAAGATAGCAATACTTGAAACCATTTAACTATGGGCAAATAAAACTATTAGCGTTAGATAGCAATACTTGAAACTATTTAACCATGTGCAAATAGAATTATTAGTGCTAGATAACGATACTTGAATTCATTCAACTATGCACAAATAGAGCTATTAGAGTTAGCAATAATTGAAACCATTTAGATATGTGCAAATAGAATTATTAATGTTAGATAGCAATACTTGAAACCAGTTTACTGAGTTCAAACAAATGAGCTCAGGCTCATTTAAAAATGACATTACCGAGAAACTATTCGTCTGAACATCAAATTATGCATAAAGTTATATATATATATATATCCATATATATAGGATTTGACATTAAATAACCTACAATGGTTGATATGCCATAAAACAGGACCTGGCCCAGACGGATGGCGCTGTAGAATAAACTGACTGCATCTCTGCAGAGGAGTAAGACTCCCCACTCCAGTGAGTGTCCTGGACATTACACTAAACAAACTGATGGTGAGGCTCCATTAATACTGAAGCTTTGGGGAATGCAGAGGATACCCATTCATTGCCATCACTCCCAGGTCGTCTCTGGCCTGGAGAGGTTGAACCTGATAGGGCCCGATCTATTAAATAGAACTAAACTGAGTACTAATGCTAAACTGACTTATTTGAAATAGAACTGTTTTTACATTTAAGTGTGAGTAAACAAATAACCGTATATATGCTAAACTTAATCGTTTGAAATAGAACTATTTATATGTATAAAAATGGATTTGGCATTAAATAATCTTCAATGGTTGATATGCCCCAAAATCAAACCAAACTAATAAAACAGAGCAAACCAACCAACCAATCATCCTCCTCCTCTTAGTTTTTAGTAAATAGTGGGGAAGAATCGACTTTCTATCCCTTGTAGGGAGGCCGTTTGAGGAGAAGGGAGCTGGATTTAAACTAAATTGCCTTCATAGGAAAAGCATCCAGCCTGTAAAAACCTCTGCCATATAAGTAAATCAAGCCAAATTTATACAGACCCAACAACTTGTGAAATTGTGATGAGACAGAATACCCCCAGCCTCAAAAGAATAAAAGCAATGAAAAGTGAGCCCAATGGGAAAAGTATGCATGAATTGAAACTCATCTTTCGAAATCCGTTTTTTTGTTTAATCTTGATTCGAGACCGCTAGCGTCGACAGGAAGTAGGTTGTTGCCTCAACTCAAGGATTGGCGCAAAATGTCCCAAAGAATTTACTTCTGTGAAAAGTATCTTCTTTTCCCTCAGCACTTCGATTAAATAGCTTTATAACCGTCAAATATCGATATTAATGCAAAGCTTTTCAGCCACTCTTTCAACAATTCAAAGCTTTTCAGCCGCTTTTTTAACAATTCAAAGTTTTTCAGCCGCTCTTTCAACAATTCAAAGCTTTTCAACAGCTTTTTCAACAATTCAAAGACCAGCTTTTGAAAAATTGGTATTAAAAAGAGACTTTTAAATAATTGCAAAGGAACAATCTGAAGTGCCATGAATCTTATGATATTATTACGGACACAGAAATAGAAATTACTGAAATATGAGATTTCAAATATTTTGTTGACTGATTTTAACGGCATGTCAAATTAGATAATCCAGTTCAGTGAACATTTATATTTACATTGTTCATGTTTAAGAGTTTTTTTTTTTTTTTCTTTTTTTTTTTTTTTTTGCACAGTTATAAGATATGAATAATTCCAATCTAATACTAACAATTTGTTCATTTGCATGGTTTTAAGTAAATAATAATACTGACTAAACAGTGTTTATTTGTTTAATGGTATTTTAACCTTCGTGAGGTATCTAATGCAAAAGCTATCTTTATAGAACAGAAGTGATATGATTTAAACTAAAGCTAGGAAGATAAAGGAATTTATACCTTTGTCAAGGCTATTAATCCAAAAGCGAACATAATAGTACGACTGGAGTTCGAACTCGCTTACTTCGAGGTCACAGTCCCGCATTTTAGCTTTTATGCCTCAAGGACTCTTTCCTATTTAGTATACAAGGATATAGCATCAAGTAATTATTCTTAATGCAAATAATTTACAGTTGTATGGTATGAAGTATTCCTATATAATATCAATCATTCATTTGAGTAATATATGGGATCCTAACAGATGACAGCCTAGCCGGTTGGGGCTATGGAATACACCGATTGCATCTCTGTAGAAGGGTAAGCTCCCAACCAACGAATATCCTGGATATGGTACTAAGCAATTTGATGGTGAGGCTTCAGTAATCCTGGACCTTTGGGGAATGCGGAGTACCCCTTCATTGCGAACGTTCTCAGGTCTACCCTGCCCCGGGGTGGTAGCTCCTGAGAGGGTCCTATCTATGTCTCAAATAGAAATGTTTGACATTTAAACTGAGTGCAAACAAATCGCTTATGCAAAATATTTTCAAGGGTTGGTATTCTCACAAGGCATACAGTCGTCATAATATATGTGCCACTGACAGAGAGTTCAAATGTTTCCTTGGACGGAAAAACAAGCATTAAAATCTCTTATACTTATAGAATGTACGTGAGGCTGCTAAAAGGTTTTCTACTCAACAAAAAAGTTCAATATTGATTTTTCTTTTATTTATTGAATCTTTAACAGTTAAAGAAACTTCGAACAATGTTCCAAATGTGTTAAACTTCAGGAAGAATATATAGAACATCATGTATGTTTCAAGGCTCTTGGTCATTCTCTTCTTGGTCAGGCTGTGAACTTTTCAGCATTCTCGTATATAGATAGTTGAAGTTGTTTGAGAGAAGAACACTTTTAATATTAATATGCTTACAATCGTTTACGGGACAGTTTCACCGGGTTGAAAGATTTTGTTATATCTTCATCATCATCATCATCATGGAGGTGCCCGTGGTGTAATGGTTATCGTCACAGGATATGGACACGGTGATCCGAGTTCAATTCCTGGACAAGACTGATTGCATTTCACATAGCACTAATACCCTTGGGAAAGGTATGAATCCAATTATTCTCCCTCCAGCTATGGGTAAATAGTAGGGCAGACTAGGTTCTTCGGCCTTGGTGAGGCAACTAGTCTAGGAGAAGGAAAACTCTGAATTCAAACCTGCTAAACTCCGCTTAAAAAATTGACCTTGTGTCATATCCTGCCCGAGCGGAGGGGTTGGGTAAATTGGATCATCATGCTCCTATCATAGAATTATCTAACTCTCTCTCTCTCGCCATCCGTCTCTATCATACATGGCTTCCCGCAGGTCTTCTAGGCTACATCCGGTGTCCGTACTGAGTTGTTGTTGATAAGTTAAAGTTAGTCACCATACATTTGCGCGTCAGTGTGAAGGGGTCCATAACGTCGTTTATTAAGTTCGTCCTTGCTCCTCTAGCAGCGTTCTGTATGTCTTGTTCGTCTAATTTGGAGGGTCTTCGAGATTGGGGAATCTCGAAGACCCGTACAGATACTGTTTTGTGCGATGATACATCCAGGATTTGTTTAATATCGGGCGGAGCATCATTGTGCAATTGCCGCCAAGCTTTTTCTCTATGCGCTTAGTCAGCATCCAAGTGGTGGGTCCATACAGTATTATGTACACGACCGCTGCTTGAAAAACTGCGTTTTCTTTTATCGGATAGGTCTGACTTACATATGACCGAGAGTCTATCGATAGATGTCCATGCTTTTGCTACTCGCGTGTTGATGTCATTTTCGATTGATGAGATGCTGCTTCCGAGGTAGATGAACTTGTCCACTAGTTTCAGAGAGCCATTATTTAATGTGGAGGTATCGCCTCTTTAATTGTCATATATTGCATTAACCGGCGATGAACTCGGCGGATGTTGTTGATAGAATTATCCGGTCGTAAATAAAATCAACAAAGTCTCTACCGGAAAAAAAAAACAGAATTGCGTGGGTGTGAGCCATGACCAATGGAGAATAAACATTGAATGGGTAAAAAAGCGTGGCTATGTGAATCACGTGGGAGTTTTAACACAATATAAGGCTAAGAATTTTGGCTGAGATCAGTTTCTGCCGGCCGTTCCAACTCTCGACAACTCTTTTGTGTGCTCGAACTCTCTCCGATTGCTCTCTTGCTCCACACCAGCGTCACTGTCGAAGAATAAAAAGATAAGATTATATTTATATATATTCGTATTCCCCGTTGTTTGTCAAGAAAAATGTAAACTCCCCAATCTTTGAGGTCTGCCTCAAATCAGAAATGTGATTTTGTGGGGTCGTTTATTTATTTCAACATTTTTATTTTTATTTGCTCGGATTTGCTATTTTTGATAATAAGGACTTAGTTATTCAGAATATCTGCTGTTATTTACTAGTTACTCATCTAAGAATTATGATAGACTCATTATTGTTCAACTTTGACTTGACCAATGAATTGAGTTCTTTTTTGTGGACCTTTTTGTTGAATTTCTCAATTAAATTATTTTTCCCAGTTAAAAAATAGGGAAAAAAGAAGAAGAAGCTAAAAGAAGAAAGTTAAAGAAAAAAGATAGGACAAGAGAAAACAAAAAATTAGATTTAAGAAAAGACAAGAGAAAAAAGATAAAAGAAAAAAGGAAAAAAAAAAGCAGAAAAAAGAAATAGACAAAAGGAAAAGAAAAAGAAAAAGTGACGAAAAAGAAAAACTGAAAAAAGAAAAACAGAAAAAAGAAAAAGAAAGTTAAAAGAAAAGAAAAGAAAAAGAAAAAAGTTGAAAAAGAAAAAAGAAAGACAAAATCAAAAAAGAAAAAAGAAAAAGCTAAAAAGCTAAAAAAATATATGTATTTTCGGCTCTCTCTCTCTCTCTCTCTCTCTCTCTCTCTCTCTCTCTCTCTCTCGATTCGTATTTTAGTTTCGAAATTTCTTTTTTAAGATAAAATAAAATATAAGATTTCCCATACAAAATATTGCCAGAAAAAACGTTCGCATCTTTCAATGGCCACAATGGCCAGTCAGCAGATGACAAAAAAAAAAAAAAAAAAAAAATTATATATCTACCTTCAATGTGGGTGGACTGAAAAGTTTATGTGCTGAAAAATTCATATATAATCTTATATCTACTGTTGATCATTTTTTTACCAATAGGTTGCAAACACTGCAACACTGATGAAAGAAATTTATGGATCGAAAAGGGAACTATGTTAAGAATAAACTTCATTTGATCCCATTCCATGAGAATTTCTTGGTCAGCCTATGAACTTTTCAGCCGACCTTCGTATATATATGTATATATATACCAATAGGATGCAAACACTGAAACACTGATGAAAGAAATGTATGGACTAAAAGGGGAAATATGTTATAAAATGAACTTCATTCGATCATAATCCATGAGAGTTTCTTGGTCAGCCTATGAACTTTTCAGACAATCTTCGTATATATCTTGCTCTCTTTTGAACTGGAAAAAATCTCTTTTTAGTATTTTCTTTGTCACTCGTGTCGATTTCAACAATTCAAATTTTGTCTAAGGAAATTATATATTCAGAATAGAACCGACTTCTTTTTTGTTCCACTCATTCGCCTCCTGTTTGTATTTTTCTAAAAAATTTCAACCTCCTCCATTTTAAGCCTTGTCTTGTTTTTTACCCCCTACCAAGCTGTTCATTATCCGTAATCTTCATTTGAACCTCTCCAACCGGCTTCGATTTTTTGTTTTATTTTGTGCGTATGTTCTTTTCTTCCCTTGGATTTGGTGAAGGTTGTCCTTCAACTCACATATCACTGATCCTCCCACCATCGCCACCACCGAACCACCCTCATCCGGAAATGGACTGTCAAGGCACCCTCATTCCTAACTCATCGATTTCCTGGCCATCACCAGTCACGCTCATTGACCCTAAAATTACCCACAGCATAACTCCCGCTTTGTCTTTCTCTCTCTCTCTCTCTTTATCTCTCTCTCTCCCACACACACAAATATACACATACTCTGACTGTTTATCACACTCTCTCTCTTTATCTCTCTCTTTCTCTCTCTCTCTCTCGCTTATTGATCCTATTTGTCTCTCTCTTTCTCTCTCTCATACACACACAAACACATATACACTGTCTGTCTCTTGTCTTTGTCCGTCAGTCTGTCTCTCTCTTTCTCTCTCTGCATAATAGGAATGATTGATAAGCATTTAAATTTCGATTTTTTTAAATTTAAATTCTAAGTCCCAACATAAACAAAATGTTTATTTATTCAGTGAAGTTTTGAACAGAGGCCTAATTAAATAGCGTTCAAAAAATAGGGCGGAGTTTATAAAAAATAATCTACCTGATTAACTAGAGGTCTTCACTTTAATTAAGTAAATATTTGTGACCTTTATTACCAACTTCAAGATGAGGGGATTTTGTGTCTTTTGATCATCTTGAGAAATCACTATGATTACAACAGAAGCGTCTGTTTGACATGTGAAGCTAAATGACCCGGACAAGGTTAAACCTGGAGAAGCATCATCTTTAATGACTCAGTCGGTGGAATCGACAAAGAATAAGAGCAGTTCATTTGATGAAAGTCGAAAGCAGTTCATTTGATGAAAGACGAAAGCAGTTCATTCGATGAAGGATGATAGAGGAGTTCATTTGAAAAAAGATAAAAGAATTTCATTCGATGAAGGACAAGAGAACTGTTCACTTGATGAAAGATGGGACAGCAGTTCTTTTAATGAAAGATGAAAAAGAATTTCATTCGAAGGAAGCAGTTTATTTGATAAAGGATGAAAGTACAGTTCATCCGATGAAGGTCGAGAGAACAGTTCATTTGTTGAAGGATAAGGGGTAAGTTCATTTGTTGAAGGACAAGAGAGCAGTTCATTTGATGAAAGATGGAACTGCAATTCTTTTAATGAAAGATGAAAAAGAATTTCATTCGATGGACGAGAAAGCAATTCATTTGATGAAAAGTGAAAGCAGTTTATTTGATGAAGGATGAAAGTGCAGTTCATTTGATGAAGATCATGACAGCATTTCATTTGATGAAATATGAGAGTAGTTCATCCGATGACGGACGAGAGAGCAGTTCATTTGATGAAAGATGAGAGAGCAGTTCATTTTACACAGAACTGAGAGCATATGGTTTCAAAATCGTTTTTATTGCCTTATTTCTTATCTTAAACTATTGAATGCAAAGTTGAATCAAGGTTTGTGTTTTTCATGTGAATAAATGCCTGAAAATTCTTCGCGAGGGAGTCCTTGTGTCGTATTAGCTAAAGTGTTAAACTCTGACCTCGAACTAAGCGAGTTCTAACTCCACTCATCCTATTGCGTTCACTTTTGACTTATACTGTTCAGAAAAGTATTGAACCCCCTTATAGCCCGAGCTATAAGCTTAATAGTCTCACTGTTTTAAAGATAGCTTTGGCATTAAATAAATAAGTTTGATATGCCATTAAGCAATAAAACCAAACAATAGCCCCCTCGCTCTTTTTTGGATAGGAAAATATACGCTTTAGCCTATAGTTATTTAGCCAAATTTTAACCAAGGTCGGTTAATGTGGCGTACCCCGCAGGAATCCAAAGTCCCACGAGACGGTTGTAAAAATTAATTAGATTCCGTTGGCATTCCCTTTCAGTGATGCCTCAGGTACCGGGCAATAAATTCAGTCCGTACCCTAGCAAGAGTTTGGTGCTACCGAGGAAAAGACCCCTGGAACTAAATAAGTATAAAATCTCACCTGCTAAGCGCGAATAATCCAAAAGATTTTTTTTCTTTTAAGACCAAACAACACTTTGCCTGTGAAAACTTTTTAAGGTTAATTCTATTCTAAACTAAGGATTCTACATTTATAGTGGAATCTTATACAATTATAACGGATATTGTTAAATATTTTCTATTACCATACTCTACAGCATGTGAACTCTAGCAAAAACAAATTCATAGCTTTGCCCAAGTGCCAACGCGCCACCTGGCATTTGTACCTTGTAAGTTAGGTAAGAATTATTCCCTTTGTCCAAGAGAGCTTTCTCATCAAACAATACCTACTTAGCTGGGCTGAATATATTGCTAAGGCGCCCCAAAATGGAGAATGCGGACGAGACTAAGAATTTTTTGTAATGACCACGCATGAGTTTCGATTCATGCGTAGCTTCCCTCTAAAAAATCAGACTCAGTGGGAAAGTGGGTAGATATTCTGTCGTAAAAACTGATTGAATATATATCATTTAAGTCTGTGAGTAATCTAAATAAAGTGCTCAATGCACTCTTATAGAAGATTTTTATAGCCAAGATAAATATAGATATATATTTCTTTTATATATATATATATATATATATATAGAGAGAGAGAGAGAGAGAGAGAGAGAGAGAAATTATGAATCCTTAAACCTTACATAAGGTGAACTGTATTCCCCTATGAAACAAATTTCAGCTCAAATCCACCTTTGCCCAGTCAGCTGGGGCTGTAGAATACACTGACTGCATCTCTGCAGAGGGGTAAGACCCCCCCCCTAACGAGTGTTCTGGATATGACACTAAACAATCTGATGGTGAGGTTCCAGCAGTGCTGGAGTTTTGGGGAATACGGAGTGCCCCTTCATTGCCATCGCTCACTGGTCCACTCTAGCCCGGAGTGGTAGCACCTGATAGGGCCCTATCTATGGGTTAAATAGAACTAACAGCATACTTATGCTAAAATGAATTGAGTAAACTGAATAGCTTAAAATAGAGACGTTTTTGACAATTAAACCGTACTTACACTTAAACTGCGTGCTTATGCTTTACTGAATTATTTCAAATAGAACTGTTTTTCGACATTAAAACTGTATTTACACTTAACTGAATTGTTACATATAACTGCTTAAATAGCTTGAAATGGAAATGTTTTTGACAATTAAACTCTGTACTAATGCTAAACTGAACTGTTTTCAATAGAAAAGATTATTTACATAAAAATGGATTTGGCATTAAATAACCTACAAAGGTTGATATGCCATAAAACCAAAACAAACCAACCAATCAAATCCACCTGAAGAGCCAGTAAATATGCTGGTGAAATAAATTTATAATGGAGTATATCTATTAGTTAATGAATTAATTTATAAATTAATTCATAAATAAATCTATCATGATCTATATATCTTAACTTTGCTGTTAATGATTATATATATATATATATATATATATATATATATATGTGTGTGTGTGTGTGTGTGTGTGTGTGTGTGTGTGTGTGTGTGTACAAAATGTCCACGTATTTTTGGATTGTTACATATGCATGATGCACTCTTTGTGATAGTTAACGAGTCAAACTGAGAGTTTTATAATTTTGACCTTATGGCAGACTTTGTAAACTTGAGTCTTGTAAGTAAAGAATGTTTGCTTTCAACTGCTATGAAACTGGATTACTTTTACTCGAAAGTTTCAAATATGATTTAAGTCTTCCCAAATTAGAAATGTAACACTAACAATTTAACATCAGTCCTTTATTTGCACACAGTTAAACAGATATACATATATGATTTGCAAGTGAATAGTTAAGTTAGGTAATTTCATTTTTGAAATAAGTTAATTTGTAAGCACACTATCTGTATTTCTAATAGTTTCAAGCTGTGCAATCAAACACTAATAATTCTATTTAATATTAATTATTTATTTGTACACAGAGAAGAGGTTGCAAGTATTGCTATATAACACTAATAATTCTATTCAACATTATTTATTCGTTCCCACACAGTTAAATGGTTCGTAGTATCACCATCAGACTTAGGAGCTTGCTATGTAACACTAACACTTCAGTTTAATACCAGTCGTTTGTTTGTATGCAGTCAAATGCTCAAACAGTTCTATTTGACGCATAAACATGTACAACTAATCCAAGCCAGAGAGAACCTAGGAGTAATAGCAATGAAGGGGCAATCCACATTCACAAGCGTTCCAGAACAGGAGCCTCCCCATTAGATGTAGTTTAGTGTCAAATTCAGTTCACTCATTAGTGGAGAGTCTTACCCCTCTGCAAAGACGCAGTTAGTGTATTCTACTGCACCAGCCGACTGGGCTTGTATCGTTTGAATAATATGGAGTCTTCGTTTGCCGCAGATTAAAAAAATATGGGGACGATCATTCAGCAATCTAGTCGAGCTGGTTGGTTGGTTGGTCGTTGTCTTGTTTTACGGCGTATGGAACCTTTTCGGGTCATTTAACGCCCAAGTAACTTTCAAACAATTCAGTTTAAGTATAGTTTTTGTTAAGAAATACTTAAATGCCGAACAGTTCAGTTAAATGTCAAAACAGTTCTATTTCAAAAATTTAGTTTAGCAAAAGTACGCCGTTTCAATGTCAAAAAACAGTTCTTTTTCAAATATTTCAGTTTAGCATAAATACATATTTTTGTTCTATTTCAGAGAGTTCAGTTTAGCATAAATTCGCTGTTTAGTTCAATTTGACCCAGAGATAGAACCCTATCAGGTGCTACCACTCCTGGACGTAGTGGACTTGGGAATGATGGCAATGATGGAATATTCCGCACTCCCCAAAGCTCCAGCATTACTGGAACATCACCATCAGATTGTTTAGTGTCTTTTCCGGACACCCATTGAAGAGAAATTGTCGACGGCAAAATCTAGTCACGTTCATCTTTCCTGGAATGTAATTAGTTTGATCTTTGCAAGATATCTTATACATGTAACTTGTGCACAAAATAAGCTTATCAAATAAGTATTGAAACTTACTTCTTAAATAAGACTGATACTAAGTCAGCGATAAAATGAAATCCTTATGTCATTACTATTTTATGTAAACTTTGGATAATTTCTCACTCAAAAGAAATGTATTTATCTTCATTTAAGATATATGAAAATTTAATATTCATCTAATTACGTATAAATAAAATAGACTTTCAAGTCAAGTGAAGGAATATTGCGAATGTACACGTAATAACAGTAAATACCTATTTTATGAGTATGTATTATCAGTAGAGAAATAAATAGGAATTATTAGTAGAGAAATAAATAGGAATTATCAGTAGAGAAATAAATAGGAATTATTAGTAGAGAAATACATAGGAATTATTAGTAGAGAAATAAATAGGAATTATCAGTAGAGAAATAAATAGGAATTATTAGTAGAGAAATAAATAGGAATTATTAGTAGAGAAATAAATAGGAATTATTAGTAGAGAAATACATAGGAATTATTAGTAGAGAAATAAATAGGAATTATTAGTAGAGAAATACATAGGAATTATTAGTAGAGAAATAAATAGGAATTATCAGTAGAGAAATAAATAGGAATTATTAGTAGAGAAATAAATAGGAATTATTAGTAGAGAAATACATAGGAATTATTAGTAGAGAAATAAATAGGAATTATCAGTAGAGAAATAAATAGGAATTATTAGTAGAGAAATAAATAGGAATTATTAGTAGAGAAATAAATAGGAATTATCAGTAGAGAAATAAATAGGAATTATTAGTAGAGAAATAAATAGGAATTATTAGTAGAGAAATAAATAGGAATTATTAGTAGAGAAATAAATAGGAATTATCAGTAGAGAAATAAATAGGAATTATTAGTAGAGAAATTGTTGTCGTTAGCGACCGTAGACGAGGGCGACCAGTTTTCAGACAAATAACTTTGGGAAAAGTATGAAACCCCTTATCATCCCAGCTATGGGTTAAATAGCATCAATGCTGTTCTACAAGAAGGATAGCTTTGGCATTAAAGAATCCACGAAGGTTGATACGCCTTTAAACAAAGAAAATAAACCAAACCAAACCTTCATGATTGCGTTCGATTCTCATTGGGAGCTGCATTCATATGGTCTTGTGCCACCTCTCAGCAAACACCTTAGTCAATAACTACAAAGCTGTTAGCTTAGATGTGGCACAAGGTCGAATGAATGAGATACCCAATGAAATTCAAACACTATCATGAAGGTTTTTTTAAGGCGAGCTTGCCCATAAAATAACTATGAAATATCTATTGGAGTGCATATGCAAATATTTCGTAATACCGCCATCTTTAATGGGTGTCCTACTAGAGGCGTGGGGGTGTCTACCTCAAGTCTTCCTCAACAGAGTTTCGAAGCCCACACTAGCTACCATCTTATAAGCTTTTACTAAGCCTAGCTTACTTTGGCAGAAAACAAGAAATATGGGACGCTCAGGGAGAATCGAACTCAATATTGGTTTGCTAGCCTCCTTCGTTATCCATTGCAACACATAAGTTACCATTAAATCTCCTTCCTTTTTCTATATTCAACTTTACCCCGAAAAAGTATATGTCTCGCTACCTTACAACTTCGACATTACAGTTGGACTAAGTGTAACTACGAACAGACAGAAACTCCGTTACGATTAATACTAACCATTCATTGACCTTTTTGACCAATCAGTTTAGACGATAGTTTTACGTCATTTTGTGTTTTAAAATTGACGTAATCAAATTTCCCAGAAGGATTTCAAAAAATCCTTGGAATGTCGAAAAAATGAAATACCTTTCTTTTCTTCTTTTTTTTCTCCAACAACTTGCAATCAATTCGACCGCTCAAAACCCCTGATAATCAAGCAAATAGATTTAGCAATTATATACATGTGCAGCGTTGGTGTGTATATTTGAATAAGTGTGTACGAGAAAGAAACAGAGAGAGAGAGAGAGAGAGAGAGAGAGAGGGAGGGAGAGAGACAGAGACAGAGAGAAGGAGAGAGAGAGAGAGCTCACGTGCATTCAAGCACGCACACATATATATATTCTCGTAATTTACTAAACTTTTTTGTTTAGCCATGACATAAGATCATATGAATTGGGTACCCAATGAGAATCGAAGTCATTCGTGAAGGTTTGTTCATCTAACTTACTAACGATTACACCACCCGAGTTACCCAAATACGCACGCACTCACACACACACACACACACACACTCTCTCTCTCTCTCTCTCTCTCTCTCTCACACACACACACACACTATATATATATATGTATATATATATACGAGGATCATTAGATAAGTTTCCAGACTTTTTTCGTATGGGCACTTTTATTGATAGTACACACATAAAACTCTATTCCCTTTCGAAGTAATCTCCCCCGGCTGCAATGCACTTGTTGTACCGTTCCAACAACTTCTGTTGTGTGAACGTGTCAATGACCTTCGTCACAGCCCCTTTCATCTCAATTGTCTCATAACGACAGCCTCTGAGCTTAGAGAATAAGCAAAAGTCACGGGGAGCAAGGTCTGAACAATAGGGCGGGTGGGCAACTGTCTTGATGCCCATCTTGGTCAAATAGTCAGTGACAAGAATGGAGTTGTGGACTGGTGCATTGTCCTGGTGGAAATGCCACTGACCCGATTTGCAGAGTGCTGACCTCTTCCGATGGAATCTCTTCCTGAACTCCCTTAAAACCTCAACATAGTAACCCTAGCCCTTTGGCCAATCAACTCTGGTGTATTGACTTCCTTACTCCTCCCACACCTCTCATCATCCCTCACAGACTCCCTGCCTTCCTTGAATCTCTTATGCCACTCAAAAACTGACGCTCGATTCATGCAAGATGCTCCAAAAGCAGTCTGAAGCATTCCATACGTTTCTGTGGCATTCTTTCCAAGTTTAAAACAGAATTTTATTGCATATCGTTCTTCTAAAGTGTCAGATTGCATTTTTGAAATTCACCAGCTGTGACAGTCAGGCTTTAGTAGGGTGCATTCCAATTGCTACTGTAGCTGTTCATTAGAACTTGTGATCATAAAAATTGGTCAGTGATCTCATAAGATGTATAGCAATAACATAGTGAATTTTCAAGAGTCTACGACAATTTTATATGCCCGTACGAAAAAAGTCCGGAAACTCATCGTAAGCACCTCGTACTTACCACAGAGTTCATTTTTGTTTTCACTTATATATATCATCATCATCATCATCATTATGTCGCGGCGCTAGTGCGGATATCCCTGACCCTCTCTCGCCATTTCTCCCTATCATTCATCGCCTCCGGCAGGTCTTCTTTTCTATGTGAGGACACAGGATGTAACCCTGAAGACTTATATATATATATATATAGAGAGAGAGAGAGGGGGGATTATTCTCTTAATAATTCAGCCTAGTCGACTGAGGCTGTAGAATACAACAATGTACCCCTGTATAGGTTTAAGACCCCCACCCACAACGATTTTCCTGGGTAGGATGCTAAACTGTATCTGATGGTGAGGCCCCAGTCCTAGAACAATGGAGAATGTGAAGTACCCACGTCATTGCCATTACTCCTATGTCCACTCTGACCCAGAGTGATCGTACCAGTTAGAGTCCCGTCTATTGGTCAAATATGAATATTTAAACATTTAATATACTTGAAACCATTTAACTGTATGCAAACAAATAACTAATGTTTAATTGAATTATTAGTATAACAAAGCAATAATTGACACCATTTAACAATGTCTACATACAATTGTTTAACAAGGTAGACTAGCAAACCTACACGAGTGAGTTCAATTCTCATTAGGTGCCCAATTCATGCGGCCTTGTGCTACATCTAAGCAAAAAGCTTAGGAAATTACTACATACAAATGTTAGTGTTTAATACTTGAAACCATTAAACTGCGAACAAACAAATAAGGTCTGGCTTGTTTAAAAAATGTTACGTACAAACTAATCATTTAAAAATCAGGTATAAACACAATTTAGCATTAGATAACCCACAATGTTTGGTATGCCTTAAAATACAAAAATTCCTTAAAACACAACTGAATGATCAGCTATACATACACCCACACGCATATACACACGCAGTCACTCACACACATATAATCATACAAAACTACATAAATATGTGTTTATAAAGAAACTTTAGGGTATGCACATACACGCATGCACACATACATGCATACATTCACATACATAAGTACACATACACACATGTACACATACACATCACAACCATACAACCTATATATATATATATAAGTTGTGAAATTGGAAAAATGGTTGTAAAAACTATAAAAGTTGATTAAAACGTATGTTGCGTAGCCATATACACGAATATGGCCATGTGCGAAATAGTCATGTAATGTTCATAACGATAAAATATATAAAGAATAGGAATCTCAAAAACACGTAACTACTTCTTGTTCAGGTACGAAACCTTTTTATTAACTTTGAGTTAAAGGTTTCGACGTAAGAAGGAGAGACACAATCTTCTATGCTGTCTTATTCATTTGGCCGCCAACTCGAGCGGCCCCCATCGGGCGCACGTTCGTCTCGCGCCTGCGAGCTCCAAAATCGATCCTTCTCGTTCGGCGTCCAAAACCCGACTCTTATTTTCTTCAAATTCTCACACAAACTTCCGCGTGCTTCCGGTGCGTGACGTCACCTGCACCTTGTCACCCAGTATCGTCTCAGACTATTATGACATCTGAGTGACACCTCTAACCGCCCACGCGCACCCGTGTTAACACCTGCTTCAATCTTACACCCAACCAACCCATGTGCTGAGCCGAAAGGTTCTCAGCCTAACTAAACTCAAAGGCATGAACCGAAATCCCTCGGCTATTTCATAACACGTACATAAAATTTTGCGCCTTACAACCGGCATTCGTTCAAAAGTCAAGCGCTGGTATCCACTAAGAAAAGGAATGAACTTTTTTTAAAAAATTGGTATACACTTGCCCAGTCAGCTGGGGCTGTAGAATACACTGACTGCTTCGCTGCAGAGGGGTAAGACCCCAACCAACGAGTGTCCAGAATATGACACTAAACAATTTGATGGTGATGTTCCAGTAATACTGGAGCTTTGGGGAATGCGGAGTACATCTTTATTTCCATTGCTCCCTGGTCCACTCTGGTTCGGTGTGGTAGCACCTAATAGGGTCCTATCTCTGTATCAAATAGTGCCAAACTGTGTACTTATGTTATACTGAATTCTTTTAAATGGAACTGTTTTTGACATTGAAACTGTACTTAGGCTAAACTGACTTATTTGAAATAGAACTGTTTATATGTATAAAAATGGATTTGGCATTAAATAACCTACAATGGTTGATGTACCATAAAACTAAATCAAATCAGACAGGTATACACATTACTCATTTGAATGCTCTTCTCGTTTTACTGACTAGTATATACACAACCACATCTCTATATACACGCTCGTACGTGCACGTGTATATATATATATATATATATGTGTGTGTGCAGATATATATACCCGCTGATGGGCGTATAGATTTCACACCTCAATTACGTAAAGCTGATCATTAGATGACAAGGATCAACCTTGAGTGAGATCATGGGATAAGATTATGCAGAAACCACTCAGAGGAGAACAGGGACCAATATGTCTGTTTTTAATTCTCGGAGATCCGCCTTCCAAAGGACAGATAATTTTTGTACTTATCCGTGCAGCACACGTAGGTTCCTCACAATAGAAATTAAAACTTTTGTACGTATCAAAGTGAGGTATGAATGTATTGAGAAAATAAAGCAATGTGAATAAGAACTTTACAGGAGACTCTGCCGTGTAGTGACTAAAGTGCTGGCCTGATACATTGCAGTAATGTTATATACTCATAACGAATGAATATACATGGAGAAAGAACGACCATAACATTTCCTTATAAAAATATATTGGTCTTCGAAAAGGGTTGAATCCTTGTAGGTGTATGAGAGACAGACGGAGATAAACGGAGAGAAAGACAGATTGCTATATCGACCCATAACTTCTATTGACCATACGCTGTGTTATCTTTAACGACCCCCTAATCACGTCTTCAACTTCTCAGGTGGAGGTACTCAACCGGAGGCCCGCTGTGGGCCGCTCTGTGCTATCTCCAAGGCCTTATGTCTTCTCTTCCGACGAAACGTACTTAACCGGTCCTCGTCCAGGGCGCCGCTTGACCCTTTGCAGCCACGGTTCTCTATCTCCCGACTCGACTCCGCTGCAAGCTGGAACTGACTAGAGACTCACAATGACTCCAGCTGAATGAGACCCTCACATGGGCATCTGCACCCATCATTTCATAATGCCAATAACATTTCCGATCAATCACGTGACAGATTCTGTTTGTTTTTTTTTCCACATGTACCTATTGTTTAGAGAATCTCTGATTGACGGCTTGGTCACTATGCAACTGTAACAGAGTGCGAAATCCAGTTGCCTTACTACTTTCACTTTCAGACTAATACCATTGGGAAAGGTATGACCTGCCTTGCCCACCCCTCCCAATAATGGGTTAGAGTGTACCACAAATGTTCTTCTACAAGAATAGTTTGGGCATTAAATAATCCAGAAAAGTTGATATGTCATTAAAGAAAGAAAGAAAGAAAGAAAGAAAGAAAGAACTTTCGATTGAATTTTGTTTGAAATAAAAGATCGGATTCTTGGTGGTCGGAACCAGAACAAAAATAGAAAACCCAATAGAAAACCTCATCTGATTCAATCGTGCGATAGAATTTACAAACACGTCGTTTTAAATAAGATTCCAATTTCCCAACCTTCGTTTAAAAGAGTTTATTCATGCAGCAAATGCAGGATTAGTCATTATTTTTATTCTTCTTCTTATTATTATTATTATTATTACTAATTAATTAATTAATTAATTCTGACAAATATATTTGTTTTATCTTTTTATTCTCATTTGTTTTTTTATCGCGACTCATTCAACAACGAGATAAAACGTGGATTACAAATAATAATAATAATAATAGTAATTTACTGAGACTTGAACACACGTCCCTTTTTGCTTCATAGAAGCCAATTTAAACCGACTATCTGTTCTACCAATAAACGAGGAGTGATTTCTTAGGATTAATTTGAGCTTCTACAAACCAATAGTTCTTCCCAGCTCAAAAATCAAAGATGACTGAAAATATTCGTCAAAATTATATTCATTCCATGCGAAATTTTCCCACCAATTTCAACTATTGTTTTTCATTGAAGTCTGAGTGGCAACAAATCTCTTTGGGTCTTCAGCATCCTTTTCAACATTTCAGCTGACTTTAACAGTGCTGGGGTCTGGATTCTCTCGTTTCTTCCTCTTATTTCCAATTCAAATAGTCTCCTCTCCAGGTTTTTTAGGACAGTTTCTAGCCCACCACCAACAATTATTGCCACCTCATCTTCATGTTCCACAACTTTTTCAACTCTCTGACAAGATCCAGGTATTTGTCAATCTTTTTTTGTTTTCTTGTCGTTGGTGCGTATGGAACAGTTCCCAAAGGCTAAAAAAAGAGACGGGAAGAATTGAAGATCAAAGGAAAAAAATGCATACTGCAGTATTTGTAAGATCGACTAGAATATTCTGAAGAGTACAGAAGCCTTGGGGAGACTTTCTGTCAAATAATAATAATAATGATAATAATCAGGCCGGTGTCAGAAGAAACTAGGTAATTTTTTGTCGTTGCCTGTAAATAAAGCTGTATTAACATTCTGTAACTTTGAATTACCGTTATAACCTCTCGAAAGTAGAATGTATTTTGCTGGAGGCAGTAGGTAAAGACAGAAACTGAGGTGAAAAAAGAAAATTCTTAATTCTGTAGAACTGTTACATCCAAAAGTGTTGTGATTAAATTTATTGAACTACCTAAACTAAAATTTAAAATTTAATTAAAGATAACAAGTAGGTCAAACCCTAAAGACTAATTAAAATTTAAAAAATAAGATATAGATATAGAAAGTTTTCGGATGAAATATAACATCACATACTAACATTGCCCGGGAGATAGTTTTAAAAAGACATTAAACGTGGGCATATTGTTCATTTTGGAAGAATAAATAATCTCTAAAATATCCTGCCTTTTCATGTTTTTCCTTTAATATATATATAAGTATATATATATAGTTTTGTTTCTTTGTAAATTGTATTTCAACCTTCGTGGATTATTTAACGCTAAAGCCATACTTGTAGAAGAGCGGAGGTACTATTTAACCCATCGGTGAGAGGATAAGAGGGTTCATGTCTTTCCCAACGGGATTAGCATTAAAGTGAGCGTAAACCCCTATGGGGTTTGATCTAATTACTTCGAGACCGTAGTCTAGCAGACACACACACACAAACTCACACAATATATATATATATATATATATATATATATATATATGTTTGAAAAAATCGCTAATTACGAGCCAAATGACTGAGTAGAAATGAAAGATAATTCTAATTTTAATCTTCCATCAAACCTAAATCTATTGTTATTGAAAAACAGTCTTAACGAAGCCAAATCTATATTTACAAACTTAGCTTAGTTCGAAACAAGGTCAGAAGTATGGAGCACCCAGTAAGAACCGAACTCATTAACATTGGTCTATCAAGATAAACTGGGTTCTTTAGTCTTGGCAAAGCGACCAGTCTAGGAGAAAGACAATTCTGAATTAAATATTCACATCGATTTAACAGCAGGCTACATGATAATAAACATCAAAATAATATTTTGAGAAATACTTCTCGCGTAATGAATAAAAAATGAACGATGGAAGAGCAATAAAGAGTAACTTGAAGGGTTAAAACTAATTTTTCTGTCAACTGTCGAGCTCTTGTAGCACAAGGGGTAGAGAATCTGATATGTATGAAAATCGAAAGTTGATAATATTTCTTGTTGAATTTTCATGCATTCAACAAAGTCTTGTAGAATAAATCATCATCGCGTCGCACAATCAGCACAGATATCCCTGACCCTCTCTCGCCACCCTTCTCTATCATCCATAGCTTCTGGCAGGTCTTTAGGGTAACATCCCGTATCTGCACAGAGCTACCGTATGTAGGTTCTAGCGGGTCGTCCTGCCTTTGCTCGTCCAGGTGAGGGGGCCCACATGAGTACATCTCTTATGAGCCCCTTCCTTATGAGCTGCTGCTTTATGGGGTGCTGCCTACAGGACTTGTTTAATATTGCTTGCAGCATTCTTGTGTAGTTGCCGTCAAGCTTTTTCTTTATACGTTTAGTTAGCGTCATCCATGAGGTGAATAGCAGTATCGACACGACCGCTGCATGGAAAAATGCGTTTTATTTTATCGGCCAGGTCTGACTTCCCTATGGCTGATAGCCTATCGTTAGCTGTCCATGCTTTATAGTCGCGTGTTGATGTCTATCTTGGTTGATGAGACACTGCTTCCTAGGTAGATGTACTTGTCTACTAGTTTCAGAGAGCTACCGTTTAGTGTGGAGATGGGGCCTCTGATTAAAGCACATATATTCCGTCTTATGTGCATGCAGCTGCTTGTTCCAGACTTTCGGCTTGAGCGGGTGCGTTTGCCAGAAACGCTATGTCATCGGCGTAGTGGGCATTGGTAATTGTCTATGCGGGTTACTTTCTGCTTCTTTCCTTTGTTAACTTGAAACCGTTTTCTTTGACAAAATTAGAATAAATAAGTTAAAATAATGACAGAAAAACTGATAAGAAAAACTTCCTGCGACAGATATAGGGCCATTGATAATGAAAGTTCATCTGCTGGAGGTGTATTTGGAGTTATGGTTATGATCGTTGGAAACGAACGAGGCCAGCTTCCCACCAAAAGCGATCCTGATGCTCAAGTGTGTGACTAACAACAAAAATTAAATCCCATTGCTGTGTGTTCAAGAGACAGACACACACGCATGTTTGAAAAGAGTCATTCAGTGAGTAACTAATACCGACCTAAGTTTCAGATTGAACGAAACCGTACCCACCTTCTGCGACTGAGGGTGAGCTACGATTTCTCAAAGAATAGATCTTTCCTTGATCAACAAGAAAATAATATTTCACATGATCTAGTCCTTGAGATCGGCCCAGAGGGATGATGTAATATTGATCTTAAAGTAAATTGGATTCATGTTTGACCAAGTGCCTGATTTTTGCTTTCTCATTGTTATCTCTTCATCACGTCCTTGTCTCCAAGACCCAGCATCGCTACCCTTCCACCTGCTATGGATATAAGAGTAAAGAAGAGTGTGGTCTGATCTTGGCACGATATATCCAGTCTACGCGAAGAAAACCTCTGAAATCGAACCAACTATACTGCACGGAAATTCAACCATCCTAATACGAGGGTCATTCAATACATAACGGAAATTTTGACTGAGGATTTGGCAATAGGAAGCAGTGTTTACAACAACATCGTTCTCAAGGAAATTAATAGTTGTAATTCTTTTCATTTCTCAGAAGACTCTCTGCATATACTTTTTCACTGACAGCTGCGCCCGAAAGTTCTTCTTTATCGGTGAGTAAAAGAGCTTGACCCATGTCTTGTCCATTTTTTCACTTTTTTTTTTGTTAAAGCAAGCTTCTCGGTACACCTAACGCATTCTTCGGTAAATTTCACATGGTTTGCACTTCTCAGATACCAAAGATTTCATGACAGACCTCTATTCAAGCCTGTATTGCCTAGTTGGCTTGGACAATCTACTTGAAATTGTGCAAAATACTTAAATTTGACCATACGAACAAATGATATATGCACAAGCCAGCATCTGTCATGGAGAGTGAAACACACAAACTCCTTTGGGATTTTGACCTACAAACGGATCACCTTATCTCGGCCAGACGATCAGACCTCACAATAATCAACAAAAAAAAAAGAGAACTTGCAGAATTGTGGACGTAGCTGTACCGGCTGAACATGGAGTAAAACTGAAAGAAAATACTTGCTAGGGAAATGAAAAACTTGTGGAACATGAAAGTGACGTTTATACCAATTGTAGTGTTTGCTGTTGGTACAGTCAGCAAAGGATTACAGAAGGGACTGGAGGACTTGAAAAAAAAAAAAAAACAGGACAAGTAGAGACTATCCAAACTACAACATTATTAAGATCGTCCAGAATACTGAGAAGAGTCCCGGAGACTTGGGGAGACTTGCTGTCACTCAAACTTCAGTGAAAAACCATCAGCTAATTCTCATGTGAAAAACTTTCAAGAAGTAAATAAAAATAATAATAATAATAATAGAAATAATAATAATAATAAACTTGCCTCTTAGAACTTCAGACAATATAGAGAATTGTATTATTTAATATAATCGTAGTTGCAAATCTTTTCTATTTTTTATATCTTTTCCAAGCCTCTTTTTCATATATTTTCTTAGATCTATCTATCATTCCTTTCGACTCTTCTGCCTCCACCCCTATTCTCATCATTTTCTCTTACTTCTACGAACCGCCTTTTATTGCAATCATCCAAAATCTCCCGCCAATTCCCTATTCGCTTTCGTCTTCGCCCTGTGATTCATGGCAGACATCTTCGGACATTAGCGTGGGAAATTACGGGCGCTTTTCAGAAAGTAATGCGCGGTGGAGAGGGTGGATATAGGGTGCTGGGAAAAGAAAGTCGTGTTCGTAGCGAGTGGTCGGCTATTCCAACCCCACCCTGGGTCTCGACAAACCCCTAACCGTCACCACCACCCTCTTCACCAGGCAGGCAAACCCACGAGGGACCTGGGCTTATCACCGTTCCACTCTTTGCTACCGATCGGTGATTATCCGCAACACGCAATATGGTCATCTGGGATCTCGGCAGCCGGTCGGACAGTTTTGAAAAGAGAGACGACTATGCGATCAGCATCCGCACTCGCTTCCCGTGCGCATGTGCAGACTCTGCGACGGACGCGCCCGAACAAGCAGGCATGTGCAAAACTACTGCACCCTCACACGCACATAGAGAGAGAGAGAGAGAGAGAGAGAGAGAGAGAGAGAGAGTGAAAGAGAGAGAAGGGAAAAAAACGTTTTCTGTGGATTACGAATGCTTTTGAGTTATTTAGCACGCTTTGTAAATATATATATATATATATATATATATATATATATAGGCACGCATATATATATATATATGTGTGTGTGTGTGTGTGTGTGTGTGTGTGTGTGTGTGTGTGTGTGTGTGTGTGTGTGTGTGTGTGCGTGTATTTAGAGAGGGGGCAGGGTAGGGAAAGAGAGAAAAGTAGAGAAGAAAAAGTTTCCTGCAGGTTACGAATGGTTACGAGTTGCTTAATATACGTGGGTATATACGTGCATTAGATAGATAGATAGATAGATAGATAGATGCCCGAGTACGAATAATACCACAAATATATACATATATATAAATCATTGACATCATTATCATTATCATGAAAGCGTGCAAATAGCACGGATTCCTTTGTCTGTCTGTCTGTCTCTCTCTCTCTCTATATATATATATATATATATATATATATAGAGAGAGAGAGAGGAGAAGCGAAGAAGAAGAAAGAAAGTAAAGTAAGAATGCTTGCAGTTTGTTGAATGCAGATAGATAGATAGATAGATATCTGAGGATGGGTATGGCACACAAACACACGCACACATACATACATGTATATATGTATATATATAAACACAGAGAGAGAGAGAGAGAGAGAGAGAGAGAGAGAGAGAGAGAGAGCTTAGTCAGCACATATAATACAAAACCCGGTTTGATGTTATACAAAATTTCATGTTATAAAATTTACCATCTCTCCTCTTTAAATCGATTTTGGTGTTAAAGCTTATGTAATAGTTAAAATTTTGGATCCTGATTTTTATGCAAATCACCTTTCACTTCTTCGAAGTTTGGCGCTAAAACATTTTCCTTGATGATTTCCTCTTTTAGTTTAATTGCTTTTAATACAATCAATTCCGAATAAATAGCAATTATGAGACTTAAAGTTCCAAATGTGGGAAGGCTGTCTATTTCGAAATTCAGAATTCAAATATTATTTTCTACTGGTACTGAAGATCTGCTAAAAATGCAACTCTTTCAACCACCAAGCAGGCTAAGATTCAATGCTTCAATGCTTTTGATTTTAATTACACGTTTACATGCAGGACACTGCTGGAAAAGCAAGGACGAGCTCATAAGTGATGTACTCCTATGGACCCCCACATATAGCCCAGCAAAAGCAGGACGACCAGCTCGAACATACATACAGCAGCTATGTGAAGGTACGGGATGTAGCCCTGAAGACCTGCCAGAGGCGATGAACGATAGGGAGAAGTGGCGAGAGAGGGTCAGAGATATCCGTGCTGGCGGCACGACATGATGATGATGATGACACGTTTACAGAAGTGGACAAAATAATGGAAACACCAGGAAATTTAAAGAAGTTTTCTGATTGCAGCATTCCTGTGAAATCCTGCTTTCGTGCTTCTCCCTTACTGCACTTTTTTGAGGACACTGGGTCCTTAAGATGGTCATTAAGCTCTGCTGTAACTTATGGAGCTGTATTCGTGTGATTCTTCCTAACAATCCGCGTAAGAGTCCATCTGTCTCTATCAGACAGGTTTCGCTTTCTTCCAGAGTTTTGCTTCAGTGGGGAAGTTTTCCCTTCTTTCTCAAATGCTGTCATTACTTCGAGACAGTACTCCTAGCTACACCAAATAATTCCGCGTTTTTTTTTTTTTTACACTAGCGCCTGCCATACGAGCTCTAACATTTTGACTTCTTTTAAAATCTGATAGATATGCCATTTTAACGAATTTTGATTAATTTCTTCTGATGATATCTGAAAAAAAAAAATACAATTTTAGTAAAACTAGCTGAGAAAAATTAATTAAAAAAATCAAAAAACATAAAAATAACAAACGTTTGATGGTTTTATAGGAGTTTCAAAATTATGATACTGGGATTCTAGGCATTTCTATTGTTGTCCAACCCCTGTATATTTCATTTTCTGGGATGATTTAGGAATCACTTTCGTCTTGTCCATCATCAAAAGACCAAAATAACTGAGATGTCAGTCAACTAATTGATGCTATTTTAAGGAATTCTTCAATTAATGTTTCGCGATTACGCTGTAGGAGATCAAATAAATTGCAGAGAGATTGTACGTATATTTAAGAAACGATAAACGTTTACGTTCTTCAACTGCATATCAAAGAAATAAAGATTCTAAAGCTGGATGTGATTTTTAATCCGAGTACTGGGATTTAATCAATGGATTCAAGTTAGGTTAGGTTAGGTTATTTGGTTTAATGTCATATCAACCCTTAATGGGTATCTAATGCCATCTGATATATATATATATATATACATATATATATATATATATATATATATATATATATATATATAAACATTAAATGGCATTAATTAACCATAAAGGGTTGATATATATATATATATATATATATATATAGATCTAAAAGATTATGTTGGTGAGAAAAAAAAAGAAAAACAGATGATGCAAATTGCAAATAAGGATTATATAAACTGATTTCAGGGGAAAAAGTCAATAAAAAACGAAAAGAATGACAGCACCCGTACTATTTAAAAATACCTAAATAGTCCTGCAATACCTAGCTTAATGAAAAAAAATACCGGCAGAATCAACTAAGTTAAACATAAAAAAGTGCTCGATACACTAAGTTGAGCGAATTTAAAGTAGCAAAGCCGACAGATTCAGACCTATCTACCTCCTGGATCATCAGGAAAAATCAGATTTTTCCTAATAATCCAGAAGGTGAAACATATATATATATATATATATATATATATATATATATATTTATATATATAGATTCTTTTCTTTTAGTCCAATTAGAGAAAAGTATATATTTAGAAATAAATTGCACCGCAAATAAATTTCAATGTGGTATTTTATGAGTTTTTTTTTAATTATCTCGACAAGTATTTCGGAAAATCGTGCTCCTTTTTCCATACACACACACACATAAACATGCCAACGCAAAGATTCACAAATATCCACATACACGCACTCATACATGGAAGTAAATAATGGAAAAGAATGCAACCATATGGAGAAAATCGAAAAACAAAGTAAGCCAAAGTGAAGAATTTAGTCCACCCTATAATGTTTTGGTTTGAATGAATAATCATAAGGATTTAGAAAAGATGATATCAAGTGTTATTAGATCAATGATGGATGTTTACTTATATATATAAAAACAAGGGAAGAAATTATATATACTGAAAAATGGAGAACATACAACCGTTCATTCAATAAATCAGAGTTCATATTTCAAAAAATATCACGTGACTGTCAAAGGCAATGATGTGAAACAAATGAAACCATCAAGAAGAAGAAGAAGAAGAAGAAGAAGAAGAAGAAGAAGAAGAAGAAGAATGGGCGAGAACAGAAAAGAAGAGAAAAGGAAGATATAAAGAGGGAGAAAAAAGAGAAAAAGAAGAAAAGAAGAGAGAGAAAGGAAAGAGAAGAGAGAGGAGAAGAGGAAGGAAATAAAACGGTTGAGAGGTAGAAAAGAAGAAAAAGGATGGAAGAAAAAGGAAGAAGAAACAAACAGACATATCATACGTAAATAAATAGATAGGGTTAAATCATTAGAAAATAATATATATATATATATATATATATATATATATATATATATATATATATATATATAGCGTAGAGTGAACAACACTTCAAAATGTTGTAAACTGTACCTTGTAAGAATAGCCATAATCCCCTTCCAAGAACAAAACAAACCTCTCAAACCTCTGCGCATCTTTTTTTCATAGGGGAGGGTCACTTTCGAACACTAGAACAACAACTGAGTTATGTATACACAGTGAATACATTTCTGAATAATAAAGGTTGTTTTTTTTTGCACATGGCATTGGATTATCATTTCAAATAAATAAAGCAATGAAATTTATTTAAAAATTACCAGCAATAATCAATAGTAACAGTAAAAGGAGGTTTTTTAACCTTTGATTTGAAAACAAACTCTCTTAGTGCGACATTATGGAAAGTAAGAAATGTGACGTACTTTATATTCTGTATGAACGAATCAAAAGCCGTCATTTTGTCTTACGGCTACGAAACAGATTACTCCTGATACGTACCTTTTAATGCTGAGTGTTGAACAAGGAGGTACCAAGAATCATTTTTAAGTCTATGACTCGACGTGGGATTGAACCCAGGTCTCCCTAGCTATTGGCGAACACTCAACCCACTTGGCCAATAATAAAATGAAACATGTGGTATTTTAAAACAACCACAATGCCATTAATAGAAGGTGTCATGAGTATGATAAGAAGACAGATGAACATATTAACAAGATACCTGTCAGCGACAGTCGATATGAAATAGAAAAAAATCATCTCTGCGGAACTAAGGAGAGAACTATGAAGGAAAATGAAAAAATAACTCCCAAAAAGATAGCAAAAAATGCGTATAATTAATTATTTTATTTTGCTTATAGCTGAGGGGATAAAGCCTTTCCCAAGGGTATAAGTCCAGAAGTGAATGTAATAGGGTGACTGGGGTTCGAACTCCAGTGCATCAGCTACTATGCCACGGGGACTTCTGCAAAGATTTTATTTTGCTTTGATTCAAACAAAGAGGTCTTCTTTGAAAAACTAAAATTATATCCGAAAAATCTGAAGAAATCGTCCTTGAATAAAGAACAAAATATTACTACTAAACCCGTTATAAGCGTCTGATTTATCCTCTTTTCCACTTTTTTTTTATCTTGTCAGATTTATCAAAATCTACCATTTCTCCTATAATCATTAGAGCCGTTTTTGTTTGGCTCGTGCTTTTTTTTATGGCATATCAACTTTCGTGGCTTATTTAATGCCAAAGCCATCCTTGTAGAAGAATACCAATGATAATATTCAACCCATAACTTTCTTGTGTTCACCAATGGTCCGGGAGACCAGGGTTCAATCCCAGGTTGAGTCATACTAAAAACTCAAAAATACGTTATGCCACCTTGCTTAACACTCAGCATTATAAGGTAAGGATCAAGGGTAAAGTGGAGCAATCCAGAGAATGGAGTAGCGCCCTCTAGTACACCTCGGTGCAGTAGCCATTGAAAAGGGAGCCTTAATTAATATCTTCCCGCGCGAAAGGTCTTTGGGAACGAGCTGGTGAAGGATAGTAAGAAACCAAAAGTAAAGCTGAATAATAATAATAATAATAATAATAATAATAATAATAATAATAATAATAATTCATGAAAAAGAGTACAGAAAGTCTAATTACAGAGACCAGAAGCAGCAGAAACGACATAATGATCAACAGAACGATAAAAAATAGAAAAGAGATATGGGAAGAAAAACAACTGTATGGATATTTCGAACGACAAACTGACAAAATCTCAGACGGGATGACTTGGACATGGCTACGAAAGGGAAACCTAAAGAGAGAAATTGAATCTCTTCTAATTGTAGCATATAACAGTGCCATAAGGACCAACTATGTTAAAGCGAAAAAAAAAAAGATGTAACAGAATCATAAGTGTAAATTATGTGAGGATAGAGACGAAACGATTAATCACAAAATCAGCAAATGTAGTAACCTATCATAAAAACAGTACAAGAGAATACACGACAGGGTGGGGATCCACTGAGAATCATGCAAGAAACTGAAGTTTGAGGTTACTACTAAATGGTATATTCACAAACAGAATATGTGCTGGAGAATGAGACACACAAAATTCTTTGTGGTTTTGAAATACAAACATATCACCTAATTCCAGCCAGAAGACCAGACTGAGTGATAAAAAAAGAACCTGCAAAATAGTGGACTTTGCTATTCCGGCAAACGACAGATTGAAAATGAAAGAAAACGAAAAGAGAGACAAATACCTTGCTACAGACCGGAAAAAAACTCGTGAACATGTAGGTGATGGTGACACCAATTGTAATTGGTGCGCGTGGAACAGTCAAAAAGTTGGGAAAGAGGACTGGAAGAGTTGGAAATCGGAGTAGGAACCGATCACATCCAAACTACTGCATTAGTGAGATCAGCTAGGATATCGAGAAAAGTCCTAGAGGCTTGAGAAGACTCGCTGTCACTCGGACTCCAGTGAAAGACCATCAGCTAACGCTAGGGTGAAATACTCGCAAGGAGTAATATGATAATCTTAAAATGGACAAAATGGAACAAAGGACAAGGAAATTGCAACCAATCCTAAAGGCCTTACAACCGAGTGATGACATAAATTATGAGTCAAGAAAAGAAGGAGGAAAGGGACTCACCAATATTAAGGACTGTGTCGAAGCAGCAATTAAAAAACTAGAGGAACATACTAAAAACAGTAAGGAAAGACCAATTACCGAAATGGTCAAACAGAAAAGCAACAAAATCAAAAGAAGAAATATGAGATTAAAAAACAACTCTACGGATACTTCAAGTGACAAATAGGAGAATAACTGAACATGGCTAAAAAAGGGAAACCTCAACATAGAAACATAATCTGAAAGTAAAAAATGAATTTTTTTTCGACAATATATAAAGAAAAATTGATAACAAGGTAATCCAAATCGAAAAAGAGATTTATTGAGAGGCAAAGTCGACACTATCGCGTTTCTATTCTAATGGTCAATCATCAGGACTATGAGGGATGATATTAGTGAAGTTAAATCAACGATGGATGTGTAAAAATGCAAAATTTATATAAACATAATCTCTAATAATAGTAGTACAAAGGTACCATAGCCCGATACGGCCATGTGTGAAACGTACATCGAATGTCCATAAAGATAGAACATAGGAATCTCGAAATTCGAAAAACGCGTAACGACTTCTTTGTTCAGGTACGAAACTTTTTATTACCTTTGAGTTTAAAGGTTTTTCGACATTAGGAGAGAGGCACAATCTTTCTACGCTGGCTTTTTCATCTGCTCCCCGCCCCAACACGTGTGGCACCCGCCACAAAGGTCTTCGCGATCAAGCGAAAACCAACCGTCTTCCCACGAGGCAGGTCTAATCTCAACTCACTGACTTTTTCAAAATCTCCAAAAATCCTCCGCGCGTTTCCGGTGCATGACGTCATTCGCACTCGCAAGCCTCCGTTTCTCATCTCTGGCTATTGTGACATCTCAGAGTGACACGTCCACTCTGCGCGCGCGTGAAGATGTTAATGTTGCACCTAAGTAACCCATGCACTGAGCCGAAAGGTTCACAGCCTAACTAAACGCAAAGGCATAAAACGAAATCCCTCGGTCATTATGTTACACAAAGTAATGTCATAAATTCCAATAATGCGCAATAAAATAGCAAGTACAGTGGCGAATATTGACCTGAATATTCCTTTTACATGCAGCATAAGTTCCATGGGTGGTGTAACAAGATATGCACCATTCTCCTTAAGTACTAAACTAAAGTAAACAGAATGCAGGTATTTCCCCGGTGAAGTCCTGCATAAGTTACGTGGGTGGCATGCTAAACAGGAGGTGTGTCCGCGGGCAACATGTGTGTGGGAAATGTGACCACGTGGATATGCGTGAGGGTCCGAAAAATTCTATAAACTAGGAAAGATCTATACCCCTGCAGAGACGAGTAGAGAATGAAGAAGACAGAAAGAAGAGCAACTAACTAGCCTTTGCGCCGTTCTAGACGCTCGTTTTGTGCCAGGTTGCCCAGTTTTGAGAGGTAGAGAAAAGCCTGAGCCGTACGAAACTCGCGAAAGCAGAGAAGCGAGAAGAAACTAATATGATTCGATGCCTAGAGATGATGCCAGAGTCAGGAAAGCAGAGAAGAGAGTAGAAACTAAGATGATTCGATGCTTAGAGATGATGCCAGAGTCAGGAAAGCAGAGAATCGAGAAGAAACTAAGATGATTCGATGCCTAGAGATGATGCCAGAGTCAGGAAAGCAGAGAAGCGAGAAGAAACTAAGATGTTTCGATGCTTTGAGATAATGTTTGAGTCAGGAAAGCAGAGAAGAGAGTAGAAACTAAGATGACTCGAAGCCTAGGGATGATGCCAGAGTCAGGAAAGCAGAGAAGCGAGAAGAAACTAATTCGATGTCTAGAGATGATGCCAGAGTCTGGAAAGCAGAGAAGAGAGTAGAAACTAAGATGATTCGATGCTTAGAGATGATGCCAGAGTCATGAAAGCAGAGAAGCGAGAAGAAACTAATTCGATGTCTAGAGATGATGCCAGAGTCAAGAAAGCAGAGAAGAGAGTAGAAACTAAGATAATTCGATGCCTAGAGATGATGCCAGAGTCAGGAAAGCAGAGAAGCGAGAAGAAACTAAGATGATTCGATGTCTAGAGATAATGCCAGAGAAGCGAGGAAAGGATTCAATGATTCAGTCATGTGAAAGCAGAACGAAGAAAAGCGGTTCACAGAAGATTCATATCTCGTCACTGCGTGTGCATTTAAGCCGTCTTCGATTCTCTTTGACTCGACCGATACGTACATTTCCGGTAATAAAAGAAAAAGAAAAGAAGTAGATTATATTTTTATTTATCAGCATTGTTGTCTTTGTTTGCTGTAAACAACAAGAGTGCGTAAAGACGGAATGGTTCATCCTATTAAAGTGATTTCACCAAAACAGAAAAAGAGCACAAGTCTAGAAACGACCAGAGAGTTGAAGGTAATCCACAGATAATCGTACAAGAGATTAAAATTTGACCATAGATGACAACTGGTATATGTGCAAACCAGAATCGATTTTGGCCAGAAGAACAAACCAAACGATAATTAGATTTTGCAATTTCAGCAATCCTCGGACTGAAAATAAAAGAAAACAAAAGGATAAACAAATATTTTGATCGGGCCAGAGACCTGAAAAAATTGTGGAACATGAAGTTGGTGGTGATACCAATAATAACTGGTTCACTTGGAACGGTTTCAAAAAGCTTGCAAGGAAGACTGGAGGAATTACAAATTAGAGATGGAATCAAGACCATCCAGACCACAGCATTGTTCAGATTAGCTAGAATACTCAGAAGAGTCCTGGAGATTTGATGAGACTTGCGGCCACTCAGGTTAGAACAAAAAAAAAAAGAACAAAAGTCGCAAGCAATGAAATAATAACAATAATAGATCAACCCTCGTAGGTTATTTAATACCTTATCCTGTTCATATATATATATATATATATATATATGTATGTGTGTGTATGTGAGCGCGTGCGTGCGTGAGAGAGAGAGATTTGTGAACAAATAATTTGGAGGTAAGATTTCTTTAAAAAGCAAGAGTTCATCTGTTAGCATACCGTTAATTGGTTTCAAGTATTCCAATCTAACACGAGTAATTCTATTTAGTATTAGTTATTTGTTTGACCAAAGGTTTAAAAAGTTGCTATCCATCTTTAACAATCTAACATCCGTCTGTTGTTTGCAAAGACCTAAATGATTATTTTTATATATACACGATTTGTAAGCGATTAGTTTGTTGATAATTTTATTTCTAAATAGATTACCAATGCACAAAATTGAGCATTGCTTTGTTTCCACAGTTAAATCGTTTCAGTTATTGCTATCAAACACTAAAAATTAAACTTAATATTAATGATTTGTTTGCACAAAGTAAAGTGGCTTCATGTATTGCACACACTAATAGCTTTATTTGCACACAGATAAATGGTTTCAAGTTTGTTAATAAATTCTATTAAGTATTATTTATTTGCACACAGTTAAATGGTTTCAATTAATGCTATGTAACACTAATAATTTAATTTAACATCGGTCATTTGTTTGCGCAGTTAAATGGTCATATTCTTCTATTTGACCTCAAAATGAGATCCTAATATGTACTACCACTCCAGATCAGAGTGTATCTGGAAATAATAGCAAGGAAAGCGTACTTCACATTCCTAAAAGCTCCAGATCTGGAGTCTTACCATCAGGTGGTTTAGTGTCTTATCTAAGACTTTCGCTTGTGATGGGGTCTTACTCCTCGGCAGAGATGTAACCGGCATATTCTGCATCTCTAGCCGACTGGCTTTTAATAATAATGATTACAATAATGATATGTCAAACCAAAAATAGACAAGATGGAATAAAATAGACTAAGTGGTGACAGAGAGGAAACGATCGATCATTTACAAAGCGAATGCAGTATGTCAGCGTAAAAAGAGTATAAGACTAGATACGACTGGATGGGGAAGGTGATCCACTGGGAATTATGCAAGAAGTTTAAATCTAACCATACGAACAAATGGTATATGCACAAATCAGAATTCATCCAAGAAAATAAGACGCACCAAGTTCTCTGAGATTTCAAGATGCAAACAGACCACCTAATCTCACCAAGACGACCAAACCTAATAATAGTCAAAAAAAAAAAAAAGAAAGAAAAAAGAAAAACTGCCGAATAGAGAATTTGCTGTTCCGGCAGACCACTGAGTAAAACTGAAAGAAAGCTAAAAAAGAGAAAAGTATCATGACCTTGCTAGTGAACTAAAAAAAAAACTATGGAACATGAAAATGACAGTGATATCAATTGTAATTGGTGCGTTCGGCACAGAATTGGTACTGAAACTGGAGGACTTGGAAATAAGAGGACGAGTGGAGACCATCCAAACTATAGCATGGTTGAGATCAGCCAAAATACTGAGAAAAGTCCTGGAGACTTGAGGAGATTTGCTGTTTCTCAGAATGCTATGAAAAACATCAGATGGAGTTAAAAACTCTGAAAAGAAGAAGAAGAAGAAGAAGAAGAAGAAGAAGAAGAAGAAGAAGAAGAAGAAGAAGAAGAAGAAGAAGAAATTTTTATCAACAATTGGGAGGGGATAACAATAAAACACATCAACAGCCGAATGCGAAAGAAGCAGAACGGTTCTAGACTAAAATATGGCAACCAAAACAACGTAATGAAAAGGCTGAATGGATAAACCATATCACAAGAAAACTAGAACAACTCGAAGAAGGCCCGAAAGCTGAAATACACACTGATTTACTCAGAACGACACTTAAAAACGCCAGGCCATGATGGAATACATGGTTTCTGGTTCAAAAAGTTCACCTCAATTCACGACAGACTAGTACTAGAAATGAACAAATGCCTACAAACAGCGCACGTACCAGAGTGGATGACTAAAGGAAGGACCACATTGATACAAAAGGACCCAAACAAAGGAACCTCCCCTAACAATTATAGACCCATAACTTGCCTACCAATGATGTGGAAAATATTAACAGCACAAATAAGGGAAGAGATTTACCACTCTCTAACAAGCCGCGGATTGTTCCCTGACGAACAGAAAGGATGCTGCAAATGATCCAGAGGCACAGCAGAATTACTCTACATAGATAAACACATCCTAGATGAGAGCAAGACAAGACGGAAAAATCTAGCTATGGCCTGGATTGACTACAAGAAGGCATATGATATGGTTCCGCATAACTGGATAATAAACAGCCTAAAAATGTACAAAATATCAGACGAAGTCATAAACTTCATCGACAAAACTCTGACAACCTGGAGAGTCGAACTGACAGCAGGAGAAAGAAAATTAGCAGAAGCAAAGATCCAGAGAGGGATCTTCCAAGGAGATGATCTATCACCCTTACTATTCATAATTGCCATGATGCCACTTAACCACATACTCAGAAAATTCGCAGCCGGATACAAACTCAGCAGATCACAGGAAACAGTTAATCATTTAATGTACATGGACGACATCAAACTTTTTGCAAAAAATGAAAAAGAACTGGAAACCCTAGTACACACAGTTAGAATATACAGCCGGGACATACGAATGGAATTTGGTGTAGAAAAATATGCAATGCTTGCAATGAAAAGTGGCAGATGACATCTAACTGACGGGATAGAACTACCAAACAGGGATAAGATAAAATCACTCGCAGAAAACGAAACCTACAAATACTTGGGCATCTTGGAGGCTAACACCATCAAACAAGCAGAAATGAAAGAAAAAATCCAAAAAGGATACCTCAGAAGAACCAGAAAACTACTCGAGACAAAACTCAATTGCAGAAACCTCATCAAAGGAATAAATACTTGTACCTCTCGTTAGATATTCCGGACCATTTCTCAAGTGGACCCGAGAGGAACTTAAACAAATGGACCAAAGGGCAAGAAAACTAATGACAATGCATAAGGCATTGCATCCCAGAGACGACGTTGACAGACTATATGTATCTAGAAAAGAGGGAGGAAGAGGACTTGCCAGCAATGAAGACAGCGTTGACACATCCATACATCGACTCGAAAAGTATATACAAAAACACGAAGGAGGACTCATTACAGCCACCAGACATGAAACTGAGAACACGATGAACAACAGAATGACAGTAACTAGGAAACAAAAATGGGAAGGAAAACAACTTTATGGGCGCTTTAAACGACTAATAAACAATATCTCACACGATAAAACTTGGACATGGCTTAGGAAAGGAAACTTTAAGAGAGAAACAGAATCTCTCCTAATAGCAGCACAGGACAACGCCATAAGAATGAATCATATCAAAGCGAGAATAGATAAGACGCAACAAAATAGCAAATGCTGGCTATGTGGCGACAGAGATGAAACCATCAATCATATAATAAGCGAATGCAGCAAATTAGCACAGCGGGAATATAAGGCGAGACACGACTGGGTCTGTAAGGTTATTCACTGGGAAATGTGTAAGAAATTTAAATTCGACCATACTAACAAATGGTATATGCACAACCCGGCACCTGTCCTAGAAAATGACTCGCATAAACTCCTATGGGACTTTAATATACAAACGGATCACCTAATACCGACCAGGAGACCAGACTTAATGATAATCAACAAAAAAAGAGAACTGGCAAAATAGTCGACTTTGCTGTCCCGGCAGACCACAGGATAAAACAGAAATAATGTGAAAAGAAGGATAAATACCTCGACCTTGTTAGGGTATTGAAAAAACTGTGGAACATGCAGGTGACAATTATACCAATTGTAATTGGTGCGTTTGGAACAGTAACTAAGGGATTACTAAAGGGACTAGAGGACTTGGAGGTTGGCGGACGAGTGGAGACCATCCAAACGACAACATTGTTGAGAACTGCCAGAATACTAAGAAGAGTCCTGGAGACTTGAGAAGACTTGCTGTCACTCAGACTTCAGTGAAAAACCATCGGCTATTGCTGATGTGAAAAGCTCTAATGAGTGAATAATAATCATAATAATAATAATAATGACAAATGTTATATGCACAACCCAGCTCCTCTCCTAGAAAATAACACATAAAAACTCCAATGGGACTTCGACATACACACGGAAGACCAGACCTAATAATAATCAACGACAAGAAAAAAAAAAAAAAGAGAACTTGCAGAATTGTCGACTTAGCTGTCCCGGCTGATCACAGAATGAAACTGAAAGAATGGGAAAAGAAGGAGATGTACCTCGACCTTGCTAGGGAATTGGAAAAACTATGGAACACCCAGGTGACAATTATACCAATTGTGATTGGTCCTTTTGGTACAGTAACTAAAGGATTATAAAAGGGACTGGAGGACTTGGAAGATGGTGCACGAGTGGAGACCATGCAAACTACTACATTATTGAGAACGGCCAGAATACTGGGAAGAGTCCTTGAGGAGACTTGCTGTCACTCAAACTTCAGTGAAAGACCATCAGCTAACGCTGTTGTGAAAAACTCTAATGATTAAATAATGATAATAATAATAATAATAATAATAATCAATAAAAACTCCACAATAGATTAAACGTAATACAGTAAATAGATCAACAAATCACAAAATTAATACAGTATAGCCACTTAAATAACGACGCAATAAAAACTTGACCGTCTTTCCAAGAATTTTCCCCAATACTAGATCACCTTTCCTATCATGCTCTACACAACGGTGTATAAAATGATAAAAACCACTTGGTCTGGTGATCACATAGACGAGAAACAGACTGTAACCGAACACTGGTGAATGTGTCTACTCTATCCTAACTTAGAGATATGTATGCTGTCGCATCGACACTGAACATTCTTTATTAATAAATATAGTAAAGTACATTATATATATATATATATATATTGTTCTTTACCGATCAAAATGGAAGAACCATATAACTTAATTAAATGTATGCACGACGTAGTATTATTCCAGATTTTTCTGATAAAAACTTATACATGCGTATTATACACGAGAACTAAATAAACGTTTTTTTCAAGCTGTATAAGTAAGGTTGGCGACCTTAGTCAAGGGAGACCCGAAAGCTCCTTTTCCATAGTTATTACACTTAGGTATAGGGGAGGGCTCTACTCCATTCTCTGGATTACTCCACTTTAACCTTGATCCTCACTTTATAATGCTGAGTATTAAGCAAGGCAGCATCAAGTACCACTTTTTAAGTCTTTGGTATGACTCGACCTGGGATCGAATCGCGGTCTCCTAGACAATGGGCGAACACTCTACTCATTAGGCCAATGGCCTGGTGAACCTCTATGTCTCACCATATATGGGACCGAATGACCGAAAGCAAATTATATCTATTGTACAAAGTGCGTTTATCATTTTGTTTCTCCCAATGTGGGCTTATTTTTGCTGCAAGTTCGTTGCATTTTTCTGTGAACATGCCCATGTGTTTACTTTGAATGCTGCAAAAAATGTATTTTAAAATATTTCGAAAATATATACACTATAACTAAATAAAATCTTCTTTTTACTCATTCATCATCATCATCATTATATCACGCCATCAGCACGGATCTCCCTGACCCTCTATCGCCACCCTTCTGTATCGTCCATCGCTTCCGGTAGATCTTCAGGGCTACATCCTGTATTGGCACAGAGCCGTTGTATATAGGTTCTAGCTGGGCGTTCAGCTTTTGCTCATCCATGTGAGGGGGTCCACATGAGTATGTCACTTATGAATTCGTCCCTACTTTCCAGCAGTCTCCAGCATATCTGATTCGTCTAACTTGGATAGTTTTCGTGATGGGTGGTATTTGGCCGTACAGCTGCTGCCTTTTGGGGTGCTGCCTCACGGTCATGTTCAATATTGCTCGTAGCATTCTTGTGTAGTTGCCGCCAAGCTTTTTCTCTTACGTTTAGTTAGCGTCCATGAAGTAAATCCATACAGCAATATTGACACGACCGCGGCTTGAAAAAAACTGCGTTTTATTTTATCAGCCAGGTCTGACTTCTATATGACCGATAGCTTATCGATAGCAGTCCATGCCTTTGCCAGTCGCATGTTGATGTCTGTTTCGGTTGATGAGACACTGCTTTCTAGGTAGGTGATTTGTCTACTAGTTTCAGAGAACGCTGAAAAAATACTAAATCTGATACAACTTCAGTGCGTATTATATGAAAATCTTTTACAAAATTTCGTAGTTTAAAGTTCGGTGCGAATTTTATACTCGAATAGTTACAGAATTCAAATCAAGATTTATTTCGTCTTTGAAATACTGTCTCACCTTTTTGTTAAAATCATCTTTTATTAGTATCGAAATTCCTGATATTTTACATTGATTTTTTTTTCTTTTTTAGATATTCTGTTCACCCTCAAAGTTTATCTTTGATGGTCGACAGGCTATTTTCAGTTACCTTTTTTCAGGGAAAATATAAATTATTAGTTTTTGGGGAGAAGGTTGGTAAGTGAGGAGGGTTCTTTGTACATTTTCAAAACTCGAACTAACACTCTTGGACTGGCACAGATCTCTTGAAACTTCAGGATCGGGTGAAAGGTTTCTGTCATGGCAACAGTTTTTATCTTGACAAGTTGTCGAAAGATTACAGTAACTTTGACAGGTTCCAGTATGTAGGGCAGCTGATACAACATTGTGAACAGTGCTAGTTAATATGTATAGGGGTCAGTATTGCTATATGCCTGTGTGTATTATACGGAAAATTTCGTAGTTCAAAGTTAGGTGTGCGTGTTATACTCAAATAATAACGGAATTCAAATCAAGATTTATGCTACCTTCGAGACACTATCTCACCTTTTATTTTATTAGTATCGAAATTCCTGACACTTGAAGGTTTGAAGGTTTCTTTGTTTTAATGGCATATCAACCTTTGTAGGTTATTTAATGCCAAAGCTATTCTCCTAGAAGAACAGTAGTGGTACTATTTAACCCATAGCTGGGAGGATAAGGGGGTTCATGCCTTTCCCAAGGGTATTTGCCCGAAAGTGAAAGTAATAGCGCGACTGGAGTACGAACTCGCATACTACGATTCCGCAGTCCATCGCTTTAACCATTACACCACGAGGACACCACCCCCGACACTTGACATTAATGTGAGAAATTTCTAGAATATGAAAATAATTTACAATACTATGGCAATTACTATATATAAGAACAAAATTAGAACTATATTGGAGTTATTCTCTTATTTCAACAGGTATTGTACTTGTTAATGCATCTTTCTGCATCAAAAAAGGAAGTGCTTAAACCATGTAGAAGTTATTTGATTTTTAGGGCATATTAATCTTTTTGGGATATTTAATGCCAAAGTAATTCTTGTAGAAGAATGATAGTGGTACTATTTAACCTATATCTGAAGGGATGGGTTCATACCATTGTCAAGGGTATTAGTCTGAAAGTGAACGTAAGCGTATGGCTAGAATTCGAACCCGTTTATTACCATGTTGCAGAGACTCCCCAACTTCGTGGGTGATTTAACGCCGAAACCATTCCTGTAGAACAATAGCAATAATACTATTTTAATCCATAACTGAGGGGGAAGATGTAAGTGAATTCATATCTTTTCCAAGGGTTTTGTACGAAAGTGAACGTAAATACGCGACGAGAGTTCGAACTCGCTTAATTTAAGGTCACAGTCCAGCACTTTAGACATCACTTCCCGCTTAAATCATTAAGTTGCAGATCTTAAAATAAAAGCATTTGTATTGACTTTTGCCTTATGTCTACATTAGGCAAATATACTAAGGTGAGTTAAAAGTTTTCCGATATTTTGCTAATGGGAAACACTATTCAGCAGCTCCATGAAGCTGACGAACCACACTGAACTGTAAGATGTTGATAGTTGGTTGTTTGTTTGTTTGGGTTTTATGGCATATCAACCTTTGTAGGTTATTTAACGCCAAATCCATTTTTATACAAATAATCAGTTCTATTTCAAACAATTGTTTAGCATGAGTGCACACATTAGTTGTCAAAAAAGTATGTATTTCAATCTATTCAGTTTAGTCAAACAGTTCTAATTCAGCTAATTTAGTTTAGATTTTCTTTACACACGATTAAATGTCAAATGTTAAAACAGTTTTATATCAGATAATTCAATTTAGCATGAGTACATAGTTTAGACGTCAAAACAGTTCTATTTCGAGCAATTCAGTTTTGCATTAGTATGCAGTTTAAATGTAAAAACAGTTCTATTTTAAACAATTCAGTTTAGCATAAATACTCAGTTTGAATGCAAAAAATCAGTATAGTGAAGGAAGCCCGGTTTAGTTCTATTCAACCCATAGATTGGACCCTTATCAGGTGCTACGATTCTGGGCCAGAGTGGACCTGGGAGCGATGACAATGAAGGGGTGCTCCGCATTCCTCAAAGCTCCAGCATTACTAGAACTTCACCATCAGATTGTTTAGTGTCATATCCAGGAAACTCATTGGGGGAGAGTCTTACCCCTCTGTAGAGAAGCAGTCGGTGTATACTACAGTCTCAGCCGACTGGGCAATGTAAGATGTTGAGTTCGCCAGATATTCACCCAGCGCTTCGAACAAATTTTCCTCTTTGGCTTAGAGCATATACTCGGAATCCACGTTTGTTTGTTTTTTTTAAGGCCTACCTGTCCTTCCCTGATCATCAGATTTCTTGCAACTGGAACAAATTTCTGGAACCATCAGCTTACTGTACTGTGATAACCTGCGTCTTCACCTTTCACATAAAACAATTTTTCGTTGCTTTTGCAGCGTTACGTCCCACTTTGATGTTGTAAAGCATAAGTTATTGCATTAAACTACTTTGCACGTTCATCAGTGTGGTAATACACAATATGTCAGCCCACCAACTACCACCATACTACTAACGACAGTGGGTTCTTTCCACAATTTGAACTGCTTCGGTTACGTGATATAAGCTCCACTAACTTTAGAGTGACTCAAGAACTTATAAATTGATATTCAGATTTTATTTAAAAATAAAAAGGAACAATTATATGTAGAGTCCGAGAAATAGTGCCAGATTTCATTGTTCCTGATTACGCCTTCACAATAAAAAAAAGTGAAGCTATAACCTTAGAGTTAGCTATCTGCCGAACAGTAGATCTACTATCATCCAAAATTATACGTTGAATGGCATTAATTTGTTCATCAGTAGTTAAGGGTGATCTGACTGAGAGGCATTCTCTAAGCTGTCCCTGGTCTGCTTGAATTTTATCGACAACTTCTTCACGGTTGCATGGGAAGGGTAGTCCTCAGCAGATATCTCTACCATGTCCGTAAGGATTTTCTTGGGTGTTCTATCTTTCGTTTGTAAATATTTTATAATTCCACAAGCCTCTATTTTGATCATTTCTAGATTTGTCACACATCTCTCACACAGAAATCAGAATTACCGTATTTGACAGCATATTATACGAACTGTATTTTTTCAAAATTCCCGAACGTCTTTTATACCATATATCGGTTTAAAATTCATGATAATCGGCTGATATTAGCTACCTGGCTAACTCTAATTAGCTTAGAATTTAGAGTAAGTTTTGTATACCTATTGCCATTATTTAAAAGGCTATTATGAAGATAAAAAGTGGCGTCATTGATAATATTCTTTATATTAATTTCATCACGTTTAATATTAGTTCTTTGTTTCAGTAAATTTTTTTTCTTGATTTACCCAGCGAAAATGGGGGTGCGTCTCATACACCCGTGCGTCTTAGATGCCGTCAAATCCGGTAGTTTATTTTTCTTCTTTAATTATAAGCGGTAGAGTGTAGCCACAACAAAAATGTTGTTCTTTCCTAGAACCTTTTAAACGAATATCGTATAAACGCATCCATATATATATATATATATATATATATATATAAAAGAAAGGTGAGAGAGAGGGGGGAACTGATAGATAGATAGATAGATAGATAGATAGATAGATAGATAGATAAATTGATAGATAGATAGATAGCAATTGATGAAAAAATATGTATAAATTGAGGCTGACGTGAATGTGGAATACTTACAAATAGATGTATAAAAAGACTCAGTTGAAAAGGATGCACATCTGAGTAGACTGAGATCGATATGAACAGGATAGATAGATAGATAGATAGATAGATAGATAGATAGATAGATTATGCATGCAAGAACCGAAAATGACTCCTAAAGAATCCCGTGATATAAACAAATTAAATGCACGCGATGTATCATGTTTTCGAAAAAAAAAAATGAAAGCAATCCGCAGAAAATATTTTCATGTCGATCGACGTAGAAAGACGAAAATGCCGAAAAAGAGAGAAGAAAAAAAATCTCATAACACGAACATAGGTGAATGCACGCGAATAAACAGGGACTTTTCGCGCGTGCGCAACCCCGCCCCCAACAAAAACGGAGAGAGAAAAACAAAATACCTGGCTGACAGCATGCATGATCAAATTCACCAGCTAATTCTCCCTCTCTCTCTCTCTCTCTCCCAACACACACACACACACACACACACACACACATATATATATATATATATATATATATATATTTGAGAATGAGAGAGGAAAAGAAGGAAAAGACCTATGCAGCTTACATTATCTGATACGCTCAAAATAATTTGAGTATCTTTATAATCTGTGTTTTTGGTGTTTTCGGTGGTTATTTCTGATAACTTTAAACAAAGAAACCAAACCAAACTAGAAACAGAGTAACTTTATTTGATAAAACAAGCATTCACCAACAAAATAATTCCTGTGGTGTCGCACGTAGTGTAACAATTTAAATAATTGGAAACAATCCACAACCTGGTTGAGGATGGTTCCATTTCCCTTCTTGATAATGACCTTGAGAAAGGTATGAATACATCTGTTTTCTTCCCACCATGGGTAAATTGTAGACTGTAAGTAGTAGACTGGATTATTTAGCCTTGGTTAATCAATCAGTCTAGAAAGACAACTGATTTCAAACCAGCTTCACTCTACATATAAAATGACCTGGTGTTGCATTGTGTTTGTTGGGGAGGGGTTGGATAAGTTCATGCAAACTACTTTTTTTCCACATGGTCACCGGCACTGGCCATGCATTTCTGCTATGGACGATCTTACGATCGACCTTCCACACTCAACCAAAAATAAAAAGCTTAATTGTTTAAAGAATCCCTCAGAATCAACGTGATTTTTGGTCTTGGATCTTTAAAGAGGGTTGGGTTGGATTGGGTTTTATGGCATATCAACCTTTTTGAATTTGTAAATTATGGACTTTAGTTAATTATTTTAGTCGTAAATTTCTTTTCAATCTGTGGGGTTTTGTTTCTCAAAGTCAAGGCTCGAGTGGACTTTTGTTTTCGCAGATATGTGAATCATATCATAGTAAGCAAATTCGAAGACGAACAAGCTAGTTTCAGAATCAGCTGCCATTTAGCAATGACGTATCACTAAAAAGGACTTATTGATGACGTGTAATTAAAGGATAAGGTAATGAATAATTTTAGGAAATAGACACAAGAAACAGATTCGAAGATGCGAGGCCAGACACCAGAGTAGACGAGGTGGGCGGCAGACAAGATAATAGGTGAGTGAGGCTCCGAAGGGAGATTCCAAAAGTGGTAGAAGTCATGCATGTACAGAAACAATCTCTGCCTCTTTCATTTGCCCACTGTATAATCTATTTGTCTATCAAGTTGGCAGATGCATTTCTTCATTCTCTCTCTCTCTTTTCGCTGACTGTGTACCATAGCCAGATACAGATATGCGAAATGGACATATAATGTTCATATATATATATATATATATATATGTATGTATAACATAGAACATAGGAATCTCGAAACACGAAAAACACTTAAGACTTCTTTGTTCAGGTACGAAACTTTTTATTACCTCTAAGTTTAAATGTTCTGCGACATAAGGAGAGAGATACACATTCTTTCTATTCTGGCTTTTTCATCTGCTCCCCTCATCTCGTGCGACACCTGCCAAAGGCCTCCGCGGGCAAGCGAAAGTCAACCGTCTTCTCCCGAGGCAGGTCTCAACACTACTAACTTTCTTCAAAATTCCTAAAATCCTCCGCGCGTTCCCTGTGCGTGACGTCATTCGCACTTGCTAGCCCCGTTTCCCATCTGGGTTATTGTGACATCTCTGAGTGACATGTCCGCTCCGCCCGTGCCCGCGCGTGAATGCCTGCGTTAATGTTGCACCTAAGTAACCCATGCACAGAGCCGAAAGGTTCTCAGCCTAACTAAACCCAAAGGCATAAAACGAAATCCCTCGGCCATTATATTACAACTGCTGTAGATGACCCAGCAGTACAAAATAGATTTTCGTGTTCTGCAACCAATGGAAAAATTTCATATTCTTCCCTTTGTATTACTATGAGGTTGCGACGACATCCGGCTGAAACTAATAAGGAGTAACGTTACTCCATATTCTATTTGGTGCCGTAATGTCACAGGTTTTTTAATGCCAAATCCTCTTCACACATACGTATTACATATATGATTTGTAAACGCATAGTTTGTAGACAACATTTTTAAACGAGCCTGAGCTCATTTAATACACACACTTTAATGGTTTCAAGTATTGCTATGTAACAATTATGACTTCACATATATAATTTATTTACACGTATTTAAATGAATATACATATTGTCACGTGATATCCCACTGGGAGGCGGGAGATAAAATTACTACTCCTCGTGTTTGAATTAACAGTATCTAGCCGTCAAAAAAGTGACCGTTAAGAGAGAATGTGGGTCACAGAGGGGATATCAACAGGTGTTGGTACTTAGTAACCTCAGGTCACCGGACACCGGAAGGGGAGGGAGAGAGAAGCCAAATAATTGGCTGGGACCCCAAAACGGAAGTGGGGCTCCCCCCCCCCGTCAGCGGAAATAGATAGTAAGAAAGTTAGTTTTTGAGCAGGGCTCGTGGCAGACAGACCCATGGCCATTTACTCCGGGTTGAAGACAAAAGAATATCTGAGACACGAGGGACCCCAGATTCTTCAAGCCAGTATTAAAAATAGCCTAAAGTCTATTAGCCCATGAAAGAAGAAAGATTCTCCAGTGGAACCCCGTCGAAAACTAAGATAAGTAAGTTTGGGCCATTTCTCCTTTATACCCAAATTTTGTATACCACTCTCTCTCTCTCTCTCTCTCTCTCTCAATTTTAAGAAAAACAAAAGTCAAGAAAACACATTTATATTCGTGGACTGTCCAATTATTATATGTTTTGACACTTTGAAAGTGTATATAACTGTAGTAAAGGAATCATATATTTTCATGTTACCACGTGGTCTATGTTGTTACTTCATGCTTCTGTTTCAGCTTCTATTCGCCTTATGTTATCTTGCTTAGAATTGTCCTATTAATTCCTTAACAATATCACACGGGAAACCGGAGTTGCCGACTACTGCAATATAATATTATTACGACTTAAACCTATAGGTCCATATTCTTCTGTTGTCTAGGGGAAGAAGTTTAGCGACCTGGTGGGTGTGTGGATAGTGTGAAATTTGGAACCCCTTGCCAGCGGCGGTCAGTCTGGCCCTAATTTGATCCTTCACATAATATGCCAGTTCTTATATGCCTGAGAGAAAAACTCTGAACGAGGACTTATTCTATAGGGGATCAAGTGCCAACCTGCCCCGTCTTCACACGTGCGAAAATAAAAGTCCCGTTTTGGAATTTTAGTCAATTTCACGTCACAATATATAAGTGTATGGATAGTAAGTAATGATTTTGATCTAATTCGTTTGCCCTCTTGTATTACTATTGTTTCTACAAATTTAAATGATTTCAGTTATTGCTATGTAACACTGATAATCCTATTGAATATTATTCATTTGTTTGCAAACAGCTTACAAGTATAACTATTTAACACGAATTATTCTATTTTAACATTACTTATTCATTTGTACTCAGTCAAATGGTTCTACATAACACCAGTTATTCAATTAAAGCACACAGATAAAGTGTTTCAAATCTTGCTATTCAATACTAACAATCCCATTTAATATTGCACATTCGTTTGTACACAGTTAAATGGTCAAAACAGTTCTATTTCAAATATTTCAATTTAACATGTCATTTTGTTTGCTCACAGTTTAAATGTCTTACAGTTGTATTTGTCACATAGATAAGATCCTATCAGGTGCTGCCACTCCGAGTCCGAGTTGACCTGGGAGCGATGGCAATGAAGGGGTACTCTACTTTCCCCAGAGCTCTAGGACTGGAACCACTCCATCACATTGTTCAGGATCATATACAGGACACTAGTTGTTGAGGGGTTCTTACCCCTCAGCAAAGATGCAATCGGTATCTTCAACGGCGCCAGCCGACTACGCTGAGGTCTTTAAAGAGTACTGTAATAAGAAGATGGAGTGTAATAAATGGTAATTGTAACGTCTTGTCTTAACCTTAAACTTTCACACAGACAATACACACGTGAACATACGTATTCCCACGGGCACACACACACCAACGTTTTTAAACACTCATACTTGGAGGCTTTGGCTGTGTAACGGTTATCCTCGTAAAAATGGATACGGTGCCCTATGTTCAAATCTGGGACGAGGCCACTTGTATTTCACATAGCACAAATTACTTTGAGAAAGGCATGAATCCAACTATTCTTCCTTCAGCTTTGATAATAAGGCAAAACTTGGCTTTTTAACCTTGGTATGGCAACCGGTTTAGGAGAAGGAAAACACTGAATTCAAACCCGTTAAACTCTGCTAAAAAATTTATCTTGAGTTGCATTTTGCTCTTATGTAGAATTTGGGTACGTGCATTCCCTCATTTATATTATCACAACCAGGTTAAATTTTGTTACTTTTGAATCGTTTTAAATAGTGGATTTATCGGTGAAAAAACAGAATCTTATTAAACGACAAAAAGAAAGTCAATAAATGATCAACGCAGGTTTTAAAAAGTGATAAAAACTGAATATAACGATATTCAAGAATTACAGAATACAACATACACCAAGAGAAGGCCAAAGAACATATCGGTAGAAATGTCGGGATAAGACCCTAAAAATTAGAATATCACTTCGTTTTATTGGAGGCCTGTAGATGAAAACAACGACGATTAATAAACTCATCCGAATGATCAATAAAATAATGTTAAGATTTTATGTTCAATAAATACAATCATAATATATATATACTGTTATTTATGACATGAAATGCTGTACCACCTGTAGAGGGTTGGAGAACTACCAGCCGTTTTTATCAGTTATCTAGTCAGGTCCAAGAATCTGTCTATCTTTTCATCTTTTAATTTTTTATTTTCACTCTGTGATCATCTGGATTTAGAATTATTATTATTTTACTCATTTGAGGGTTTTTTCACGCCAGATGGTTTCTCGGTGGAGTCTGAGTGATAGCAAATCTCCACAAGTCTCCTGAATTCTACTCGGAAAACCTCCGAAAGTCACGCATGAACCAATCACGAAAATTATTAGTAATCAATTAGACATCAAACAGTTTACGTATGAAGAACTTGATTCAGTAATAAGAAAAATTTAAAATAGAAAAGCAGCAGGATTTGATGAAATAGCCCCAGAAGTATGGAAGACCATGGAATTCGACGACATACTGCTCCGACACTGTAATGTTGTATATAATCAAAACACAATAGACAGATGGACAAAGGGATGCATCCTCCCTTTCCCTAAGAAGGACGACCTCAGAATAGAACTACCGAGGTATAACCCTTACATCCATAGCAGCCAAGATCTGCAACGCTCAACTACGCAACCGCATAGAATCATAAATTGAGAAGAGGGGAAGAACAAAAATGGCTTCCGAAGAATTCAATCCATGACATCACAAATTTTGAATATCCGTCGAATTCTAGAAGAAACGCGTACAAAAAACCTAGAGGCTACAATATTATTCGTCGACTTCTCCAAGGCCTTTGACTCCGTACACAGAGGGAAGATGGAGCAAATACTACTCGCCGACGGCCTACTCAAAGAAACCGTCGCAGCCATAATGATGCTGTAGTATTTGTCGCTGCCTCCCACCAGACACGACAAGGTCAAAAGCCCGAAGGCCAATTAAAGTGGGGATAAAGGGTAGGGGAAGGTCGGGAACGAGCCGAGACTCGAACCCTGCTTGTCAGTGCTGCTCATCGGCTCACTTAGTGCAATGTGAACCTGATGAGGCAAGCAGTTTCACGAACCCAAATGTGGGTCCGGGCACGTATGCCAGTTAACGGCTTAAACTAGACGCTTGGTCTAGTGCCGTACAAAGGGGACAAAAGTGCAGCTCGCCCACCCGAAGGTTGCCCAGCCGAAGCTGGGGGCCTATTCGGCCCCGAGTCTGCTCTTGGTTTCGAGCACCCATCCGGCACGAATGCCAGACGGCCCAGCTAAAAAGCCGGGAGCAAGTCCGCTCCCCAGATGGAGACACAGACTACTTCGACATTGTAGCAGGTGTGCTACAAAGAGACACATTTGTCCCATAACTCTTTATCATTTGTCTAGACTACGTGCTTAGAACGTCTATTGATAAAATGAAAGATAACGGTTGAAGATACTCCGCACAGACAATTACGGACGCGGACTACACTGATCCGATGACATAGCACTTCTGGCAAATACACCCGCCTAAGCCGAAATCCTGCTACAAAGTTTGGAACAAGGAGCCGCTGGCATAGGCCTCCATGTCAACGCTGTGAAGACGGAAACATGTGCTTTAATCAGAGGCGGCATCTCCACACTAAATGTTAGTTCTCTGAAACTAGTGGACAAGTTCAACTACCTAGAAAGCAGTGTCTCATCAACCGAGACAGACATCAACATGTGATTTGCAAAGGCATGGAAAGCTATCGATAGGCTATCGGTCATATGGAAGTTAGACCTGATGATCTTTCGCTGGAGTCTGAGTGACAACAAGTCTCCTCAGGTCTCCAGGACTCTACTGAGTATTCTGGCTGATCTTAACAATGCTGCTGTCTGTATGGTCCTAATTCTCCTTCTTGTTCCCAGTTCTTCCTGTCTTTTAATTTTTCAAAGATTTTAGGAACTGTTCCAAGTGGACAAACTACAATTAATACCACCGTCACCTTCATCTTCCACAATTGATTTTAAAAAATTTTTGGCAAGTTCCAACTATTTGCCCTCTCCATTTTTTTTATTTTCATTCCGGCAGAAACCACTAAATGACAGGTTCCTTTTTTTCTTGTTAATACTATGTCTGGTTTTCTGGCCGTGATTAGGTGACCTGTTTGAATTTCAAAGTCTCAGAGAATTTCATATTATTATTATTATCGTTATTATTATTTCATAGTACTTAAGGTAATGACATGGAAATAAGATGAAAGAATCAGTGATTAATAACAAACAAGCAGGATTACTTAATGATGTTTAGTAAAAAAGTTTAAAGGAAAGAATTCTAATCTCTATTTTAGTAAGATTCTATGAATGCACAAATAGGACCATGGCATGAATTCCCAACAAAATGATTTACGCATAATGAAACAAATCTTATTAGTTTCTAGGTATTTCCTGTTCACAATATTTCTTAACATTCTATCTTTAGCAAATATGTACAGTCCTATTCATGAACTACCATCATAAAGCTGGCCATGTAAAAACATGTATTTGACCTTGGTAAAAAGACTGGTGGACTTGAATATAACAGGACGAGTGGAGACCATCCATATTAAGAGCGAACAGAATGCTGAGAAGTATCCCGAAGATTTGAGGCAATGTGTTATTCAAACTCGAGTGGAAGACCATCAGTTAATGCAAGTGAGATTATAATGGTAATAATAAAAATGATAATAGTAATAATAATAATTCTATTATTATTATTTTACACTTTTAAGCGTTTTTCACATCAGCATTAGCTGATGGTTTCTCACTGGTGTTTGAGTGACAGCGAGTCTTCTCAAGTCTCCATGACTCTTCTTAGCATTCTGGCCGATCTTAATAATGCAATCATTTAGACGGTCGCCACTCGTCCTCTTATTTCCAACTCATCCAGTCCCTTGAGGAATCCTTTGATGACGGTAACGAATGCACCAATTACAATTGGTAACATCGTCCCTTTCATGTTCCTTTTTTTTTTCAATTCTCTAGCAAGGTCTTGGTATTTATCTCTCTTTTCGCTTTTTTTTTTTTTACTTTTACTATTCTAACGTGGATGGAGAGAGCCATATGTAGTTTAGAATCTCAGAGAAGTTTATGCATTTCGTTTTTTTAGAGTGTGTTTTTTGCTAGTATCATTCGTCAGTTGAAGTTTAAAATCCCACGATAATAGTCTAACTTAATTCAGATTTTGATCTGCAGTTCTCGAGGAAATATTTTTACAGAAGAAAGCATTTGAAAAAAATCTTGGAATTCAAGATCGACTTTTACATGATATTTGATGGAAATCTTTTTTTTTTTTTTTTTTTAAATAAAAATAAATATTTACCTACATCTCTCTAATCAACATCATTCCCATTAGCTATTTGGTCTCCGTGGCGTTATAGATAACGCACTGGACTGTGACATCATAGTGAACGATGTCGAACTCCAATCCCCAAATTACTTTCACTTTCGCGCTTTTACCCTTAAGAAAGGTATGAAGTTCCTTATTCTCCTGGATATGTGTTAAATACTACTACTACTGTCCTTCTACAAGGCTGACTTTGGCATTTACTGACCAACGAAAGTGGATATGACATTAAAACAAAGATACCAAACTAATCAACCCATTGGCTCAATAAAATAAATAGAGGTCCGTTGTATTCATAAATAAGTTACATTATTAAAAAGTGTTTTTAGTTTCGAATTACAATTCTATTTCAGTTGGAAATCACACACTTGGCTGTAATTTGTTAATGTTTATATATATATATATATATATATATATATATATATATATATATATATATATATATATATGCAGCAAATTATTATCTAGACAAGTTCTGTTAAATACCACGGACTGCCTTTTCTATGATCTTCAAGTGAAAACGTTCAAGTCTTCTTACTATTCTTCCTATTTCCAGGTCGAGATGGTGGAGAAAAAACCTACATTAGCCCAAGCGCTTTCGACTATTTCGCTGGTCATCTTCGGGGATAGTGCTAAATTGTTGGTTTTATATTTAATCGGAGGGGCTTTTTTAAAATAATAAATCAATATAAAACTCACAATTTTCTAAAGAACTAATAATTTAACACTACCCACGAAGATGACCAGCGAAATGGTCGAAAGCGCTTGAGCTAAAATAGTTTTTTCCACCATCTTGACCCGGAAATACGAAGAATGATAAGCAGACTTGATCGTTTTCACTTGAAGATCATAAAAAAGAGGCAGTTTGAGGTATTTAATCACAGAACTTGTTATATATATATATATATATATATATATATATATATATATATATATATATAAACAGAGAGAGAGAGAAAATTCGGTTGGCAATTCTCCAACCCTGCTCCGGTGTCAACAGTATTTGAATACTTCGAATATAATACGTTTCATAAAATATGAAACTTTTGAAGGTGTCAGATTTATACTTTATAATTGTATTCATTTTCTTAAAATAAATTCGCATTAACATTAACGACAAAAAGTAAAAATTAGTCAACATCTATAAACCTGACTTTAGCTGTTGCGTATCAATCAAACTCACGATATGAGTTTAGGTAAATACGTATCTTATATACGAGGTGCATACGATAAGTTTCCAGACTTTTTTCGGTTGGGCACTTTTATTGATAGTACACACATGAAATTCTAGTCCCCTTCGAAGTAATCTCCTCCGGCTGCAATGCACTTGTACCGTTCCAACAACTTCTGGAAGACCCCATGGAAGTCCTCTTGCATGAACGTGTCAATGGCCTTCGTCACAGCCTCTTTAATCTCCTCAATTATCTCATAATGACAACCTCTGAGCTTAGGGAATAAGCAAAAATTACAGGGAGCAACGTCTAGACTATAGGGAGACTGAGGAACTGTCTTGATGCCCATCTTGGTCAAACAGTCTGTGATAAGGTTGAGGTTGTGGACTGGTGCATTGTCCTGGTGGAAATACCACTGTCCCGATTTGAGAGTGCTGGCATCTTCCGATGGAATCTCTTCCTGAATTCTCTTAAAACCTCAACATAGTAACCCTAACCCTTACTCCTCCCGCACTTCTCATCATCCCTCACATACTCCCTGCCTTCCTTGAATCTCTTATGACACTCAAAAACTGATGCTCGATTCATGCAAGTTGGTTGAAAAGCAGTCTGAAGAATTCCATACGTTGTTTCTGTGGCATTTTTTCCAAGTTTAAAACACAATTTCATAGCATATCGTTCTTCTAAAGTGTGAGATTGCATTTTTGAAATTCACCAGTGGTGACACTCATGCTTTAGTAGGGTGTATTCCAATTCCTGGTGTAGCTGTTCATTTGAACCTGAAGTCATAAAAATTGGTCAGTCATCTCATAAGATGTATAGCAATAACATACTAAATTTTCAAGAGTCTACAACAATTTTAAATGCCCATACGAAAAAAGTCTTACTGCTTGAAGCTATACAATTATCAAAAAATATGACAAAAGTTTGCCTTCCGTTATATTTCTACTATGTTTTCATCTTCGTTGGGATCAAAGGACAGAATGATACTTTACTAACATTTTCATCCTATATTTCAAAATGGCATTTGATAGCGGATGAATTATAATAATTTTCTCTCTAAAGTCTCGTCCGAGAAATTATCAGAATCGACTATAAAGAATGTAGAAAGACAGCCGTAAGATGGAAGAAAAGAAAAAAGAAAGAAAAAGAAACCCCTAAAGGGATTAAAAAAAAATGAAACCCCGTTTGAATTACTCTGGTTCAGATGAGGGCAACCTGGAACTAAGACTGGGTGGAAGAGGGTATCTAAATTCCTTCTTTTGTAGAGACCGTGTTAGAGAGATGTTATTTATAAGACTTCTGGTACATCTATCTGGAAACAAGTGCTAGTTGGTTTTTCTTAGTCATTTCTCTGACGAGATGTTTAGTATAAGTCCTCTATTAAATGCCATTTTGAAGTTTTGTATCATCAGTAAACTTTTTGTCAACCATTAAGATTTTTTAAGAAAATATATTTTCACAAAATAAGCCATTTTGCCATCATCCACAATCCTGGAAAAAATCTATTGATTAATGTGCTTGGTTACACGTTTGGAGAGTTTTTTTGTTAGTTTGGGTTTTATGGCATATCAATCTTTGTAGGTGCCTGTGGTGTAATGGTTATCGTCGCAGGAAGTGGACACGGCGACACGAGTTCAAATCCTGGACGAGACTGAGTGCATTTCACATATCCCTAATACCCTTGGGAAAGGTATGAATCCCTCCAGCTACGGGTAAATAGTAGGACAGACTAGGTACTTCAGCCTTGGTGAGGCAACTAGTCTAGGAGAAGGAAAACTCTGAATTCAAACCTGTTAAACTCCGCTTAAAAATTGACCTTGTGTTATATCCTGCCCGAGCGGAGGGGTTGGGTAAATATGATATCAATCTTTGTAGGATATTCAATGCCAAATCAATTTTCATACATATAAAGAGTTGTATTAAAAACAATTCAGTTTAGCTTAAGTACTCAGTTTCAATGCCAAAAACAATTCAGTTTAAGATAAGTTCACAGTTTAGTTTTATTTGACGCATAGAAAGGACCCTATCAGTTGCTAACACTCTGGGCCAGGGAACGATGGCAATGAAGGGGTACTCCAAATTCCCCAAAGCTCCAGCATCACTGGAACCTCACAATCAGATTGTTTATTGTCAAATCCAGCACAATCGTTTGGAGGGGGTCTTACTGTATTCGGTGTATTCTACAGCCCCACCCGACTGAGCAAGTTCGGAGAATTTATAGATGCTCTATTGAATAATATTTGTCAATGTTGCAGTTATAAATATTTCACTAACTTTTTTATGCTTTTCATGCTTTAGGTCTACAGAAAAATTGCCCTGTCGGCTGTGGCTGTAAAATACACCTACTGCTTCTCTGCATAGGGGTAACACCCACCTGCCAATGAATGTCCTGTTTATGACACTAAAAAATCTGATGGTAAGGTTTCAGTAATGTTGGAACTTTGGGGAATGCGGAGTACCCCTTCATTGCCATCGCTCCAAGGTCCAATCCGGCCCGGAGTGGTAGCACCTGATAGGGTCCTATATATGGGTCAAATAGAACTAAACTGTGTACTTATTCAAAACGGAATTGTTTGATATAGAACTGTTTTAATGCTAAACTGAATTGTTTTAAATAGAACTGTTTTGTAATTGTCAAAAGCATTTCTATTTCAAGCAATTCAGTTTAGTCAAACAGTTCTATTTAAACAAATCAATTTGGCATAAGTACAGTTTCAATGTCAAAATCAATTCCATTTCAAACAATTCGGTTTAGCATACCAAAACATTTCCATTTCAAACAATTCAGTTTAGCATAAGTACATATTTCAATGACAAAACAGTTCTATTTCAAGCTATTCAGCTTAGCATGCGTACACAGTTTAGTTCGACTTGACCCATTGATAGGACCGTATTAGGTGTTACCACTCCGGGCCAGAGTGGACCTTTGAGCGATGGCACATGAAAGCTCCAGCATTACTGAAACTTCATCATCAGATTGTTTAGTTTTATTACCAGGACTCTCGTTGGCGGGTCTAACTCCTCTGCAAAAAAGCAGTCTGTGTATTTTACAGCGCTAGCCGACTGGGCAAGCCAAGGTTATGGGTGAAATAGTATCCTAATAGTCCTTCTACACGGATGGCTTTGTGATTAAATAATATACGAAAATTGATATGCCATAAAACAAAGAAATAAAACCTATATATCTAAACTCGACTTGAAAAGATATCTTCGATCAATGGGTGCCTCAGTTGCATATTTGGATATTTCAAGAAAAATCTGATCGATTTTTACTCGTTATAAACAGAATATTTTGCCAAAACTAGAAAGATCGAGTTTTGATTTGAAATCGGCTTTTACATAGATATATACGGTATTAATTTATCAAAACTTTTCTCTGTCTGTCTGTCTGTCTCTTTCTCTCTCTATGCGCGTACGTTCATAACTGCTTATTAATATCGTATGATTTTATCGTTTAAACTTCAGTGTCATTTTTTCTTTTTTTTCCTCTCTCTCTTTCTCTCTCTCTCTCTCTCTCTCTCTCTCTCTGTTATTTTTCTATCCCTTTGTATCAGCATCGATTATTTCTTTTTCCGTGCTTCATATCTTTTTTTTTTGTTTATTTGTGGTTGTTATTTTTTTTTCAACTCTCTCCGGTTCCATTCTTCTTTCACATGTTCGGATCGCACGCAACGAACTGTGTAGACGTCGATGACAGACCCTAAATTTCCCTGCACATAAGCCTGGGCGAAGCAAAAACAAGTGAAGGGGAAACTACATCTGCATTCAATCTACCCAAACCTTCACACCCTTCCTACCCCTATCAAACAATACCCCCCCACTCTCTCTCTCTCTCTCTCTCTCTCTCTCCCTCTCTCTCTCTCTCTTCCGGTTTTAAAGAAAACATAGGTAGGTAATCATTTTTGTAAGATACTGAGATTTAGATAAATGTGTGTGTGTTTCTGTATAGGACATGTCGCATTGATGAATAAAGGTTCACTACCGCCGATATATATCGATCCCCGGACTAATATTCACATTGATCATACTCGATTTTGAAGAACTGTAAAGTGATGCTCATTATTACACAAATAAGGAAAAAAAACAGCAACATATTTGAATTTGATATTATTCTTTTCTGATGATAAAATTTGTTGGATAACTTGATATGTCTAGCACAAGACAACAAAGTAAGAGACAAAAATCAAAATTGGACAAATCTGTAACCATTATTGGGGGGGGGGTAATGGTTAAAGCGATGGACTGCGGAATCGTATTAAATGAGTTCGTACTCCAGTCGCGCTATTACGTTCACTTTCGGACAAATACCCTTGGGAAAGGTACGACCCCCCTTATCCTCCAAGCTAAATGTTAAATAGTACCATTACTGTTCTTCTAGGAGAACAGCTTTGGTATTAAATAACCTACAAAGGTTGAAATGCCATTAAACAAAGAAACCGAAACCTATTGCCATGATTAAGATAATGAGATAGTTCGTGTTTCGGTTAAATAAACTAAGTATTTTCTTGACTCATAAATTTTACTTAATCTGTGTTATGGACTTTGGGGTGTTTAGAGTAATTAAGTGGTCACCATTACAAAATAAAAAAGAGCTTCATCGCTACTTACCTTTCTTGATAGGGCAAGAACTAGTGCTTTCAGCGTGATTAGACCGTAAGTCAAGCTAATGAGTATTTCATGGCCTCGAATATCAAATTTAGACCAATCTGACCTAATGTGTCAGACAGACACGGAAAATCAGCTCATTTATACCGAACTATCTCAGTCTATTCATATCTATCTATCTATCTATCTGCATTATATATATATATATATATATATATATATATATATATATATATATATATATATATATATTTTTATACAATTTGACATCATCGATTTCTATCCTTCCATAACAAAAAATATTTTAATAGATAGCATTAACTATGCCCGTAAATATATAGATATAACTATTGAACAATACGAAATAATATTAGCTGGTAGGAAAACTGTTTTAAAAAATAACGATTCAACTTGGGTAAAAAATGGATTAGATAACTTTGACGTTCCAATGGGGGGGGGTATGATTCCTCCCAAATAGCAGACCTTGTAGGATTATATATATTAGATATACTCACTAGAATCATTAGTCCTCAACAAGTAGGTCTTTATAGATGTGATGGGTTATTATATATCCCAAATAGTAATGGCCCTCTTAGCTCTAGCATACAAAAGAGGATTATAAGGGCCTTTAAGTTTTTGGGATTTAAAACAGAAATCTCATCTAATATTAAAATAGCCAATTTCTTGGATGTCACTTTGGATCTATCTAATAATTCCTATAAACCTTTCATAAAACCCAATCAGAACCAATCGTACATTAATGTTAATTCAAATCACCCTAAAAATATAATCAAGCAAATCCCAAAAGCAGTAATTTTAAGAATAGGTAAGCTATATGCAAATGAAAAGATTTTCAAAGAGAGTAGTAAAAGATATATAGAAGCCCTTAAAAATAGTGGTTTTAAGGAGGATTTTAGGTATTTAAAACAAAATATAACAACTGAATTTACTAAAGAAAATATTAATTACGTTCAAAAAAATAGAAAAAGGAAAATTATATGGTTTAACCCCCCTTTTTGTAAACTAGCCAATATAGATGTAGGTAAATATTTTTTGAGACTGATAGATAAACATTTTAAACAAGATAATATATTGCATAAAATATTTAATAGGAAAACCTTGAAAATAAGTTATTCTTGCACTAATAATATTTCTCAAATAATAAATAGCCACAATAATGAATTAATTAATAAATTTCATAACCAAGTAAATAATAATAACATTAATAGTAAAAAAATAGAATGTAATTGTAAATCTCAAAGTGATTGTCCAATGAATGGTTTGTGTAGTTTAGATAACGTAGTATATCAAGCTATTATTTATCCAAAAGAGGACATAAGTGATAAGAAATATTATATTGGCGTTTCTTCTACTAATTTCAAGATTAGGTACGGAAATCATAAATATTCCTTTTCCCATGAGCATCAAAAAAATCAAACTGCTCTATCAAAACATTATTGGGGATTAAAAAATAAAGGGTTAACCCCTGACATTCAATGGTCCATATTGAAAAGATCTAGTACCCCAAAATCTTTCGATAGTAGGTGCAATCTATGTCTTGAAGAAAAGATCCACATTTTGCTTTTTCCTGAGCCAAAAATTTTACTAAATAAGAGAAATGAACTAATAGCCAGGTGTAGACATAGGGCCAAATTTAAACTATAAATAATTAAACAAGTAAAAATTTTTTTTTTATAAAGCATAAATTTATTTGAGAATGAGAGTTAATTTTGAGAATAAATATAATAAATTATTAGATAGAATATTATGAAAAAGCATATAATATATATGTACTACGGATAAAAAAAAAAAAAAAAAAAAAAAAATATATAACTGATATTTTAAAATTTTTGAAATTTTAAAATATTTAAGTAAATTAAATATTTGTTTTTGTTTTAATATATCTATTACTGCATCTTTACGTGAGATTATTAATTAAAATTTAAATCTAATTAGAAATGTCTGTAATTTAAGTCTATATGTAAAATTATTTTAAAAGAATTGTTTTAAAATAAATGTACTACATTGCCAACCGAAAATTTAAATTTAAAACGGAAGTGGGCTTAATGAAGAGATAACTCTTCACTCCTCTTCTATCCCCTCCCACTCTTCTATCCCCTCCCACTCTCATGTGTCTACTCTAGTTTTTTTATCTAATTGATCTGATGAAGTCCTGTTAATTTTTTTTCGTGTTTTTGAAAATTTCAAAAATGCGTAACAGGATGGAAATAAATTTATAATCCTTTGTGATTGGTTTCGTTGTTTTTTTCTTAATGAAATTATTGCTCTGTATAATTGGTACATTGAGCTCTTTACCAGGAAGATTTAACTATTCATTCAAGAATAATTTCTTGTCCTGATGGAATTACTCCTAACTCCGGTTTAACTGGACTAAGTATTCTCTTTATATATATATATATATATATATATATATATATATATATATATAAACATGGCGTTCTAACACTCCGCGAGACACTGTCTACAACGTTAAAAAAAAAAAATTTGAATCTCCAACATCGTGTTGATTTATAAAAAAGTCTATGATGATAAACTTTTATTTTGAAATTAATTCGAGTCAAATAATTATTACTTCGCATTGCAATAGCCCTCTAAATTGATTCAATACTATAAAAATATATATATATAATATATATGTATATAATACTATATATATATATACATATATATATATCAAGTAAAGTTGGCAATCGTTGTGAGAGTGACCCGAAGGCTCTCTTTTCATTAGCTACTGCTCTGAGGTGTTAGGGAGAGTTCTACTCCTTTCCCTGGATCACTCCACTTTACCCTTGATCCGTACCTTATAATGCTGAGTGGTAACCAATGGGCCCATTTTCTAGTGGGTAAAGTGTTCGCCAAAACCCAGGGAGAGCGGGGTCCAATCCCAGGTCGAGTTATATCATCGACTAAAAAATGGTACTTGACGTCGCCTCGCTTAACATTCAGCATTAGATTGTACGGATCAAAGGTAAAGTGGAGTAATTTAGGGAAAGGAGTAGAGCCCGCCCCGTACACATCGGTGTAATGGCTATTGAAAAGGGTCACCCTCAACTACGGTCGCCAAATTTACTTTACTTTTTATATGTATAAACTTTAGAGTGATCCAACCAAAAGTGTTACACACTAAGTATCAGCTAATCCATATCTCTTTATCTCAGTTTGTTCGTACCCCTCTCTCTCTCTCTCTATATATATATATATATATATATATATATATATAAATTATTCGGTCCAGTTAAACCAGGTTTAGGAGTAATTCCTTCAGGATAAGAAAATCATTCAAAAGCTGAATATTTAGATTTTCCTGGTAGAGAGATCAATGTAACTAATATTACAGGGCAATACTTTATATTATATGTTATATTTTTCTTCGTGTTTTTGGTTTACATCAGAAACACAAAACAGGATGGAAATAAATTTATAATCCCAAAATAACCGGTCTTTGATTTTTTCTTTAAAGAATATATATATATATATATATATAATCAGAGGAAAAATACAAGGGGTAGGAGTATCCAACTTGAGTGCTCAATGCCAACGGCTATCGACTGTATAATTAATTTGGGATCAAAAATACATTAAAACTCATGTGCAGAGCGAAAATGTTTTTATATAAAAATAAAAAGAATCATTTGAATATAAATGATATTCAGATACTTAACTTTATCTTCATTTAAAGATGTTAAAAGAGATGTTAGAAGAGAGTCATTATAGACCTGAAATGAATTCATAATGACACCAAAGAATTGAAATTTTAAATATTTTTATATAAAAAATGTTCATATATATATATATATATATATATATATATGAATATAATGAATAGGTATGCATATATGTATGTGTGTCCATAATCTTCTCATACGCTCACACATACATAAACCCAAATGTAAACACGAAGACGCACATTTACCTATACACGGGTTCGCTCACACATACATATATGCTAGAAACACTGCGTGAGTTTGTTTTGATATAAGTATATTCACACACACACACACACACACACACACTTGTATATATGTGTGTATGTGTATTTTTAATATTCTATTTCTCTTGATAATATTATATTTCCGTCAATAGCGCTCTGTTTTAAATTCGTTCGATGTCATCAGCATCTCAGTTTTGCGTTCACCTAATTTTGTAATGATATAAAGAACATTAAAGTTCTATAAAAAAAACAAACTCCTTATACATGAAAACAACCACTGATGGTGGCCTATGAAAGGTCCGAAAGCACTCTGAACAATTTCGGTAAATTTATCAAGCAATTCTAACCAAAAACCCAAACACTTGACAGTAAACTTGAATTGATACCAATAAAGTTATAGAGACACAATGTGTCTTTATTATTTAATCAAACATGCTTAAATGAAAGACTGATGCCCAAACACACACACACATATACATATGAATATTCGGTCCATATCCTTTTTAATTGCTGTCATGCAACTGATTTCTATTCCGGTCTTCAGTATGAATTCGATGAAGAAAATGAAATCATACTGAATTAAGACTTGAACCCGTATCATCAAGTTCACTTCCCAAGAGGATATCCATTACTCAAGAAACGTCTGTCTGTGTGTCGATATATGTAGAGGCATACTTACTGGCGTTTCTGTGTGCATATGAGCATGTTAGTGCGTGTGTGTGTGTGTGAGAGAGAGAGAGAGAGAGAGAGAGAGAGATGCATATTTTTGCACGGAAATAAGAATATATATATATATGCGCTCTGTGATGCTTTAATAATTATCGGCGTGGGAAGGAAACACTCATGAAATCACATTTTCGTCTGCTTGGGGGTGAGAAGTTTCGAAATTTCCTGCTGCTATTCATAGTCAGTGTTCGAGCCGACCTAAAAGTCAGGATATCGAATGCTAAATTTTTAAGACAGTCAGTGCAAGTTAGGAATTTTGGAACCACCCAATCTTCCGACCCCTCCAAATATTCTGTCTTAATCCAAAATATATGCTGATAAGTTATGAAGAATTTTTTTAAAAAATAAGTTTAGCTCATTTCCTTCCGTTACTTAATTCTCTACTCACATTATATATATATATATATATATATATATATATATATATATATATGTGTGTGTGTGTGTTCACTATTTCTCAGTTTCTGGATTTATTTCCTTTGCTTTACTTTTCTATAAATATATGTTTCATAATTCTTATTGCTCGACAGAAAGGGAGATTATTTTTCTAAAACAAAAAATACAAATAATAAAAAAACGGGTGTGATGGGATAGAAATTTACTATTTTTTCTTCGTCTAATTTTCGTGAGGTAATTTTTAATCTTTGAAGACATGTTAAAACCGTTGCAGTCTCGCTTCTTTTTTTCTTTCTTTTTTTTCAGAATGTTTCTGGCCTCAGAATTTTCGTATGAGCTAAGGAGAAACACGTAAGAAGACGGAGAAACATTAATAGCAAAACAATCAAGCCAATGAACTAAAAATAATTACTGGCATCCATCTGTCGATGGTATGCAACTTGCTTGAATATACACTTCTATTTTTTTTTTCGGGGACAGAACAAGAATTGTGGACCTGAAATCAAATTTTACACTTCAATATATTATTTTTTTTCTTAGCCACATACCCCCCACCAGAAAAAAACCAAAAGAAAAGGCAAAAATAGGAATACACGATTTCGTTGTACACTTGGCAAAAATTATGGAATTAACACAGTTTGATGGTTGTGTTTTATGCCATATCAACCTTTGATGGTTACTTATTGCCAAATCTTGTTTATACAGATATATAATGAATATAACATATAGGATTTGTTAACGAATAGTTTGTGGTTAATCGAAACATATCTCATTTACTTGCACACAGTTAAATTGGTTTCAAGAACAACTATCTAATACAAATAGTTCTATCTGTACACTCTGAAATGGTTTCAAGTATTGCTATGTAATACTAATAATTCACTTTAACGTTAGTCATTTGTTTACACGCAGACAATTTCATGTATTGTTATTTAACGCTAATAATCCTATTTGAACCATAGATGGGACCCTAACAGGCACTCCGGGTCTGAGTTACCAGGAAATAATGGCAATGAAGGGATACTGCACGTTCTTCTAAGTTGCAAAAGTAGAGCCTTACTTCAGACAGTTGAATGCCATAACCAAAACCCTCGTCCAGTGGTGGTGGGGGTGGTCTTACCTCTCGGCAGAAATGCAATCGGCGTATTCTACAACTCCATCTGACTAGGCTGAGACATTAATGGTTGGATTCTTGGTTGGTATTTATAGCATATTAACTCTTGTGGAAGATTTAATGCCAAATCCTGTTTACGCACACGTATATATATATATATATATATATATATATATATATATATATATATATATATATATTCGATTTGTAAGCGAATTGTTTGTATACAACTTTATTTTTAAACTTTATTCTTAAATAAATAAACCCTCGTTGGCTGGGTGGGGTCTTACTTTTCTGCAGAAATGCAATCAACGTATTCTACCGCCCCATCCGACTAGGCTGAGACTTTGATGGTTGGTATTTATGGCATATTAAAACTTGAGGGTGATTTAATGCCAAATCCTGTTTACACACATACACGCGCGCACACACACATATACCTAAGGTTTGTAAGCAAGTTGTTGGTACGCAACTTTATTTTTAAATGAGTTTTTAGAGTTATTTGCTTGCACATAGTTAAATATCTTCAAATTCCGGCTCATTGGCCTAGTGGGTAGAGTTTTCGCCAATGGTCCGGGAGTCCTGGGTTCAATTCCAGGTCGCATCATACTAAAAACTTTAAAAATGGTACTTGATACCTCCTTGCTTAACACTCAGCAATATAAGGTACGTATCTGGAGTAAAGTGGAGTAATCCAGGGAAAGAAGTAGCGCCCTTCCCTACAATACGGTGTAGTAGCTATTGAAAATGGAGCCTTCTGGTCACCCTCGACTACGGTCGCCAACTTTACTTACTATTCCTACCAAACACTATAATTATATTTAGTATTAATCATTCGTAAACTCTCAGTTAAATTGTTTTTAAGTATTCCTATCTAACACTAATAATACTATTTAATATTAATCGTTTGTTTGTGCTGAGGTTTCAAGTATTGCTATTTAACACTAGTAATTCAATTCATCATATGTGATGTAAATAATTTGCACACAGCTGTCTGGTTAAAATAGTTAACAATCATAATAATCCTTATTAAATGGTTGAGTGGTTCTATTTGACCAATAGGTGTGACCTTCACTGGCACAACCACTCCGGATCAGAGTAGACCTGAGAGTAATGTCAATGAAGAGGTACTCCACATTTTCCAAAATTCTCGGACCAGTATTGTATACTGGAAATGAAGAGACTTTGTTGTTTAAAAGTACAATCTGTTTTTTTTTTCTTGTTTTTCTTTATTACCAGAAATATACGTATGGGTAGAATACGAACGAGTCGGATATGGCTAAAATGTACACGCTTTGGGGTGACGGTGAAACCTCTCTGCCTTTCTGCTTTATGCTACTTCCATTAGACTGGTACATGGCTAACTTAAAACATTTAATCATCCCCGCTTCTTTTACGCTCTTTTTTCGCGAAACTAGTATGATACCAATTCACAACATCTAATCCTCTTAGCTACTATTTGTTTTTCAACTTCAGGGCCTTTGCAAGATACCCCTTCTTCTTTCTTCTAGAATCATACCTGCTTTTGAATGTAGCGACTTTGTTTCTTGATATTTCTCTTCATTATCTTGAGGCACTTAATCATCCTAGCTTCCTCATTTTAGCGAGTCTCGTAGAGCCCAGACCCCTCTCTACTTCTCAACCCTTGATGGTCAAGCACAATACCATCGCCCAGAGTGGCGTGACGTTTAGTGACTCTTCTGCCTACTCCTTTGTTTTTCTTCAGTCTCCTTGGTCGAAAATCCTCAGCGGTTATATAATTTTTCGGACGCCCACGCAATCCTCGTAGTTACACTTCCTTCCAGCATGCCACCTACGCAACTCACGTGGCATTTCTGTCGTGTTTTGTTTACCTTAAGACACAGGTAATATCCTGTTTTCCACCCACGAAATTTTCGCAGCCTATCAAAGAAATCTTTTTTCTGTCACTATTGAACACTGGAACATCACAATCAGATTCCGTTTAGGGTACTAGTTGAGGGGACTAGTTGAAGGAGAGATCTTACCCCTCTGCAGAGGTCCTGTCGGCATATTCTACAGCCCAAATTGACTACGTAGAACATACTTTTGAGGATTTTTACATAAGATATTTTTTGCTTTCTTTTCTTTTTTAGCAGTAAATAAAATAAGAATTTAGAAGTAAATAAAAAAAACTCAGGACGACTACGCACCTTGTTACAGAGCCAAGAATTTAAAAGCCGTTTCTTTGGGGAGGGCATATAAAATCAATAAAAAGGCCATCGAACAGTCCGAATGTATATCCAACTAAAAATTTCGGGTAGATATTTAAGAAAATTGTCGATGAGAAGGCTTTATCCATCAAAGAAAATCTTTCAACTGACATTCGGAAAATTTGGGATTACTTTGATAAAGAATATTCCTTTGAATTAGTAAAATCCATGACTGAAAGAATTATGTTCGTCATAAAGCCACGAAGAAGCCTAACAAAGAATTAATTCTAATTTCTTATCTCGAAATTCAATAATTCTTTCCTCAATATTCGGTTATTCCATCATATTTCTCTCTGTGTGCTTTGGGAAAAAAATTATGCAATTAATTCAGATAATTTAATCAAGTTTTGTTAAAGGTGTATTTCATGAAGCTGCAATGTTCAGCTCTGAAATAAAAATGTTTTTCGTCCTATCTTTTATTAGTATATTCACTGCAAAATAAAAATAAAAAGCTAAAGCGAACAGCTTCAAGAATGCTAACTGCATGATTTTTGCAAGTATTTTCATAGATTTTTGCGATCATTTGTTGAAGATTTTAATGTTCCGCCAATTGAAATTTAGGGTGGGGGTCAAAATTTGTTTATTCTTTTGAATGTTTATCATTTTGAATCAGTGGCATGATCGCGTTGAAAAAATGAAAAGGTTTTGCCTCGGCTTCGTTATATAATGACATATCAACCTTCATAAGTTATTTAAAGTCAACGCCATGTTTATTGGAGAGTAGTGGTACTATTTAACCCATAGATAGGAGGATAAAGGTGTTAATGCCTTTCTTAAGAGTATCAGTCCGAAAGAAAATGTATCAGCTCTACTGGAGTCCGAACTTGCTTATTACGATGTTGCTGTCTAGTAGGTTAGGTACAACACGACAAGGACAACTCAAGATGAAAAAGTAGAAAAAAAAGAAAAAGCATTTAACGAATTCTAATTCGGCATGCACTTGGAAAATGTCAAATCTAGTAAATATGAAAATAAGTCATAGAAATTGTCATATAGGAATAAAGTGAGACACTGGCGATTGAACACCGATCGCCAGGGGACGGCAATGGTGTGCCTCCAGATAATATAAATAGAGTTACAGTGCTGTTAGGATGAGACATTAGCTCGGCCACTTAGGGTAGGTTCGGCTTGTTTTCGGTGTTTTCGGACACTGGAAAACAGTCGGCCTCCATTTCGTAGACGGGGAGATGGGAGGGCAACCAAACGGGAATTTTTTTTCCTTTGTATCGTCTTTTGTATATTTCGCGGTTTTTCTCCCATCCCCATCATATAAGATTTTTGTAAATAAACCATATATTGTAAATAAAATTATTCATTCCACTCGGAGTTTTTAAGTAGGTCCTTTCACAGAGAAAATGTGGTATTTTGGTGTTTGCAGCGTGATTGGTAATGGATGATTGGCTATATATTGTACTGTTGTATAGGTCGGCGAATGTGGTTAGCTGGGCTCTTTTAGAACACATAGATAAAGCATGACCGCTCCTTTCTCCACCCCAACAAAACCATATGAGCCTCGGGCTCTCCATTTGTCAACAAATGGAAATAAAGAGACATTAGCTCGGCCGGTAAATTCTAATTGGTTTTTATATTCAGATAAATTTGAAAACTATATGAAGGTCTGGATTGGTTTGGTGTTATGGCATATCAACCGTTGTTGGTAATTTAATGCCAAATCCTTTTTATACATATATTAAATATATGATTTCTAAACCCATTTTGTCGATCACATTTTTTGAGCTCATTTTTTGTTTTGCACATAAATAGTTTTACTTAATTTCAAACAATTCAGCTTAGCGTGAATGCAGTTTTTTGTTTACACATAGTTAAATGTAAAAACAGTTCTATTTCAAAGAACTCAGTTTAACATAAGTACATACCTTAAATATAAAAAATAGTTCTATTTCAAACAATTCAGTTGAGCATGTCAACAAAGTTAAATGGTTTCAAGTATTGCTATGTATCCTTAACAATTCTATTAAACATAAGTCATTTATTTACACATATTTACATGTGAAAACAGTTCTATGTCAAACAATCAAGATTAGCTGAAGTACACAGTTTAAATGTCAAACAGTTCCATTTGATCCATAGATAGGACTCTATCAGGTGCTACCACTTCGAGTCAGAGTGGACCCAGGAGAGACGGCAATGAAGGGATACTCTGCATTCCCCAAAGCTCTGGTATTACTGAAGCCTCACTATCAGATTGTTTAGTGTCATATGCAGGACACTCGTTTGAACAGTCTTACCGCTCTGCAGAGATCCAATCAGTGCATTCTACAGCCGCGACTGAACCATCAGCTTTATGAAGAGCGTGGTAGAGCAGCTCAGTTTGGTTCCGTTTCTTTGTTTTAATGAAATATCAACCTTCGTGAGTAATTTATGCCAAAGCCAACCGTATGGAAGTACAGACGTGGTACTATTCAAGCCACAAATGGGTGGGTATAAAGGGGTCTATACCATTTGCAAAAGGTATTAGTCCGAAATTGAACGTAATAGTGCGACTAATGTTCGAACTCGTTTCCATGATGTCACAGTCCAGCGCCTTAGCAACTGCACCACATGGACTACCCCTCCTGTAGAGCAATGTTTCGCAGGTTAATTACACTGTTCATTTGCCCCTTTGATATTGTGGCCTTGTGCGAGAACTGGCAATACTTATTATAGATATCTGATTTGTGGTTACAAACAAAGCAATCTTACAAGCTATTGCATATGATTTTGATAGACACTATTACAGACTTGTGTCAGACAATCCTAATGATATATATTGACCCTCGACCGAGACGTCAATCAAGAGATGCACCTGTGTAAATAAGCAGAAGAACAGCGGAAGCAAGTGTGCGTAAGACGATAATATAGCAGGTCCCCGGGGCAGTTCGAGTCAGTTGGAGACAAGATGTCGAATTGAGAGCCAGCGACAGACAGAGGGCTTTGGGCCCTCAGTGACCCACGGTTGAGCAACTCAGCCAAGATGAGAAAGTAGTCCTGCTGAGTCAATATGTAGCAGTCTGTACCCGTCTCCAGCTCGTCTCTCACACACAACCAACATCAACCCTTTCGAGAATAAAGTATGAGATATATATTTTTAGAAAGAAGTGTGTTTATTCGTTCATTGAATTTCGTCATTATTACTGACTATTTTCCGTGTATATTTGTATGACGGCTATACAACACTAAGCTTTGTAATTGTCGAAAAATAGGTATAAAAATACCAAGAAACAAAGACACCTATATACACACACAAATAGACAGGTCTACAAACGCACAAACTCAACAGGTACATACGGAGTTGAATGTCTTCTCTTTTTAGATTTTTTAATTTCTGGTTCACTTACATGGTGGATGCGAAATCTCTCAGATGTGTAAACTCAACCAACCTAAGAGTGTCACCTTCATTCTATATAACAAGCTGACCAGGGTGTGGGCAACTCAGGTAACACTTTAGAGTGTACAGTCCGTATTAGTTACCCGTCTCCGTCATAGGTCACGATTCGCTTGACAGTTTTCAGTGCGTGCTTAGCAACCATTCAGTGTATGCAGACAGAGTTCAAACTGTTCTTCTGTGCTGAAACTCGGAGCTACTTCTCTTGTTTTGAAATATAACGCCTCTCTCTAGATTTATATGATTATTCGTACCTGCCGACCTACCAACGTATTGACAGAGTAAGAAAAGATTAGTTTTCCAATCATAAACGCATTGTCTCTACTATTTAATGCCCTGCTTACGTTCATAATATGCTAAAAACTTCGATTATTATAAGATCAGTGTAGTTAAGGAGATATCCCTGCAGCGTTGTCGATAACATGCCGGACTGCAACATCAGAGTAAGTGAGTTTGAACTCCGGTCGTGCTGTTACGTTAACTTTCGGATTAATATCTTTGGGAAAGGCATGAACTCCCTTATCCCCCCACCTAATAGCTATGAGTTGAATAGTACCAGAACCGTTTTTCTACAATCATAGATTTGGTGTTAAATTACACAAGAAATTTGATATGCCATTAATACAAAGAAACCAAGACGTAGTTAAGCATCAATGTGTCTGCTCTGTTTGACCATCTTGGATGGGTGACCATTTTGAAACAGTTAATACTATAACAACTTAAGTTTGTTTACGTACGATTGGATTAATTGATTTTAACGGCACATCAACATGTCTAGGGTTATTTTATGTCAAGAAGTTAAGGAATTGCGTTCATTGTACGTTTATATTTCCATTTTTATGTAGATGTTTCCAGAAGGTTTTTGTTGTTTTATGATATCAAGTATTCTTATCTAATACAAATAATTTGCTCATAGTAATATAGTTTCAAGTATTCTTCAACGTCATACGTATGTCACTCTGCTGGCACGGATTTCCCTGACTCTCTCTCTCTCTCTCTCTCTCTCACCATTCATCTCTATCGTCCATCGCTTCCTGTTAGGTCTTCTAGACTACATCCTATTTACCAACCCCTCCGCTCGGGCAGCATATGACACAAGGTCAATTTTTTAAGCGGAGTTTAACAGGTTTAATTCAGAGTTTTTCCTTCTCCTAGACTAGTTGCTTCACCAAAGCTGAAGAACCTACTCTGTCCTACTATTTACCCATAGCTGGAGGGAGAATAATTGGATTCATACCTTTCCCAAGGGTGTTAGTGCAATCAATCTCGTCCAGGATTTGAACTCAATTCACCGTGTCCATTTCCTACGACGATAACCATTACACCACGGGCACCTCCACCTTCTTCTAGACTACATCTTGTGTCTGTACAGAGCTATTGTTGATAAGTTCTAGTTGGACGCCCAACACTTTCACGTCTTTGTGAAAGGGTCCATAGGAGAACTTTACTTATAAGTTCGTCCTTTCTTCTCCAACAGTGTTGCGCATGTCTTGATCGTCTTATTTGAATAGTTTTGGAGATGGGACGTAGGTGGCCGTACAGCTGTTGATTTCTGCGATCATTCAAACTATATAAGTATTCTTATCTTATGCAAATCCTTATATAGCTTCAAGTAACTTATTATGATAATCCTTAGTTACCAATTGCAGTTTCAAGTAACTATTCTTTGCACAAATAATTTACAGTTATATGACATCAAGTATTCTTTCAAATACGAATAATTTTCAAACGAATTTTTTTCATCATTAAGGATTTTCATACAATTGTCTACATCTTTATTGTTATTTCCACAGCGTTTCGGCCGATATGTCCTCCGACCTTCTTCAGGTGTTTGTCGAACTCGGGAACCTGCACGGAACTTCGAACTACGTCCTTTATTGAATCCACAGGGGTTGCTTGTTCTGATTCCGTTAGCCATAACTGGCTACAAATGTTAAGGATTCCTGTTTTGTTACTCGCATGCAGTCAGGATTGAACCTGCAACCTCCAGTTGATTGTGTCCTTAGAAGCTTAGGGAACCAACGCCTGAAACAGAATGGACCTGGGAATAATGGCAGCGAAGAGATACACCACTCTCCCAAGATCCTCAGAACTTGAGCCCAACCATTAAATTCAATTCAGTGTCATATAGAGGACATATGTTCTATGAGAGGTATCTGTATCCCCTCAACAGGGGATACAGACAGCTTGCTCTAAGTCTTGCCTAAAGAGCTGATGTTATCTTGCGAGTGAAGTATTTGTCTCTCAATGGGAAACTTTTCTGCAGAAATTTTTAAAAAGTATTGAATTACTGTTACAAACGCATGCATTAGATTTGAACCTCTGTTACATATTGACCTTTGGCATGCCGGTTAATTAGTATTTCAAAAGAGGATGTGCCGCTGTGTCTTAAGGTAAACAGTGAACTGCTAAAATACCACATGCATTGCAAGGGGAAAATTGCGTTGATGGGGCCCCTGAAAGTACTTATGTGTGGACGCACAGAAAATTTATAATGACTGTTTTCAAAACCAGCAATCAGTCGGGGAGATTAGTCGGCAAAGTTAGCCCAGAGGTGGAGGCAAGTGGACTCGGGTTGAGAACCTGGTCGGAATCAGCCTCCCATCAAAGAAGCACGAAGAAGTAAGTCTGAATATATTTATCTCAACGTGGTGTAAATCTGAAGATAGGGAGTAAATCATAGCAGTTCCTGACCGACTCTCTCATGCAGCCATTTCGCCATGACTTTCGTAAATAAAAACAGAGTTTATACCTTTATGAAACAAATGTTATTGCCTCTTCATATAAAACACCTCAAGCTAAATCTTGATATTCTAACATCTGAATGAATTCTCTTGAATCAGTATTTAACCACAGACTGGTATTTGTCGAGCGTCCCATGTACGCCCGAGTTTAGCATAAAGCCTTTTTATAGTGGGTACTAGGTGTAGGACTGTAGCTCGCTCATGTCCGAGGTTCTAAAAATGCTTTGATTCCCGTAGACATTTTACTAAAAAGAGGTGTCTCAGGTACCAGGCGATAAACCTAGCCCCTCTGAAGAGGGTTAAAGCCTGAGCGAAGGCCTCCAAAGTCTCAAGGATGCCAGTATCAGCCACGAAAAGTGAATGCTGAGCCTCCCCGGCACTCGCGCCAGACAGCCTCAACCAACTGTCACCCAGTCAAAACACACCTGACCCAACCCGTGCACCAGTAAACATGGCCTGCTGAAATGTGTCACCGCCCAGTGTACCAAGAGTAAAATGGGCAAAGTAATAACTCTCTTTTGCTTAATCAACAATTAGATAAAGATTAATGAATAAAGACGAGTAGAAGGTTTCGTTTAATTTCTTTCTTTAATGATATATCAAATTTTGTCGGTTGTTTAATGCCAAAACCATCATTAGAGAAAAAAAGTGGTACTATTTAACCAAGAGCTAGTTGGATAGGTGGATAAAGGGGTTCATACCTTTTCCAAAGGGTATTAGTCAGAAAGTGAATGTAATAACCCGACTGGAGTTCGAACTCGCTTACCTCGAGACCACTGACCAGCCATTACTCGAGAGGATTCTCCAAAAGTTAACCCCAGCAATGGATTAAATAGTACCACTACTGTTCATCTAGAAGGATGGCTTTGGTATTAAATAACCTTCAAAGGTTGATATACCATTAAACAACCAAACCAAACCAAACCAATCCAAAAGTTAAAGTAATAAAGGAATTTTTTTTCTTTCTTTTTGCAAATTAGAGGAAATATTTTTTATGCGTATGACCAAACTTTGAGGTACGATTAACCGTTATTTGGAATTATATCTTCGTCACACAGATATATACTTTCTATCTAATTTCTACAATGTCTATAAAATTCTCTTGGAAAGCAATCCGCTATGAGGTGCTTCACTGATAAGGCTTTGTGTTAATCTAAGCTAACTAAATAACAATATAAAAGTTACTTTTCATTTAAATCGACATCCCATTTTTTCATTTGAAGGAGTCTCGTTTTGGCTTTCTTACGGGTTAATTCAAAAGTCCACATTATTAAGTAGCTGGTTTGTTTAAAACAAAAAAACAAAAAAAGAAAAGAATACGTCAAGTTACTTTATAGGGAAAAATAGTCATCGAATTCTTTTTCTATCAAAGAAGAATACCGAGGGTTTGCCGTAAATTTACTTTCATCGTACTTATTAAGATAACAAGAACGAAAATAAGGAAATCTATTTAATTTTCTTCGACAAAGAAGAGGATTTTAGTTGGTTGGTTTCTTCGTTTGATGATATATCAAACTTTCGTTGCCCAGTCGGCTATGGTTGTTGACTACACCGACTGCATCTCTGCAAAATGGTAAGACCCCCTCCAATGAGTGTCCTAGATACGAAACTAAATCCTTTCATTGTGAGTCTTTGAGCTTTGGAGAAAATGAAATACCGTCAATAATCCCAGGTCCACTCTGATCTGGAGCGGTTGAACCTGTTAGTGTTCCATCTATAGGTCAAATAGGACTGTTTAACTTTTTTACTGAGTCCAAACAAATAACTGACCTCTGAATTAAACTGTTGATGTTTTGTAGTAATAGTTGTAACGATTTAACTGTGTACAAATGAATGAGTTATGTTAATAGAAGAGGTTTTGAATAGCAATACTTGAAACCAATAACCTGTGTGTAAATAAATGATTAATATTAAATTGAATCATAAGGGTTAGATACGAATACTTGAAACCATATAACTATGTGCAAACAAATGACCTCTGGCTTGTTTAAAATTTTACCAATAAACTATTCGTCTACAAATTATATATATATATATTCACACACACACACACACAAACACACACACACACACACACACACACACACACACACATATATATATATATATATATATATATATATATATATATATATATATATATATGTATATAAACTACATTTGTCATTAAATCATCTAGAAGTGTTGATATGACAAAAAACCCGACCAATCAAACATGCATAGGTTATCTGCAACCAAATACATTCTTGTAGAGGGACGGTAGTGGTACTGTTTAAACCATGACTGAGGGTGGATAAGGTAATTCGTACCCGAAAGTGAACGTAATAGTACGACAAGGGTTCTTCATGAAATACAGGGCATCTTAAAATAGGTGCCCGTGGTGTAGTCGTTATCGTCGTAGGAAATGGACACGGCGACACGAGTTCAAATCCTGGACGAGACTGATTGCATTTCACATAGCACTAATACCCTTGGGAAAGGTATGAATCCAATTATTCTCCCTCCAGCTATGGGTAAATAGTAGGACAGACTAGGTTCTTCAGCCTTGGTGAGGCAACTAGTCTAGAAGGAAAACTCTGAATTCAAACCTGTTAAACTCCGCTTAAAAATTGACCTTGTGTCATATCCTGCCCGAGCGGAGGGGTTGGTAAATAGTATCTTAAAATAGGTGCAATCCATTAATAGGATTATTCATATTGCATCAAGCTATCTTTCATCTTCAAAAGCAATCATATCACTTCAGAAAGATTAAATCAGACCTCAAAGGCAGAAATTGACAGACTTTATCTTACAGTACACGTGAAAGAACAAGTTCTTGGGAACGTCTTCGGAGGGACTTTTTCGGTCTCATTCCGACAGAATCTCTCATCGCATCCACATTGTCAGGACATATCGCAGTCAGTTTCCTGCCAGATCTGAGATTTTCTGCCTTTTTTGTTGAGGTTGCTTACTGGCCCTGTGGCTTGAAATTTGTGTACCCATTGATAAATTTGCCTTTTCTGGGGATAATTGTTGAAGTTAAACTTCCTACGACATTTTGATTGCACAGTTTTGAATGATTTTCTCTCCAAGTGTCGTAAAATATATTTCCTTTCTTGTCCAAGGAATTGTGATCGAGGATTAATAGTCCTTATTGTATACTATTTTCAAATCTGAAACAAAAAAGAACACAATGTTGTTATTAAAGTTATTTGCAGTCACATGGACCCCATGTACATTGAGACATCCTGTACAATTTTTCATTTTCTTAGAGAAAATCAGGTGATATCTGGGTGCGGTGCTGGGCTGTGATCATATTCAGAGAACGCAAGAATCTCATTTACGGGATTTACTTCTTGCTCATGATAAACCAAAATGCTAATCTAATTCTGAAAAATACTCATCCTTAAAGTTCTGATTTCATATTGAGTTGTCGAAACTTACATCCTCACTATTTTTGACATCATATTTTTTAGTCTTCAGAAACACGGTATTCAACACACACACACACACACACACACTCACACACACGCAAACACACACACATAAATATATATATATATATATATATATATATATATATATATATATATATATATATATGCATGTCTGCGTGTATACATGTATATATGCAGGGAGTAGAGTGTTTGCTAATGGCCAGGGAGACCGGGCTTCAATGTCCGGTCGAGTCATACCAAAGATTGAAAAAATGGTACTTGATACCTCCTTACTTAACACTCAGCATTATAAGGTATGTATCAAAGGTAAAGTGGAGCAATCCAGGGAAAGAAATGATGCCCTCCCCTACACCTCAGTGCAGTAGCTATTGAAAAGGGAGCCTCCTGGTCACCCTCGACTACGGTCGCCAAAATGTTTTATATACCGGCCCATTGGCATAATCGTTGGAGTGTTCACCAATGGTCCGGGAGACCGGCGTTCAATCCCAGATCGAGTCATACCAAAGATTAAAAAATGGTACTTGATTCCTCCTTGTTTGATATTCAGCATTACAAGGTACTGAATAAGTGTAAGTAGAACAATCTAGGGAAAGGAGTAGCACCCTTCCCTATACTCCAGTAGAGTAGGTATTGAAAAGGGAGACTTCGGGTCACACTTGACAATGGTCGCCAACTTTATTTGCAAATTACACATATATATATATATATATATATATATATATATATATATATATATATATATATGCTTAAGTCAGCAAGGCTGCATTTCTGCCGAAGGGTAAGAACACCCCAACAAATAACGTCCTGGATATAACACTAAAATGCATGCGAGGCTAAGTCTCCAGTCGTAGAGTTTTGATGAATGTGAGGTAACTCTTCATTGCCATCATTCCCGGATCACTTCCTTACTTTACCTGATGTGCCAAGTATGTCTTATATGTCTTACTAGAATGGCTTCTGAGATGAGAGGTAAGTGACCATACAGCTACTTTTTAGTGTTGCTTCCAAGATTTTTTCAAAACACGTAGCATTCATGTGTTTGAACCTTAAGGATCAGGGGCTAACCCCTCGAAGAAAGTGGGAAATAGTCAGGCAGTCTTCAACCGCAAATAACTTCAACCGCAAATAACTTCAACCGCAAATAACTTCAACAGCTGATGTAACTTATGTATTGAAGAAAAAATTAATATAATTAATTTTAAGGCTCCCAGAGGACAACTGAATGCACATAACAAACTGGTATTTAAATGTAGACATGAAGGTAAATTTGATTTATCTTGATTGAGGGCCACCGTGGGTCCTACTCAAGATTAAACAAAAACAGGATATTGATTTTGGATGAATTTTATTGGAAAAATATCATTTATCTCTGTGATTAATAGTATAATATTACGGGGGGATTTATGTAGGAAAGGAGATTTTTTTAAATCTTAGAAATTAGTTCGTAATAAGGATTTTTTTTAATTCTAAGAGTGGTTAGTCACCTTTGAGCATATTTGGGTTAATATTAGCATAGACAGATATAACTCCACCACGTTAGCAAAACAGACGTTGGCAGTACATAAAGATTAGAGGTATGTGATGGTTTTTTTTTAGGAGAAGGAGGATAATAGCCTGAATTAACTGAGGGATTTACCACATGTAAATGTAG
>OY757910.1:73642399-73812399 GCA_963585895.1 Sepioteuthis lessoniana | reverse complement strand
TGACCAGTTTTTATGATGTCAGGTTTAAATGAACAGCTACAGCAGGAATTGGAATACACCATACTAAAGCCTGATTGTTACAGCTGGTGAATTTCAAAAATGCAATCTGGACGTCAGGACACTTTAGATGAACGATATGCAATAAAATGAGAGATGTGGGATTATTAAGGAAGTAAAAACAGCAGAGTTGATTGGCCAAATGGTTAGGGTTAGGGTCACTATGTTGAGATTTTAAGGGAGTTCAGAAAGAGATTCCATCAGAAGAGGCCAGCACTCTTTAAATCAGGTTAGTGGCATTTCCACCAGGACAATGCACCAGTCCACAACTCCATCCTTGTCACAGACTATTTGACCAAGATGGGCTTCAAGACAGTTCCTCACCCACCCTATAGTCCAGACCTTGCTCCCTGTGACTTTTGCTTTTTCCCTAAGCTCAGAGGCTGTCGTTATGAGACAATTGAGGAGATGAAAGAGTCTGTGACGAAGGTCATTGACATGCTCACACAAGAGGACTTCCATGGGGCCATCCAGAAGTTGTTGGGACGGTACAACAAGTGCACTGTAGCCGAAGGAGATTACTACAAAGGGGACTACAGTTTTAATGTGTGTACTAGTGCCCATACGAAAAAAGGCAGAAAACTTATTTAATGATCCTCATATATATATATATTTATATGAGTATATACGAGGGGCATACGATAGGTTTCCAGACGTTTTTGTATGGGCATTTAGCATTGCAGTAGATTCTTGAAAATTCAGTATGTTATTGCTATACATCTTATGGGATGGTTGACCAATTTTCATGACTTTAGGTTTAAATGAACAGTAGCAGGAATTGGAATACACCCTACTAATGTCTGATTGTCACAGATGGTGAATATCAAAAATGCAATCTGACACTTTAGAAGAAGGATATGCAATAAAATTATTTTTTAAATTGGAAAAAATGCCACAAAAACGTATGGAATGCTTCAGACTGCTTTTCGACCATCTTGCATGAATCAAGAATCAGTTTTTGAGTGGCATAAGAGATTCAAGGAAGGCAGAGAGTCTGTGAGAGATGATGAGAGGTGTGGGAGGAGTAAGGAAGTCAATAGACCAGGGTTTGGGTTAGGGTTACTATGTTGAGGTTTTAAGGGAGTTCAGAAAGAGATTCCGTCGGAAGAGGCCAGCACTCTTCAAATCAGGTTAGTGGCATTTCCACCAAGACAATACACCAGTCCACAACTCCATCCTTGTCACAGACTATTTGACCAAGATGGGCATCAAGACAGTTCCTCAGCTTCCCTTTAGTCCAGACCTTGCTCCCTGTGACTTTTGCCTTTTCCCTAAGCTCAGAGGCTGTCGTTATGAAACAATTGAGGAGATGAAAGAGTCTGTGACGAAGGTCATTGACATGCTTATACAAGAGGGCTTCCATGGGGCCTTCCAGAAGTTGTTGGAACGGAAACAACAAGTGCATTGCAGCCAGAGGAGATTACTTCGAAGGGGACTAGAGTTTCATGTGTGTACTATCAATAAATGTGCCCATACGAAAAAAGGTCGGGAAATATATCGTATGCCCCTCGTATGTATGTATGTACGTATGTATATGCATCTCTCTCTATATATATATATACATATATATATATATATATGAGTGTTTTTGTATATGTGAATATATATGTATATACAGGAATATATATGCATTTACATGTATATATATATATATGAGCGTACATGTATATATATATATATATATATATATAAGTATATAAGTGTTTATATATGAGTATATAGTAAAGTAAATTTGGTGACCGTAGTCGAGGGCGATCAGAAAGCTTCCTTTTTCAGGAGCTACTGCACCGTATTGTAGGGGAGGGCGCTACTCCTTCCCCTGGATTGCTCCTCTTTACCCTTGATACCTACCTTATATTGCTGAGTGTTAAGCAAGGAGGTATCAAGTACTATTTTTTAAGTCTTTCGTATGACTTGACCTGGGATTGAAGCCAGGTCTCCCGATCCACTGGCGAACACTCTACCCACTAGACCTATATAAAGATGTATAATAAAACCCAACGTCTCTCTCTCTCTCTCTCTCTCTCTCTCTCTCTCTATGTCCCTGTGTATGTGTGTGTAAATCTATAGAACAAAAAGGAGTAGAAGATGCATAAAAACAAATTGTGTATTCTTACATAAAATTTTACGAGAAAGCCAATGATCTACATGAAATTTACTTACCAATTCGATTAGTGGGGGTTAAAAGGGACAAACGCTCCCCCACTTCGATGAAAATTCGGATACCTCCGATTTTAATGAAATTAAAATCATATTGCTGATGTTTACTGGAAGTCAGGATCTTTTATCTCGGAACGTATACCGATTTGATAATTGGCAATTGGGAAAAAATTCTGAATCACATATTTCAAGTGTTAACTGACATTGATATTATAAACTAGAAAAAGTGCTGAATCACATATTTTAAGAGTTAACTGTTTTGATAAATCCTTTTTAAAGCGTACTACTGAAATCTTAATTGATTATTTTTGAAATCAAAGATTTTGCTGATATGGTGACTAGATTTTGAAGTCACAAAGATTTTGCTGATATGGTGACTTGATTCTGAACTAACCAAGACTTGGATGGTACGGTGATTGATTGATTGTTTTAATCACAAAAGTTTTGCTGAAAAGGTGAGTGAATGTTGAAATCACAACAGTTTTGCTGATACAGTGATTGGGTGCTGAAATAATAAAGTGTTTGCTGAAATGGCGATTGGATGTGGAAATCCCAACAGTTTTGCTGATACGGTCATGAGGTATTAAAAACAAATCTTTTGCTGATATAGCGATGAGATGTTAAAATCACAACTGATTTTTTGCTGATACGAAGATTATATGTTGAAAGCATATGGGTTTTGCTGATATGGTGATTAGATGTTGAATCCGCAAAAAACTTTGCTGATAAAGTGATAGGATGCTGAAATTACAAAAGTTAGGTTCATTTTGTGACTCAACGGAGATTCTATTAATTTGAAGATCAGAAAAGTTTTTTGATACGACGACTCAGCGAAAGTTGATACTGGGTGGTCAGTCATTGCGTACATTAAAAGCAACCTGACAAGTTCGTCTTGAAATAAAAACTTCATGTGAGTAACGATGTCATAGTATGACATTGCTAAAAATTTTGTTGACGGTTATTTCATGTGGGGTACTGTGTTTGGGTGACATAAAAAGAAAAAGAAATGAGTCAACAAGGTTGTAAGAGAAGAGTTTTTTTTTTACTCTATATTTCTTGGCTTTAGATTAAAAAGGAATGAAGCTATTCAGATGAAAATCGGTCTTCTCGGGGGTCCGTGGAAGCAGATGGCTTATTGGTGTGTGAAATCGATAGAATTCTTCGTGGGTGACGCGTTGAGCAGCAACAAAACTTGAAAAAGGTTCAGCCACAGAGAGCAGTAATTTAAGAGATGTTTATATGAATATAAATACGCGTAAAAGACGTAAGAATTATGACAAATTTCTCTCTTTCTACCTCTCTCTCTCCCTCACTATTTCTCTCTCTCTCTCTCTCTCTTTATCTCTCTCTCTCTCTCTAATACATGAACAGACACACACGCACACACACACGCACACACACATATATATATATATATATATATATGAGGCCAATTACTTTTTCAACAAACATTTTAGCGGCGAAGCACATGATTGTGAAGGCTCTCGTGTTATCTTGCATGGAGTGACTTTTTTTGCTGACTAAATTCAAAATTCATTTTAAGAATTTAATTTGTGAAAATGGAGAACACAACGTCATAGCTTTACTCCATATTGAAAGAGACGCCTCGGAGGTGCTTCAACCAATAAAGATTCCATGGAATAAGTGTGTTGAATGAAATGCGTACTCTTCTAAAAAAAATTATTATTTCTAACCATTAGTTTCAACCTAGTATTGGAATCATTTCTTGCCCAGTTGGCTGGGGCTGTAGAATACACCGACGGCATCTATGCAGAGGGGTAAGACACCACCCCAATGAGTTTCCTGGATATGACATTAAACAATCTGATAGTGACGACCCAGTATTGCTGGAACTTTGGGAAATGCGGCGTACCTCTTTATTGCCATCATTTCCAAGTCTACTCTGGCCCAGAGTGGTAGCACCTGATAGGGTCCTATCTATGGATCAAATAGAAGTTAACTGTGGTTTCGAGAGTATACTGTTTTTGTGTTTACACTGCGTATTTATGCTAAACTGAACTGTTTTGACATCTAAACTGTGTATTTATACTAAACTGAATTATCTGAAATAAACTTCGTACTTATGCTAAACAGAATTACTTGAAATAGAACTGTTTTAACATTTAAACAATGTATTTATGCAAAACTGAATTGCTTGAAATAGAACAGTTTTTGACATTGAAACTGTACTTACGCTAAACTGAATTGTTTGAATTAGATCTGTTTAACTAAACTTATTAACTTGAAATAGAAATGTTTTTGACAATTAGAGCGTGTGCTCATGCTAAACTGAATTGTTTGAAAAAGAACTGATTATTTGTATAAAATGGACTTGGCGTTAAATAACCTACAAAGGTTGATATGCCATAAAACCCAACGAACCACCCAATCGAATCATTTCTACGTTTGGTTTTACTCACGCTCGCCCATGACTACACAAGCTAATTGACTGCATAAAGGATCGATATTTATTACACTAAACTTGATGTGCCCGTAGTGTAATGGTTATCGTCGTAGGAAATGGACACGGCGACACGAGTTCAAATCCTGGACGAGACTGATTGCATTTTACATAACACTAATACCCTTGGGAATGGTATGAATCCGATTATTCTCCCTCCAGCTATGGGTAAATAGTAGGACAGACTTGGTTCTTCAGCCTTGGTGAGGCGGTATTTGTCGCTGCCTCCCACCAGACACGACTTGACACAAGGTCAAAAGCCCGAAGGCCAATTAAAGTGGGGATAAAGGGGAGGGGAAGGTCGGGAACGAGCCGAGACTCGAACCCTGCTTGTCTGTGCTGCTCATCGGCTCACTTAGTGCAATGTGAGCCTGATGAGGCAAGCAGTTTCACGAACCCAAATGTGGGTCCGGGCACGTATGCCAGTTAACGGCTTAAACTAGACGCTTGGTCTAGTGCCGTGCAGGGGGGACAAAGGAGACAAAAATGCAGCTCGCCCACCCGAAGGTAGCCTAGTCGAAAGTAGGTGCCTAATTAAAGGCCCCAAGTCTGCCATTGTTCCTTTTCCAGGGCCACGCTCCTCAGCCTTGGTGAGGCAAGTAGTCTAGGAGAAGGAAAAATTCTGAATTCAAACCTGTTAAACTCTGCTTAAAAATTGACCTTGTGTCATATCCTGCCCGAGCGGAGGGGTTGGTAAATATGATTACACTAAACTTGACAATACTGAGATATTTAATAATTTTAATTTGCTGAAGAGTTACATTGAAGGCAATCCATCTAACTCACTGCCCTCACGATGACTGGTAGGGTGGGTTTTATGGCATAAAAACCCTTGTAGTTTATTTAATGCTAAGTCCTCTATGTACATATATATTAAATATATAGGATTTGATTTGGTTTGGTTTTATGGTATATCAACCATTGTAGGTTATTTAATGCTAAATCCTCAAGTATAGATTGTAGATGACATTATAAAATGAACGGACCCCACTTATTTGTATAAATCTAAACGGTTTCAAGTATTCCAATCTAACACGAATAATACTATTTAGTTTCATCATTTGTTTGAACATAGTTAAATGGTTTCAAGTATTGTTATATAGCATTAACAATTCAATTTAACATCAATCATTTGTTTGCGCATATTTAAATGGTTAAACAGTTCTATTTGACCGTTAGGTGTGAACATAACAGCTACGACCCATCCAAGACAAAGTGGACCTTAGAATAATTGCAATGATGGTGTACATGACACTCCCTAGAGCTCCAGACATGGAACCTTAACATGGTATGTATTTTAATATCATACCCGGAACACGTGAAAATCAGAAATATCAACAGAGAGGATTCCAAAATTTGTTTGCACACAGTTATATCATATCAAGTATTCTCATTTAATACAAATAATTTGCACACAGTTGCATGGTTTTTAAGTATTCCTCTCTAATACTAATAATTCATACCCAATTTTAAGGTTACAAAAGTATTTCTATTGATTAATTATTAAATCCAGTAGGATTTCTTAGTCTAAAATTATTTAGACAATATATATTGGTTTGGTTTGGTTGGGTTTTATGGCATATCAAACATTGTAGGTTATTTAACGCCAAATCCTCTTTATCCATATATATCAAATGTTAAATTGTTGCTGTTATAAAATGAAACGCAGTTTCTTCCAGGCAGCGGTCACATCGATACTGCTATATGGATGCACTACATGGACGCTAACAAAACGGCTGGAGAAGAAACTAGATGGCAATTACACAAGAATGCTGCGTGCAATCCTGAACAAGTCCTGGCAGCAACACCCCACAAGACACCAACTGTACGGCCACCTGCCCCCTATCACGAAAACTATTCAAGTTAGGCGAACCAGACATGCAGGACATTGCTGGAGAAGCAGAGATGAACTCATAAGAGATGTACTCTTATGGATCCCCACACATGGCCGCGCAAAAGCAGGACGACCAGCACGAACGTACATTCAGCAGCTATGTGAGGATACAGGTTGTTGTCCTGAAGACCTGCCTAGGGCGATGAACGATAGGGAGGAGTGGCGAGAGAGGGTCAGGGATATCCGTGCTGCCAGCACGATATGATGATGATGATGATATATATAAGATTTGGTCTCGCTTGAATCTGTCATATCAACCATTGTAGGTTATTTAATCCCAAATCCTCTTTATCCATTTATATTACATATATAAGAATTGGTTTGGTTTGATTCTATGGCATGTCAACTGTTGTAGATTTTATAATGTCAAATCAATTTTATACATATATATCATATACATTTCGTTAAAGCTCTAGCATTATTGAAACCTTACCATTAGATTGTTTAGTGTCATATCCAGGATACACGTTGGTAGGGGGGGTCTTATACTTCTGCAGAGATGCAGTCGGTGTATTCTGTGACAGCCGACTGAGCCAGAATAATTCAGTTTAGCATAAATACCTAGTTTAAATGTCAAATGTTCCATTTCAAGCAATTCAGTTTAGTATAAGTACGCAGTTTAAATACCAAAACAGTTCTACTTCAACCAATTCAGTTTAGTTTAAGTCCATAGTTTAATTCTATTGGTCCCATAGATAGGACTCTATCAGATGCAAACACTCCGGGCCAGAGTGAACCAGTGATCAATGGCAATGAAGGGGTACACCGCATTCCACAAAGCTCCCGCATTACTGAAGCCTCACCATCAGATTGCTTAATGTCCTATCCAGGACACTCGGTGGAGGATTCTTACCATTCTGTTGAGACGCAGTTGGTGTATTCGACACCCCAAGCTGACTGGGCCCCGGTGTGTGTGTGTGTATGTTTGTGTGTGTCACCTTTACAGTGATGAATACGTAAATAAAGTGAAGCACAGGACTTCATCTTGAAAATATCAGTTTCGATTTGACCGCACGATCAATGACTTGCGAGAGTAGCTTTTAAAGAACAAGCGAGAAACTACCAAGAAAAATGATTATAGAAAGAAAGAAAGAAAGGAAGGAAGAAAGAAAGAAAAGCGTGGTCCACAAATCTGTTCTCAAATAACGCGTTGCAAGGACGGCAACAACATGCTAAGTTGAATATTTGAAAGTCATCTCTCACCTGGTAAGACGTCATTCCTTTGGTTGTGGCATATTCACAACAGCAAATACTCGGTGCTGTTCATTGCCACCTGTAGACTGACAACACTTTGAACTTATTGGTGGAGACGTCAAAGTGACAATGAACAACAATAAACAAAGAACGTCTGTGTGTGTGTGTGTGTAAGGCAAGACATGTGTCTTATATCTGTATTAATTACAGAAACACTTTAATATAATCTACAACCTATATATATATAAAGATGGTTGTTGTAGATCCAAAGAAAGAATAAGAATATATTTTAAAATAAGAAGGTCCACGACGAGATTTGTATTTTTGAATTTATTTATTTTGTTCTTACATACGTGTTATATATGTATGTGTTTCAAGCTTGTTGCTTTCGTCAGAGAACAAATGTGGCACAATGCCTTGTTAATGGGGTATTCAATGAGACTTGAACTCACTTTTGTTTCCAATTACTAACCTATATGGTAATGGCAGAGGTACCCGTGATGTAATGATTATCATTGTAGGAAATGGACACGGCGACACGAGTTCAAATCCTGGACCTGACTGATTGCATTTCACATAGCACTAATACCCTTGGGAAAGGTATGAATCCAATAATTCTTCTCCAGCTATGGGTAAATAGTAGGGCAGACTGGGTTCTTCAGCTTTGGTGAGGCAACTAGTCTAGGAGAAGGAAAAACTCTGAATTCAAACCTGGTAAACTCCGCTTAAAAATTGACCTTGTGTCATATCCTGCCCGAGCGGAGGGGTTGGGTAAATACGCTATATGGCAATGGACTATTCCTCCTCAATATAGTCTACGTGACCCGTTGTGAGAGACCCTCCAAGCAGAGTGGAGCTTATGCACTACTCTTTGGGTGGCGCTTGGCTGGGACGCACTTCGGTCGGCCGCATTTTATCGCTACGCGGATGTGGTCGGGTGTGTCCTGGTTCCAGTGACCATCGGTCGAGGTGCGCCTTGACTGGCATCCTTGACCCACATGAGATCGTCCCCCCAGGCTCTGACTCTCCTTGGAGAGGCTAGGTTTATCGGCTGGCGCCTGAGGCACCTCTTTTTAGAGGAATGCCGACGGGGCAGGCGACATTTTTGGAGCCGACGGGCGTGTCTGAGCTACGACCCAGCGGATGGAACCACTTAAGAAAAGACCTTGTGCTGCATTCGTCCGGTTGGTGGGACGTGTGACAAATACCGATAATCTCCAAGCTGCCTGACAGGACAAGAAGGACATTTCTAACTGTTTTATAACACCTGTATTCTGTATAATTTTTCTGTTATTGTAATATATTTGTTTTAACCAGCTTCTCTTGTCTTCATTTTGATCCCTAAACACCACAACAGATTTCCAAATACTTGTTAACCTATCAATAGCAGTCTAAGCTTTAGCTATGTGTGTAAACCATCCCTTTCAGTAAATGTGATATTACTACCAAAGAATTAGAACTAGTCTATTAATATCAGAGGTTTGTCATTTATTGAACTGATGATACCATCTTGATTAAAATACGTGATCTCTGTTTTATCAGAATTCACGTAGAGACCTATGAATTTTACTGCTTGCTCCAGTTTATGCAGCAGAGATTCGACTTCAACGGTTATATTAGCAAGAAGTGCAAGTTTATTACTGCAATAAATGCTATTTATTAGCAACCCAAGCCTTACCTCGGCATATGTTGACATCGCTTTCAGTAGAAGGGATATTGCTATCGAGTTAAAAGATCTGGTCTATTAATTCCAAAGGCTTGCCATTGATGTGATGGAATCATTTTGATTAAAACACATGAACACTTTTATCTAAGTTCATTTAGAGATCAATGCCTCTTGCTGTCTGCTCCACGCAATGCAGAAGTGATTCGGCTTGAGCTAGAAGCACTAGATCAGCATAGTATGCATCAGTTATAGTTTCATTTTCTTGACGTTCGTAATATGTAATCTAGGAGGTGCCCGTAAGAAATGGCCGTCATCGTCGTAAGAAATGGACTCGGTGACACGAGTTCAAATCCTGGACGAGACTGATTACATTTCACATAGCACTAATACCCTTGGGAAAGATATGAATCCAATTATTCTCCCTCCAGCTATGGGTAAATAGTAGGGCAGACTGGGTTCTGGTAAGGCAACTAGTCTAGGAGAAGGAAAACTGAATTGAAACCTGTTAAACTCTGCTTAAAAATTGACCTTGTGTCATATCTTGCCCGGGCGGAGGGGTTGGTAAATATGGTGATATGTAATCTAGGTTGATTATAGATAAAAATGAATGCCAATGTATCTTCTTGCAAGACCCCAGATAAAAAACTGTTTCACCATCGGGTGAGCTATAGTTAGCTTTAGAGTGTTTGTACAGTATCATTATTTTCGTAACAGTTTATTGGGAAGAGTGTATACTGGAAGTATTTGCTGCGTCTAAACTCAGCACATGAAGTCAAACGCCTGGAAGAAATCAACAAGATAATATACGAGGGTTATTCAATAGATAAGGTGAACTTTGCATAATTGGCAATTAGAGACACAGTTTTCAAATGTCACCTTTTCCAAGGAAATCAATAGGTCTTTCATGCCCAATCAGCATGACCTTCTTTAGTGACTACTGTCCCCGGGACCTTTTCTATACCAGAGAGTCAGTGTGTTTCCAATTCATAGACTGCCTTTTAGACTCAGTGTTAAGCCCATGCTTCTTCGTATACATCACACATTTTTCTATAAATTTCACGTGGTTTGTACTTCTTAACCGTCAAGCATTTGATGAAAGAACTCTGTTCAAGCCAGAAGAACGTTGGTTTGACCCAATTTGAATATCCTTGAAACAAATATTTTGGGGATTGAAATATTTTTGTGAGATCAAAATAAATTTTGTTTGTACACAAATTCCAAATAATGCAAAATTGACATTCATGGAGAAAAGTACTGGGGGAAAAAGGGTATTTTGTTTTATTGAAAAAAATACCCCTTATTTTTTTCATCGCTAAATATTCATAGCGATGATAAAGTTTGATTTGGAAATTACGTACAGAAACAGATTAAGTAGAATAATTGAATGACTGGTATATTGCTTTTCTTTTATTCGGCAGATGTTTTCCTGTTTTTTATTGTTTTCACTTTTTTTTTTTTTTCATCGCTAAATATTCATACCTATGATAAAGTTTGATTTGGAAATTACGTACAGAAACAGATTAAGTAGAATAATTGATAATAAAATCGTATGACGATAACAATAATCTGTTAAAACTCATGTGACATAGAGAAAATGTTCTCTAATCTCATAATCTCATTGCTAGCCCAGTCGGCTAGGGCTGTAGAATACACCGACTGCTTCTCTACAAAGGGGTTAGACCCTCCACCAACAAGTGTCCTGGATATGACACTAAACAATCTGGTAGTGAGGTTCCAGTGATGCTGGAGCTTTGGGGAATGCAGAACACCTCTTCATTGCTATTAATCCCAGGTCCACTCTGGATCGGATAGGTAGCATCTGATACGGCCCTATCTATGGGTTAAATAGAAGTAAACTGCGTAATCATGCTGATGAGAATCGTTTTTGACATTGAAACTGTACTTATGGTAAACTGATTTGCTTGAAATAGAACTGCTTTAACATTTAATTGTGTATGGACAAAACCTATACTTATACTAAACTGAATTGTCTTAATTAGAATTGTTTGAATTAGAACTGTTTGTCTAAACTGAATAGTTTGAAATAGAAATGCTTTTGACAATTAAACTGTGTACTCATGCTAAACTGAATTGTTTGAAATAGAACTGATTATTTGTATAAAGGCGTTAAATAACCTACAAAGGTTGATATGACATAAAACCCAACCAACCAGCCAAACAAACTATATTTTGCATTCTTTACTAAAACAAGAACCTTTTTTTTCAGTTAACAGAAGCATTTTACAGATTCTGTCTATATTCTGAGTATGATACTAAACTGCATAAATAAATGATTGATCTTTAATCGAATTGTTAGACATACATAGCAATACTTGAAACCATTTAACTTTGTTAACTAAACTGATTAGCTTTAAATAGAAATATTTTTTTTAATATTCCAACTGTGTACTTATGCTAAACTGAAATGTTTGAAATAGAAATGTTTATATGCATAAAAATGGATTTAGCATTAAATATCCTTCAATGGTTGATATGCCATAAACCAAACCAAACAAAACAACTCCTGTTCTTTTTCAGGGATGTCTTTTGCATGGATGGCAAATCAGTACATCGAATGAGCAGAACAGCATCGCTTTATAGAAAAGTTAGCCACTCGTAATAAACGTGAGTGGTTTTTGTGATAAATGTACTTATATTCACTTCCTGCCATCTGGATCAAGTGACAACCCGCGAGACGATATAAACGAACTTAGTTACGAGTTTCTTCTTCGCATACCAGATATCTCATGAGAATTTCTCCCGGCGGTCTCTCGTTTTCGATCAATGGCAGCTGTGCCGGAAAGAGACACTTTGATCGTAAGTAAGAGTTCACATTTATGAGTCTCATCAGAAAAGTCACGATTAACTGAAGAAAAGAATGAGAAAAGGTGATTATCCAGTAGAGTTGATTGGAATGAAAGAGAATGCAAAGTTAACTAGTTTGGGAACACACTTCACAATTTGAAATACTTTCAAGGTCGTCTGATGCATCTTCTTTGCAGCAGCATGAAGTGTGTTGTCATACAGTAATATCAGTGTTCACTGTTCTTAGCCAGAAATAAAATTGTTCAGATGAATTGAATGACTATGATCAGAAAATCCGTCGAACACTTGCGCGGGATATATGGAACGTGGTGTAATAGTTATCGTCGTTATCGTCGTACGAAATGGACACGGTAGCACGAGTTCAAATCCTGGACGACACTGACTGCATTTCATATAGCACTAATACCCTTGGAAAAGGTATGAAACCGATTATTCTCCCTCCAGCTATGGGTAAATAGTAGGGCAGACTGGGTTCTTCAGTCTTGATGAAGAAACTAGTCAAGGAGAAGGAAAACTCTAAATTCAAACCTGTTAAACTCCGCTTAAAAATTGACCTTGTGTCATATCCGGCACGAGCGGAGGGGTTGGTAAATATGGATATATGGAACCACTGGACAGCTGCTTCGACATTATTAGGTCTCATCAGCGGTGTATACCGTGATCTCCCTCACTAGAGATCAAACCAGCGCCCATAAAGTGCAGAGCCGAAACTCTACCACTGAGCTATGGTCCACATCGCACACAAGCGATGCCAAATTAACTCGTCTGGGAATTGCGTGGACAATTAAGCTGATGTGTCTTGTAAGTTACATCCGTACTCTTATTAAGAACACGATCCATTCAAGGGCTAAAAAAAACAAAGAAAAGTTGTTGCATCTCTAATACATAATTCAAACAAGCCAATTGCTCACAGTAGCTTTGGGTCATAAGTGTTTGTCAAGGTTCGCATATTTTATTAGAACATACGCACTCTAAATACAGGCATAAACATTTTATTCTTGGTATATTCAAATTATGCTGGATTTAGTTGATTAAGTTGTTTTTTTTGGGGGGGGGATTTTCGTCATTAAATATCTTTCATTCTCTCTCTCTCTCTCTCTCTATATATATACGATAAGATAGCGTAAACATACAATCGAAATCTATCTTGGTCTTGGAGGACAAATTGACACTCACCAAGTGCCGTTGACTCTGTCGACACTATCCTTACTTAGATATATAGGCTCTGTTACCGATATTGAGCACTCTTTATTTATGAATATTGGAAACTGCATTAAAGCGATGTTTATATCATCTAAAAATCATACTTTTCTTCGTCGACCAAACTCCAATTGATTTTCCATCCCTAATTCATTTGAGACTGATACATATCTCAAGTATACAAATAACAGATAAAATAGGATAAAAACTTAGATCAGACGTGTTGATTAGTATCTCACCTGAGGATCGAAAGCGCGAAACTCTGACTCATGAGTTTTTATCTTATCTTATTCCTAATGTTTTATACTTGATATATATATATATATATATATATATATATATATATATACATCCTAGAGTCATTCAATATTTAAGATGAATTTTGCCAATGCAGTGGGCACTGTTTACAAACGCACATTTTTTAAAGAAATCAATGGTGAGGAGTCCTTTTATGTTACAAAAGTTTCCATGATCTTCTATATTGACAGCTGCCCCCGAAACCTTTTCTTTACCGGATAGTTCGTGTGTTTCCACTTCATGTACAGTCTTTTTCACTCAGGCTCATAGTCGGACACCTCTATTTTTTAACATTTTTTATTAATGCTTCTCCGTATACATCATACATTCTTCTGTAGATTTCACGCAGTTTGCATTCAGATTTGATGTCACATCTCTGTTCAAGCCTGGAGTACTCTGTTTAATTTGCTGCCATTTTGAATAGTCTTAAAACAAATATTTTTGGGAAATTGAAAAAAAAATTGCGATAAACCAATCACAAAAAATGTAAAGATTAAATCTAAGATAAAAAAATTCCATAAGAATTATTACACTTTTTTTCCCAAAAAATCCCCCTATTTATTGAACGACCTGCGTATATATATATGTGTGTGTGTGTGTGTGTGTGTGTGTGTGTGTGTGTGTGTGTGTGTGTGTGTTGAGATCGCATCGAAGTCTATCTTGGTCTTGGGAGAGAAATTGACACTCACTAAATGCCGTTGAATCTGTCGAAACTATTATGATTTATATACGCTCTGTCACCGAAATCGAGCACTCTTTATCTATAAATATTGGAAACTGCATTAAAGCGATGTTAATATGCACCAAGCGAAGGGTTTATCTGCTATCGATAGGTTATCGATTAGAAAGAAATCTGATGAATCCGATAAAACCAAACGGGATACCTTTCAAGCAGTGGTTATGTCAATATTACTCTGTGGATGCACCACATTGACGCTGACGGAAGACAGAAAAAAAAAAAAATAGGTGGGAACTGCCCAAGAATGCTACACCCTACAAAACAACAGCAATAGGGCCTCACACCTCCCATCTCTAAAACCATCCAACTAAGACGAACAAGACATGCGGACACTGCTGGAGGAGTAAGGGTAAACTCATAGATGAAATTCTGCTATGGACCATTTCATATGGACGTGCTCGTGTTAGCAGACCATCAACTCTGCACAGACGCTGGATGTAGTTTGGAAAAGATGCCAGGAGCGATGGATAACAAAGATGAATGGAGTGAGAGAGTCAGGGAAATCCGTGATAGCAGCGTGACTTGATGATGATATATATATATATATATATATATATACGTAGTGAATTAAATAAGTTTCCAGACTTTTTTGTACTGGAATTTAAAATTGTCATAGATTCTTGAAAATTCAGTATGGTATTGCAATACATCTTATGGGATGACAGACCAATTTTTATGATTTCAGGTTCAAACGAAAAGCTACAGCAAGAATTGGAATATACCCTACTAAAGCCTAATTGTCACAGCTGGTGAATTTCAAAAACGCAATCTCGACTTTAGAAGAACCATATGCAATAAAATTCTGTTTTAAACTTGGAAAAAATGCCATGCCATGAAAGCAGGATCTACTGCTATGACCCAGAGACCAAGAGACAGAGTTCACAGAGGAAGTATGCTGTCTTTCCCAGACCCAAGAAGGCAAGACAAAGCAAATCCACCCACAAACATTTGATGATCTCTTTTTTTTACGGCACTCGCATGATCTACATGCACCGGGTTCCCACTGGACAGACAGTCAACAAAGAATACTATGTTGAGGTTTTAAGTGAGTTCAGGAAGAGATTCCTAGGAAAGAGGCCAGCACGGGTCAGTGGCATTTCCACCAGGACAATGCACCACTCCACAACTCCATCCTTGTCACTGATTATTTGACCAAGATGGGCATCAAGACAGTCCTCCACCTTCTCTATTGTCCAGACATTGCTCCCTGTGACTTTTACTTATTCCCTAAGCTCAGAGGCTGTCGTTATGAGACAATGAGGAGATGAAAGAGGCTGTGACGAAGGTCATTGAGACGCTCACACAAGAGGACTTCTGTGTGGCCTTCCAGAAGTTGTTGGAACGGTACAACAAGTGCATTGCAGCCGGAAGAGATTACTTCGAAGGGGACTAGAGTTTCATGTGTGTACTATCAATAAAAGTGCCCATACGAAAAAAGTCTGGAAACTTATTTAATGATCCTCGTGTACACACATAAAATTATGTACTTATTTATTATTGCCTAGTGGCCTTGGGATGTAAAATACACCGACTACAAAGGAGTGAGACTCCTCCCCAACGAGTGTCCTGGATATATCACTAAACAATCTGATGATGAGGTTCCAGTAATGCTGGAGTTTTGGAGAATACGGAGTACCCCTTCCTTGCCATCATTCCACGGTCAACTCTGTCCCCCAGTCGTAGCGCCTTATAGGGTCCTATCTATGGGTCAAATAGAACTAAACTGTGTACTAATGGTAAATTGTATTATTTGAAATAGAACTGTTTATATGTATAAAAATGGTTGATGTGCCATAAAACCAAACCAAACCAAACCTATCTGTTTTATACATTTAACATGGCACAACAGACACATACATACAGATAGACAGACACACACACACACAGAGAGAGAGAGAGAGAGAGAGACGAGAGAGAGAGAGAGAGAGAGAGATATGCATGCATTTCCATCAGGAAATACTGGGAGACTTTTTGTGCATATTCTTTTCCTTGGTATTAGCTCCATCCATTTCAGGAATCTTCCATTAACTGCTTTATCATATGGACAAATTCAGTTTGATACTTAATCGTGCATGACAACATTATCAGTCCCTGCCTTGATTATGTTTCTTCTTTTCGTGTTCATTGACTAAATATTTTTTTCCTTTTTCTGACACACACATACACACACACCGCCAACAGGTGGCGCGGTTCACCAACAACTAGCCCGACCTTTCGTATTGATCATTTGTCGGGCGTTTGTCGAATCATGTGTGAAGTAGTCGCTTTGGCAGAGTATCAACTTTTCAAAAAACATGATAGCGATTTTCGGGTTCCACTCAGTGCTTATTTGAAACCGCCTACATTCGTTTTATGATAAAGGCACAAACAAATTCAAACTGCGTACAAAATATTACAGCTTTACAATAATATCTATATTATAATTTTGCTTGTCGTCAGTTCTTTCATCCGTTGTGCTCATCAAATATTCTCCCTACCCCAGCCAATTAGGATATTATCCACCGTCCTACCCCTAAACCAAGTGACCAACACTTCCTCATCGCAACCAAATTGATATTCCTCCACCCTCCCTGTCAATCTGTTGGGATATTCTTCAATATAGAAGATGTAAATAAGTGTTCGTTGGTTGGTCTTCACTGGCACGTCCATGTGTAGGGGTTCATAGAAGAACGTCACTTATGAGTTTGTCCTTGCTTCTCCAGTAATGTCCCTTATGTCTTCTTCGTCTTGATTGGATGGTTTCAGAGATGGGAGGAGTGTGGCTGTTCAACTGTTGTTTCGTAGGAGGTTGCTTCAAGGATTTGTTCAAGATAGTTCCTAATACTGAATAACCGTATTCAAATTTTATATATCATAATTCTGTTAATCCATCCGTTTTTTTTTCGCCCCACCCACGCTCATCCACATATCCTCCCCACAGCCAAATGGGATATTCTTCCACCTTCTCCCTCGACCAAGTGAGATATTCTTCCAGACTTTCTCTCAGTCAATTGGAATATTCTTCAACACAGATATTGCTTCTTCTAAACAAATACTTTGTTCAACTCCGATAGAAGTCTTCTCGTAGTAACATAGTAAATATAAATCATTGTATATTGTTTTGCTGAAGTTCTGATGAGCTTCGACGATCCAATGAGCTCTGAAATTCTGATAAGCTTAAACAACGTGCTGCCAAAGACTAAAAAGGAAAAAGAAAAGGCTCTCTGAAGATTCCTCGGTACCAGCAATACCGTTATCAGCAAAATAGAATATGCAACAACATATTGATCGGGTAGTTTTGGTAGATTTACATACTAACAAGTGATATGTGTATGGGTCGTTATTTTGAATTTTAAAATTATTTATTGCTATGAAAACAATCGGATTTATATTTAATACTTTCAAATCATTCTTTCTTATTTAAAAAAAATTCCGTTTCATGGAATTTTTTCGGGTCTTGTTTGCTCGAATGAGTTGATTTACATTTGACTGATTTAGACATCATTTTCACAGTGTGGAAATCCCATTTGAAACTGGGACTGCAAAATACACCGACTGCATCTCTGCAGAAGGATAAGACCTCCCCACACCAACGAGTGTCTTCGATATGACATTAAACTATCTGGTGGCGATGCTCCGGCATGGAAGCGTTGGTTGGTTGGTTGGTTTTATGGCATATTAACCTTTCTAGGTTATTTAATACCAAATACATTTTTATACAAATAATTAGTTCTGTTTCAAACAATTGAATTTAGCATAATTACACACTTTAATTGTCTAAAACATTTCTATTTCCAGCTAATCAATTTATTCGGCCAATTCTGTTTAAAATATGTATATATTTTGTTTACACACAGTTAAATCACAAACCAGTTCTATTTCGAACAATTCAGTTTAGCTTAAGTAGAGTTTCAATGTCAAAAACAATTCTATTTCTAGTAATTCAATTTAGTGTTAGTACATATTTTAATTCTATTTGGCCCATAGATAGGAATCTATCATGTGCTACCACTCCGGGCCAGAGTGGCCCTGGGGGCGATGGCAATGAAAAGGTGCTTTGTATTCCAAAAAGCTCTAGCATTACTGAAACCTCACTATCAGATTGTAAGTTTCACTCATTGGGATGGGTCTTGCCCCTCTGCAGAGAAGTAGTCGGTGTATTCTACAGCCCCAGCCGTCTGAGCAATTGAAGCTTTGGAGAATGTGGGGTACCGCTTCAATGATATTGCACCCATGTCCACTCTGACCCAGAGTGGTAGCACCTTATAAGGCCATATCTATGGGTCAAATAGAATTGTTAGACTATTTAAACTGTGTGCATACAAATGACTCGTGTTTAATTGAATTGTTTAATATACATTGTAATACTTGGAACCATTTAACTTTGTTGACTTATGCTAAATTGAATTGTTTAAAATAGAACAGTGAGATCATTTAATTGTGTGAAAACAAATGATTGACGCTTAACTGAATTGTTAGTTATACAGAGCAATACTTGGAACCATTTAACTGTGTAAAAAATATTTTTGCTCTGACTCGTTTAAAAATGTTATCAACAAAATGTGTTAACAAATCACATATTTGATTTGTAAGTATAAACAGGATTTAGCATTAAATAACCAACAATGGTTGATGTGCCATAAAATCAAAGCAAACTCCCTAAACTCTCCGCTAGAAACATTTTCATAAAATTCAACTTCTGTGAATTCAAGATTGGCTGATTTGTGGACTTCATGTTATTGATTAATTGATTTTAATGACATATCAACGCGTTTAGGATCACTTTATGCCTTGAGTTTAAGGAATCGCACTCATTGTACATTTGTATTTGAATTTTGGTGAAGCTGTTTCTCAATTTGGATTAGGTGGGGTTGCACACAGTAAAAAGATATCAAGTATTCCTATCTAATGTAAGTTTTTTTTTTTTTCACAGTTATGAGATATCAATTATTCCTATTTAATATAACTGTTTTTTGCATGCAGTAATAAGATATCAAGTATTCTTAAGTAATATGACTTTTTACCCACAATTATACGATATCAAGTATTCCTTTCTAATATGACGTTTTGCAGAAAGTTATAAGATATCAAGTATTCCTATCTAATACAACTTTTTGCTCGCAGTTTTAAAATATCAAATATTTCTATCTTATATAAATTTTTGTACACAGTTATAAGATATCAAGTATCTCATAAGAGACAACTAAAAGGCTTTAAATCACATATTATCGTTTAAAAATGATCATGTCTTTGCACATAGTGATATGGTTTCAAGTTATTAGTAATAATAATAATCCTTAGTAAACAATTATAGCTTCAAGCAACCACTAAAAATACAAATAAATTATTAATGGCAAAAATATGTTCCAATAGATAAAAATGTTCAAACTGATTTTCTTAAACCATAAATGGGATTCTAACAGGTTCTGCTACTGACCGAACAGAAATAGCATTGCATTAGAACTCCATACAACTGATACCTCCAACACTGAATGAAGTTTAGTGTCATACCCAGAACACCACTAAAGTGTAAGTCTTATCCTTCAGTGAATATTAAACCCCACCGACAGATCGTATATGTTATCTAATAAAAGGAAAATACAACACACATATACATAAGTACATTCCAATACATACATACATACATACATACATATATAGACACCACACCCACACACGCACACACACACACACACGAATATATATATATATTTATATATATATATATATATATATATATATATATATATATATATATATTCAAGAAAAACTCAATATTCGGTCATATTGGGGTTTCACTTGAAAAAATATTATTTGCTCTATGGATTTTATTTACATTGAGCTCTTTACCAGGAATATTTAAATATTCCAAATTTGAATATTTCTTTTGTCCTGATTGAATTGTTCCCTATTCCTGATTTACTGGATTGATGAATACTTATATATATATATATATATATATATATATATATATATATATATATATATATATATATATATATGTTTAAATTTATTACGTTGAAAAGATTATTTTCCTTACTTGAAGGAGGAGATGACCTTGAAACAGCTTATTAAGCTGCAATGAAACCACATATAAATAGATTTAATATATGCTGGGTGATTAAAAACAGTTATTTTTCTATCGGAGTTGCTTTATGAGAAAAGTAGAATTGATATTACGATTTCAAATAGACTTCATCTGTTCATCAAACCTGTCAGCGCATACTTGTAATCATCCTCTGATAATTCAATAAAGTGCCAACAATTCTACGGGAATTATCACAATTTTCTTTTGCTTTCAGGTGATTGAAATTAGCAACAAGATAGAGAGAAGCCAACCTCAAATTGAAAATTTATGCAAAGTCTGTTTGCCCAGTCGGCTGGGGCTGTAGAATACACCGACTGATTCTCTGAAGAGGGGTAAGACCAACTCCAAAGATTGTCCTGGGTGTGACACTAAACAATTTGATGTTGAGGTTCCAATAATGCTGGAGCTTTGGGTGATGTGGATTACCCTTTCATTGCCATCGCTCCCAGGTCCACTCAAGTCCTGAGTGGTAGCACCTGGTAAGGGTCCTATCTATGGGTCAAATAGTACAAAACTGTGTACTTATGCTGAACTGAATTGTTTAAAAAAGAACTGTTTTTGTATACTAAAGTGAATAGTTTGAAATAGAACTGTTTGGACAGCTAAAAAAAACTATACTATACTAAACTGAATTGTTCGAAATAGAACTGTATAAATAGAACTATATAAAAATGGATTTGGTATTAAATAACCTATAATGGTTGATATGCCATAAAACCAAACAACCAAATCAAACCAAACCAAACCTAACCAAAGTCTGTGCAAACTGACTACATTGCTGTTGATCACAAAAGAAACAGTGAGTGGCCACAAACAGATGGAATGCCCTACAAACATATCGGCTACACAATAACTAACCCTTGGAAATCAAACAAGCCATTCAGCACAAATATTGCACTTCCATTAGTAACAGAGAGGAGAATCTCAAAGACTTGCAAATATGATCTTATCTCAATGCAGATAAAATTGCTCATTTTGATGTTTGCTAAAGACATTTTTATTCTAAAGGAAAAATGTGTAGACGTTCAGTAACAAATGAACTTTTAAAGTGAGTTGATGCCGCGTCAAACATTACTGTCTTCTGGGGTTCGAAGAATCCTTAGAGGACGAAAAAATATTCTCAAGGGGAATGTTTCAGTCGCAGTCACTGATATAAAAGAAGTAGGTCCATACTTTTTAAAAATATCGCAAGTGTTGACGTCGCACGCATTATGAAGAACATGAAAATATCCAGCATACTTCCAGAAGGTGCGCTTAGCGCATCGGTTAATGGAATAAGCGATTCGCGTTCAATTCCTGGACAAGCCTATTTGTGTTTCATTTCCCGCCAATGTCCTTGACAAAGGCTTAAATCTATTTGTTATCTCTCCAGTTATGAGTAAATAGTAGAGCAGAATACCTTTTTAAGCCAACCAGTGTGGGAGAAAGAAAACTCTTATTTCAAATCAAATTTTCTAAAAATTGACCTTTGGTTGCATCTTGCCCATGACGGTGTGGTTGGATATATATATATATATATATATATATATATATATATATATATATATGCTAGCAGTTCGATGATACTCTATCCATACTCTTCTAAAGCATTCGTATCCGTACATGCTGTAATGGCTAAAGTGGTGTTTTGTGGCCTCAAAGTAAACAAGTTCCACCTCCAGTCACTCAATTTCGTTCCCTTTCATAAATAGTATTACAGTTGTTCTTCTATTAGGCATTAAATATTTGGCATTAAATAACTCAACGAGGTTGATATCCCATAAAACAAAGAAAACGAATCAAACCTAACTTGAGAGGTAATTTCAAAAGAGATGGTTTATAAAAAGAAGGGGTACGGATATGGTGAACACAATCTCCTGACCTAACACAAAGTTGTTTTTTTCTGGCGATGGAAAATGGTAAAAGAATGTCAGCATGCTACGAAGTTCTTTCTAAAAGATAACTGCATATCTGATTGAAACAACAATAAGAGAAATATGTCCAAAAGCTCGGGAGATCACCAGTGAAAAAATGTGCTGACTTAGAAGATGAACGGGTACAGACTGTTTGAAATCCTATCAGTTTAGATTTTCTAATAAAGACATTTCCATTAAAGGTTCGGTTTACTTTTAGGGTATATTCAACCATCGTTGGTTATTTATCCATTTTTATACATATAAATAGTTCTATTTTAAAATAAGTACATTTTTTGTTTACACAGTTAAATGTCAAAACAGATCTATTGCAAACAATTCAATTTAGCATAAGTACACAGTTTAAATGTCAAAAAACAGTTATATTTCAAACAATTCAGTTTCGCATAAAAACACAGTTTAGTACTATTTGACCCATAGATAGGACTCTATCAAGTGCATCCACTCCTGGTCAAAGTGGACCTGGGAGCAATGCCAGTGAATGGGTACTCCGCATTCCTCAAAGCTCCAGAACTAGTGGAACCTCACCATCAAATTGTTTAGTGTAATATGCACAACACTCGTGGGAGGTGGGTCTTACCCGTCAGCAAAAAAGGTGTTGACATTGTTGAAATCAATATATATATATATATATATATATATATATATCAGGGGCGGAGATGGGACTAGTGCTACTTGTGCCCGGCACGACCAATAACTCGGTCAATGTTATTCAAAATGGATTAAAAATCATCCATTAATTTCAAGCAAACATACTTAGTCTGATCTCAATTAAATTACGTATCTATTCAAGTTTCGATAACTAAGTAGCCAAAAGTTCATAAATATTTCTGGGAATAATACAACGATGCTGTTTTGAACGGATGGTTTTTGTCCGGCCACCGTCAGATCCATTGAACATCCCATAAAATCGGCTATAATGTTGAACACGCGTAATCTGTGCCAATCACAAGACCCTTATAATAACAGAAATGTTAGAGAAATCTCGCTTTTGGCTGTAGCCAATGGCAAAAGCAAGTCAAAATACCGTGCTCAAAAAAATTAGCACAATGTGACTGCTGACGCCTGTCTTAGGAAGAGGGAGAGGGACAGAGAGAGAGAGAGAGAGAGAGAGAGAGAGAGAGAGAGAGGGATAGCAGATTATAGCCGTCGCCGACGTCATCATCATCGCTATGGTAAATGTTGGTTCAACGGCGTGTTTTAATTCATTTTTTCACTAACAGATCTCTATTTCTTCAATGAATGTTGCATATATTACATTCTGTAACTAAAATTTGTTTATTCTAATAAACATATTTTTCTCGTCATAGTAATGAACATCTTCTCTTTCTCTTTTCTTCTATACTTTTGAAAGGAAAAAAAATTATCTTATCTACTGTATTAACAAGACTACAAATTATATAGTATCTTGATTGTTTATAAAAAAAAACACCATGCAAGGTACGTTAGTCAATCTGTGCTATACAATGGAGAATCACGCAATAGCAACTATGATGACTTACTTTGGGTCCACGGACCACGGGTTGGGAACAGAAGATGACAGAGGGCGCGGGTGGGGCACGAGTAGCAAAAATAGGCTAGAGTCGCCACTGATATATATATATATATATATATATATATATATATATATATGTTTTAATCATCTAATTTTGTTGGTTTCGTTGGTTTGTTGGTTGGTTGTGTTTTATGGCATATCAACCCTACAAGGGTTGATATTGCCAAATCCTGTTTATACATGTATATATCTATATAATATGTATGATTTGTAAACGAATACTTGTCGGTAACAAGCCAGGGCTCTTTTGTTTCCACACAGTTAAGTGATTTCAAGTATTTTTATTTATTCTTTGCACATAGTTAAATGATTTCACACATTGCTATTAAACACTAGTAATTCTAATTAGCTTTATTCAATCCTTTGCACGTAGTTGAATACTTGCAAGTATTGCTATGTAATACTAATAATTCAGTTTAATATCAATCATTCTTTTGCATACAGTTAAATGGTTTCAAGTACAGATGATAATTAAACAGTTCTATTTGATCCAAGAGGAACAACCAATTCGGATCAGAGAAGGCCTGTGAATAATGGCAATGAAGCAGTACTCCACATTCCCTAAAGCTACAGGACTGGAGTCTCACGATCAGATGTCTTCGTGTTTAGGATACTCGTTAGGAGCGGTCTTACTCTTCTGCTAAGACGCAGTTGGCGTATTCTACAGCTCCAGCCGACTGGGTTCTTTTTGGCTTGATTTGATTTCTTTGTTTAATCGCATATCAACCTTCATCGGTAATTTAATGCCAAAACTATCCGTGTTGCCTAATAGTAGTGGTACTATACAACCCATATCTGAGGGAGAAGTATAAGAGGCTTATAACTTTCCCAAAAATATTAGTTCAAAAGTGAGTGTAATTGCGTGGCTAGAGTTTGAACTCACACCCCATCAGCTTTGTTGGATAGCCATTTTATCGTTTCGGTCGGTGGTCGTTTTTCTAACTGTCTCACGATGTTCTATTTCTTTACTGACTGGAATGAATTAAAAAGATAACATTATTTTCTTGTGTACATATTCTTAATTCGTTCAGAGATCTCAACTAAAAAATACACGGTCGTACGTTGCCGGAAGCCACCTGGACAACTGACGGAAATGATGACCACTCACTTCAGTGGCTCTGGGCTAATTGATTTTAAAGGTTTGGTTTGGTTTCTTTGTTTAATGGCATATCAACTCTTTTTAGGTTATTTAATGCCAGAGCCATTCTCCTAGAAGAACAGTAGTGGTACTATTTAACCCATAGATGGGAGGATAAGGGGGTTCATACCTTTCCCAAGGGTGTTTGCCCGAACGTAAGTGAACGTAATAGCGCGACTGGAGTACGAACTCGCGTACTACGATTCCGCAGTCCATCGCTTTAACAATTACACCACGAGGACACCCCCTTGATTTTAAAGTTAGAATCTAAATCCTAACTTCTAGGACTTCAGTCACGTGACTTTACAATCCTCTGATGAGAACCAAGCCTTCAAACCGCGACAGTTTAATTCCTTTTAAATACTATAAAAAAAAAACTCTGCCCTAGTAAATGATTCCGTTAATATTCTATTTAACAGATTAAACAATTGCCATGGGCAAAATTTCAAACATTTCCCCACATCTTTAAAGATCCGTAATAATTGGTGTTCCTAGATACATTAATATGATAACCACGAAAATAATTTTGGTTTTGCAGTATTTCGTTTATAAATTTGAACTTAAAAAAAAAGAAGAAGAATTATCTGATGAAGTTTGTGAATGAACGAAACGCTATATCAAAGAAGTAGATTCTTCAAATTTTGGTTTTCCCATTATATTTCATCCATTAATATATTTAGTGGGACACTTATTTGCTATGAGCATTTTCACGCTTAAAAATCCATGAAACAAAATTCTAAATTTCAAATTAAGAGACTATAAATTTTGAATTGCTAAAGAATTATTTTAAATCATTGGAGTCATGACTGAGTAGTAAATAGCGTAGTTTTGGTGTCGGCACTTGCATGCCAGTTATGATCTTTTATAAGAAATATATATTTGTTATGGAACTGTGGTGTTTTTTTCTCCTTCCAGCAAACAATAGGTCACGTTAAAATAGCAGATATTTTCATCTTCAATGATATTTTGGAAGAATTTTGTTTTTAGTTTTCATGTGCCAAAACGTTACCATGAAGATATGTTTAATTAAACCAAACGTTGATACACTCGAAAAAAATTGTAATAAGATTTAATCCTACAATATCGGGGATTTTTAAACATGTTACTAAATAGCAATTTTATCTTTTGTAGATCTTAAGAATTTGTTTGATTCGGTTTCTTTGTCTTACTGCATATCAGCCTGCCTGGTTCATTTAATGCTAAAGCCATTCTTGTAGAAAAACAGAAGTAAGACTATTTAACGCACAGCCGGAGGGATTAGGGTTTATAGATTTCCCAAGGGTATTAGTTCGAAATTGAACGTAACAACGTGATTGGAATTCGAACTCCTTTACTTCGAGACCGAAGTCTTGTACTTTTGCCAATTCGCCACTAGGACTCCTCATAGAAATTTCATTTTTATAATTTCAATTGGGTAGAGTGTTCTCCAATGGCCCGGGAGACCGGGGTTCAATCCCTGGTCGAGTCATACCAAAGACTCAAAAAATGGTACTTAATACTGCCTTGCTTAACACTCAGTATTATAAGGTAAAGATCAAAGGTAAAGTGGAGCAATCCAGGGAATGGAGTAGCGCCTCTCCTACACTTTGGTGTAGTAGCTATTGAAAAGGGAGCCTTTGGGTCACCCTCGTCTAAGGTCGCCAACTTTACTTACTTCATATTTATACTAATATGCACACACACACACACACACTCACACATACACCCTCATGTGTGTGTGTGTGTGTGTGAGAGAGAGTGATAAGTTTCTTTACATAGAAAAAATAAGCATTGGTTTATGAAAACCATTTCATATATATATTGTAGTACCGTGGTAAGGAGAAGGAACACGGTGAAATAGAGTTAATTATTTATTAACTCAAGTGGTACAGTTCGACTAGTATTATAAGTCTCGCACTGTGGGTGTTACGCCCGAAGTTTGTCTTACTCCTGACCGGCCTCCTTTCAGAGCAGTCTCTGTGCTTCTCTTTCTGTTTCTGCTTCTCCGTGCTTAAGAGACATGGCGTCTTTTATTCTTCCACGATAGCGGAAGTCATGTGGTACGAGCCTCTATACAACATATATATGTATAACTCAATTACTTTGAAAGCACATTTTGATTCGTGTCCTCTATTGTTGAAGAGCACGTATTAGGCCTACTAGAGTTATGCTTGTAATGGCGTTGGTGATACGTTCCTTGATGTTGTGTATCTTTTCCTGGTATATCATGGTTTTCTAACAGTCGCCAAAGACAAAGATCCACTGGGGTGAAATCAGGGAATTCTGGATGTTCTCTCCACAGGACAACGCCAACTAATCCAAGGGTCATAAATCTGCCCGATCTAACCGATGACGCACGTGAATACCATTATGAGATGGAGCTCTGTCTTGTCGAAAATATCTTCATTTGACTGAGATTGAAAAATCTATTCTGGTAACAGATAAAGATACTTTTCAGCATTAAGATTTCTATCAACAAAAAAATGGTCAAATGATTCTAACACTCCATATCTCTGCTCACACCATCAATTTACCTACACCTTGCATCTTCCTCGGACTTCCCCATTATTCCAGTTACGTACGTTTTGCAAAGAAACTCTACTGATGAAAAAATTTGTTTTATCGGTAAATAATGTGACACAGGAAGTTTGGGTGGGGGTTTCAACTAAAAGTAAGCGTTATCAGTGAATAATGTGATACTAGAAATTGGACTGGGGGTTTCAACTGAAAATAAGCTTTATCAGTGAATAATGAGACACTAGAAATTGGAGTGGTGGTTTCAACTAAAAGTAAGCCTTATCAGTGAATAATATGATGCTAGAAATTGGAGTGGAGGTTTCAACTGAAAGTAAGCTTTATCAGTGAATAATGAGACACTGGAATTTGGAGTGAGGGTTTCAACTGAAAGTATGCAGACTGAGAGAAAGAAGTAAGAGTTTTACTTTTAACAGAATCTTATTTGCTTTACTATTAACTTTGCAAAGAAAAATATTTGGAAACCTAAAAAATAAGATGACTCAAATAGGCTGTTGGCGTAAAAAAACGTATCAGGATTTATTCTGACATTATCAGACAGGGAACATATTTGTTTTGCATTCAAAAATATTACCAGTAGTGTCTGCAAAAAAAACTTAATAGCTTAATATTCAGACTCCTCCAATTTGGACTCTAGACTCGATATAAAGTGGAGGTTTTGCATCTAAGAAGAGAGAGAGCTCGTGCTGGAATCAAAAGGGTAAGAAGAGATAATCAAGAGAAAGTAGATCGACCAGAACTGCTGAAACTGAGGGCCTGTGTCAGACTTTTAATACTGAAGACTTGAATTATTACTTGACTGTTTACAGCTATGTTGCATATTTCAATGTCTTTCAATTAAGGCAGTAATGAGTAAGGTCAAAACCGCCATATACAACGAACGTATATAAACAAAAATATTTGAAACATTTTTAAGCTGTTGTTCATTTGTTTTGTGAGGGCTATATAATTCTTATGTAAACCTGAGTAGGTTAAGAATAAGATCTTAGTTGAAATGTTTGCATCCTCATTCGATTTCATAAATACCCATTCACAGAATTCCATTTGTCTATGCGGATGATACTCGATCTTCTGAAACCTGAAAAAGGTGTATATTGCCAAAAAAGGTGTATATTGCCAAAAAAGGTGTATATTGCCAAAAAGGTGTATATTGCCAAAAAAGGTGTATATTGCCAAAAAGGTGTATATTGCCAAAAAAGGTGTATATTGCCAAAAAGGTGTATATTGCCAAAAAAGGTGTATATTGCCAAAAAGGTGTATATTGCCAAAAAAGGTGTATATTGCCAAAAAGGTGTATATTGCCTGTGTTCAACAGGTAAAAAATCATACATAATAGTAATCCTAGTCAAGTAAGACAACCGAGGTATTATTTTTGTGGGACTCCTTGAACCGGCTGAGAGTATTGTAACTGCTGTGCCTTCATCGTTAGCTGTACGTCTTCGACCACAAATCGGTTGATATGTGATACTTTCAATTTTTTGAAAATTTCTAATAAGTTTTCCCACTGTGTCAAGTTTAATGTTCGTTCCTTCTTTTCTGTTAAAATTCGATTGGAATGATACGACTGGTCTAGATCTCAGAATCATTTCAATTCATTGCTCTTTATTCAAACATATTTTTAGGGTATATGAAATATAAAAAATAAAATGTTAAAAACCTTATGTTCGGAAACTCATGGGACACCTCATATATATTGTCAACTACAGACAGATTGTTTTTTGTATTACAACTCTTCAGTGTGCGGAGATACGTGAGATGCGTCAAGCTGGGATGACATCACGGCTGACTTTACGTTAGTCGAATATCTTACTCCAAAGAAATTGTCATTCTCAGCGTAAATGAAGGAATTTTTACATATTTATTTTTACACGTATGCTATCGGCGTTATATGAATATATCAAGCATACACTTGCAATGATGTCCAAAAGAAAACCATTTCTCTCATCAAAACTTGGTCTTGCTATTCAACCTAACTGATTATCAGCCAGTTTTTCTGTGTATGTATTTTGTCTTTTATAGTATACAGAAAGTGTATGGTATATCCTATATCCTTACTGATTAAACAGCACCACACACATGGCGGGGTAAAATTAAGTGACTTGAAAAAAATTGTACTGTTCTTTTTTATATAAAATAACTGATGCATTATAAAATCAATTTATAAGTAAACACAGAAAATTTCTTCAAAATCGTATTATTCCCTGGATTGTGATGTTTTTCTTTTTTTCTTTTTTTTCTTTTCTTTTTTTTTTTTTTTTGGTTTGGTTTTGTTTTGTTCTGTTTTGTTTTTTCAATAAGGTGAAGTGTTTTTTCAATATAGCCATGATGAATGAAGGACCATAATGAAGGAATGATGGAACCATAAGACATTCTATACAAAATATTAGTCTCTCATCTTTATCATTCGAAAGATTGAAACCGGCTGTAAGTGTGTGACAGAGACAGAGACGAAGGACACGGACACAGACTGGTGGGTGACATCTATACTAAACTTTTCTTAATCCCGTTCTTAATTACGTTGTGATTCTATGTTTTGGCCCTTACGTCCTTGCTTCTTTAAAGGGAGGTTCCCAACCGAGGCTGCCAGGGCCGCCTGCACCACCCCCTCTCTGGATACTCGCCGATCGCTCTCTGAACCTCATGTCTGCTCGACCAACTGGCTGTGACTGACCGTGGGCAATCATGTATATGTAATTTCATAATGCCCACGTATTTCTTCCGGTTCGTGATTCATGTAGTCTGTTTCCGGTTGTCAACCCACGTGAGCTGTTCTCTTGTTTACACAGCTGGAATATCCTAAGAGATTCCAACTTGAAAGGTCTGTCATGGGTCAATATGCGATAGTAATGTTTTGTTGCAGTTCGAAAGCTCCATGGTGGTCATGCTGTTTGTATCTAATATAAATAAAAATTACAAATTTTAAAAAAATCACTCGGTCTTTAGAAGTTGATTTTATTTATAGATGAATTATTTACTAACATGAAACGTTCTGGGTTTTTATTTTCATTTTCATTTTTTTGACATAAAACCTTTATCAGGGCGTTTAAACATGTGATGTTGTATCTTCTGAATTTTATTCAAATTAAATTTTCTATTTGTTAAACGAAACGAAAAAATGTAAAAGTTTGAAACATTCTATTTTCGTTAGTGTCGTTCCGTTTCAAAACTGTGTGATGCAATTAGAGTTCGAAATTTATTTTAAAAACGTAACATATTTACTTTATATATATATATATATATATATATATATATGTGTGTGTGTGTGTGTGTGTGTGTGTGTGTGTGTGTGTGTGTGAATAGAGGTATAGTTGAATGAGGTAGTTTAAGATAATTCAAAAGTAAACGAATGTGGTAATTTGTTCAAACTAATTTAAAAAACAAGTTATTTTTCTTTAAGCTCTTGATTTGTTATGTGTTTTTTTTTTCCAGGAAAACAGTATGCGACGAAAAATATACATCATAAAAAAATTGGTACGTCGAAAATCAAACCCAAATATATATAGGAAGGCAGGGATGATGAGAGGTGTCGAAGGAGTAAGGAAGTCAATACATCTGAGTTTATTGGCCAAAGGGTTAGGGTTAGGGTTACTATGTTGAGGTTTTAAGGGAGTTCAGAAAGAGATTCCGTCGGAAGAGGCCAGCACTCTTCAAATCGGGTCAGTGGCATTTCCACACCAGTCCACAACTCCATCCTTGTCACTGACTATTTGACCAAGATGGGCATGAAGACAGTTCCTCAGCTTCCCTTTAGTCCAGACCTTGCTCCCTGTAACTTTTGGTTATTCCCTAAGCTCAGAGGCTGTCGTTATGAGACCATTGAGGAGATGAAAGAGGCTGTGACGAAGGTCATTGACACGCTCACACAAGAGGACTTCCATGGGGCCTTCCAGAAGTTGTTGGAACGGTACAACAAGTGCATTGCAGCCGGAGGATATTACTTCGAAGGGGACTATAGAGTTTCATGAGTGAACAATCAATAAAAGTGCTCAGACGAAAAAAGTCTGGAAACTTATTTAATGATCCTCGTATATATACTTCTTTTTAAGACCTTAAGCAAAAATTAGTTTTTCGAAGAAAATTTGAACAAATTACGTTCATTTTATTCTAAATAATTTCAGATTCGTAATTCAACTCTACCATGAATAATTGTATGTGTTTGTGTGTGTGTGTGTGTGTGTGCGTGTGTGTGTGAGAGAGAGAGAGAGAGAGAGAGAGAGAGAGAGAGAAAATAAATTAACAAAAGTAATTAATATGCTGAAATATTAGATTTTTGAATACATTCATGATTTTGGAGACATATAGTTTTTAATCCTTAGTGTAGCGATAACCTCTCAGTAATCGATAGCACAACTGTCTTTATGAAAAGAGAATAATTCTTCCTAGCAATTTACAAACACCCAGTTAGCAAGTTCATCTCGCACAACATTATTTGGGTCACATGTAATTTATTAAGCTTTTTTCTTTTTTTAAACAAATGACATTTCGTAAATTTAAATGAATGACATTTCGTAAATTTCATTATAATTATCAATCAAGAAGAAACTTCAGAATTCAAAAATCCTTACAAACTTTTGGAACACGCTATACAAAGCAAACAAAAAATTCGATCATTTTAAAATGTAAAATTTGCCTTCGTCGTGTTTATTTAGTAACTAAATAAACAAAATTGAAACCGCTTACGTTTTTTTTTTCTTTCTTTCTTTTTACCGACATGTATTTGGCTACCGTCTCTGTTCTTCCTGTCCCCTAACCACTGAACCTTTCACCCAGACCCCTTCTCTTTGACACACGTCAAACTTTATGACTGCGTTTTGTGTCCGGTACCCACCCACATGTAACCCCACATCCTCAACCAATGCAGCCAGCGAAACACGCAAGCACATAGGACGTGACAATTAAATTCTTCAGATCAATTCAGGTAACATGTGTTGACACTGCCTTCTTCGTTATCCACGTACCCAACAGAAGAGAACAAAGTGATATTTACGTCTCATCAGTGCAATGTCTGTTGCGTGAGTCCATGTTGTGATATATCTTCAGTAGAACACAGTCTGGCAAAAGGTCACGTTTTACGGAGTAACAGGTGAAAATGTGACTCTCAAGGTAAAGCAATCCACAATTCAGTCAAACCAAGTGTCAATATACTTTAAGGAAAACAAATGTCATCCAAGGGTTGAAGAGTTAAGTTAGTGATTTCGATCTCACTGATATTCTCTACTACTGGCATTATGCCAGAAAAAGCTTATTCGCGTTAATAATTCTTATCGGAGTCGCGTCTAGCGTAACGGTTATCATCGTACGAAAACGGAATCGGCAACCCGAAAGCTTTGCACATTTCACTTTGCGCAATTGCCTTTAAGAAAGGCGTGAATCCATCTCCCCGCATCGCTTTAGCTATGAGTAAATATCAGATTGGGTTCTTTAACATTGGTAAGGAAACCAGACTAGGAGAAGGAAAACTCTTAATTCAAACCAGCATTACTCTGCTTGAATCTTGATCTTGTGTCACATCTTGCTTGTAGTGGAGGGGTTGAGTAAAATCATACATTATTCTCAAAATATGAATACGTGTTAGATTTATAAGTATTTGAATATCTTGGATTAAACATTATCAATTGTCATTTACTATGCGTAACAATTTCGGGATTATATATGCATGGGTCAGCACTGCTGAGTAGCATCAGAATTTTTGTGCTCTTCCTAGAATATTTCTTCCCGACTCTTTACATGGAGTGACTATTTAGCATCTAGAATAAGAATATTGCTTCCCGGCTTTTTACAGAGAAAGACTATGTGGTACCTATAGTTAGGATATTGCTTCCAGGCTTTTTACCAAGAAAGACTATGTAACACCTAGAATTAGGATATTGCTTTCTGTCTCTTTACATAGAGAGACTATGCTGCACCAAGAATTAAGATATTGCTCCCCAGTTCTTTACATAGATAGACTATGTAGCATCAAGAATGTTATAGTGCTGTTCGTGTAACACGATACAGATGCACCGGATATATCATTTGTCTATTTCCTGACAGGTAGAACGTTTGAATAACTACTGTACTCGTTTGATGATTTTATATATTTGTTTGCTTTAACATAACAGAATTTGCAAATAGAGAAACCGAAAAGATACATAAAATCTCATATTCGGATAGATAGATAGATAGATAGATATGTTATATTATCATCTACAGCATCATCAGCATCATCATGTCGTGCGGCTAGCACGGATATCCCTGACCCTCTCTTTCCACGTCTCCCTATCATTCATCGCCTCTGGCAGGTCTTCAGGGTTACATCCTGTATCATCACATAGCTTCTGTATGTATGTTCGAGCTGGCCGTCCTGCTTTTGATTGGCTATATGCGGGGGTCCACAGGAGTACATCACTTACGATCTCGTCCTTGCTTCTCCAGCAGTGTCCGGCATGTCTGGTTCGTCTAGCATGTATAGTTTTCGTGATAGGTGGTAGGTGACCATATAGTTGGTGCCTTGTGGGGTGTTGCTGCCAGGACTTGTTCAATATTGCTCGCAACATTCTTGCATAATTACCGTCTAGCTTCTTCTCCAACCGTTTAGTCAGCGTCCAAGTAGTGCATCCATATAGCAGTATCGATACGACCGCAGCGCAGTTCAGCATCATAAAGACACAATAATAAAGACTCAGGAAGACTTCTTTATAAACATATGTACCTCTCACTTTATTTGTAACGTTTGAAAGGGTTACTCAAGGTTTGCGTGTGAGAGGGAGCTTGAGACCGAACATAAACTGTAATATTTAGATCCCACTCTTATGGCCGTCAGCGTTGTGTCTTTTTCGTTCTCCAGCACTGCTCAACCGGAGGCCCTGGGGCCCAGCTCTCTGCTGGATGATGGCTTTCTTTACTGCATCTTATCAACAACTTCTCTGAGCCCCAACTCAATCGGGGGCCCCGAGCCCCTTCGGCCTAGTGTGGCTTTCCCTACCACATCTCGTCTATAACTCCGTCCGATCTCTAACTGCAACTGACTTGATTTCTGTCTTGACTGAGTTATATAATAGTTCAACGTCCACTCGGTCGTCTACTCGATCTTTGAAATCGCATGTTTGATCGTCATCAAGCGGAAATAACTGTCATGCAGTTCACAGGTCACTCTTCCGGTACATCAGTCTATGAGTGTACCATGGGAATTTTTTTTACCTCGTCCCATTTCGTCAGCCAATTTCCGCCCACGTGATTTCCTCTCATAACTGCCATTAGAATCTGTCACCTCCTTCCGGTGCATCACCTTGGAATGGCATTTTTGGCCGGGTCGAAGGCCAAAATACAACAGATTGATAGATACAGAGACAGAGACAGAGAGACAGACAGAGAGAGAGAGAAAGAGAGACAGAGAGACAGAGAGATGGAGAAATTGAAATAATATTTTTGATTTTTACCATATCCTTTATTTTGCAATGGTTGGTTGGTTAGTTGGTTTTACGGCGTATCAACCCTTTTCGAGTCATTTAATGCCGAATTAAGTCATTTTTGTTTGATTTGGTTTTATGTCATATCAACCATTGTAGGTTATTTAATGCCAAAACCATTTTTATACGTATAAATTCTTTCATTTCAAACAATTCAGTTTAGGATAATTACAGTTTAAACGTCAAAAGCAGTTATGTTTCAATTAATTCAGTTTAGCATTAGTACACTGATTAGTTCTATTTAACCCATAGATAGGACCCTATCAGCAGCTACCACTCCTGGCCAGAGTGGACCTGGCAGAGATGGCAATAAAGGGTTTCCTCCGCATTTCCCAAAGCTTCCGTATTACTGGAACCCCACCATCAGATTGTTTAGTGTCATATCAGGGACACTCGTTTGGGACCAATCCTGAGCTAATCAAAAGAGATACAGTGTATCACAAAAGTGAGTACACCCCTCACATTTCTGCAGATATTTACGTATATCTCTTAATTGGGCAAAATGACAAAATGACACTTTGACACAATGAAATATAGTCTGTATGCAGCTTATATAACAGAGTTGATTTATTTTCCCCTCAAAACAACTCAAAATATAACCATTAAAACAAAACCCCTGCCAACAAAAGTGAGTACCCCACTTAGCGAAAGATATCAATATTAAGATATACCATGTCAACAGTCAATATTTTATGTGGCCACCATCATTATCCAGAACTGCTTTTACTCTCCTGGGCATGGAGTTTACCAGAGCTCCACAGGTAGCCACTGGAATGCTCTTCCACTCCTCCATGATGACGTCGTGGAGCTGGCAGATATTTGAGACTTTGCGCCCCTCCACCTTCCGCTTAAGGATCCCCCAAAGATGTTCTATTGGGTTCAAGTCTGGAGACATGCTTGGCCAGTCCATCTCCTTTACCCTCAGCCTCTTCAATAAAGCAGTGGTCGTCTTGGAGGTGTGTTTTGGGTCATTGTCATGCTGCAATACTGCCCTGCGACCCAGTTTCTTGAAGGAGGGGATCATGCTTTGCTGCAGTGTTTCACGGTACACGTTGGAGTTCATGTTTCCCTCAATAAAATATAACTCTCCAACACCTGCAGCACCCATGCAGTCCCAGACCATGACATTCCCACCACCATGCTTGACTGTAGGCATGACACACTTATCTTTGTGCTCCTCACCTGGTCGCCACTACACATACTTGAAGCCATCGGAACCAAACAAATTAATCTTCATCTCATCAGACCATAGGACATGGTTCCAGTAATTCATATGTTTTGTTGACATGTCTTCAATAAACTGTTTGCCGGCTTTCTTGCGTATCGTCTTTAGAAGAGGCTTCCTCCTGGGGTTACAGCCATGCACACCAATTTATATAGAGTGCGGCATATGGTCGGAGCATTAATAGGCTGACCCCCACCTCTTCAATCTCTGCAGCAATTCTGACAGGACTCCTACGCTAATCTTTCAAAGAAAGCATTTGGATGTGATGCTCAGCTTCTTTGGATGACCTACCCGAGGCCTGTTCTGAGTGGACCCCGCTCTTTTAAAACGCTGGATGATTTTAGCCACTTTGCTGCAGCTCAGTTTCAGGGTGTTGGCAATCTTCTTGTAGCCTTGGCCATCTTCATGTAGCGCAACAATATGTCTTTTAAGATCCTCAGAGAGTTCTTTGCCATGTGGTGCCATGTTAGAACTTTCAGTGACCAGTATGAGAGCGTGTGAGAACTGCACTACAAATTATGAATACACCTGCTCCCTATGCGCACATGGGCCTAGTAACACTAATGAATCACATGATATTTTGGTGGGAAAATGACAAGCAGTATTCATTTTGGACATTTAGGGGTGTAGTTTCTTAGGGGTGTACTCACTTTTGTTGGCAGGGGTTTAGTTTTTAATGGCTATATTTTGAGTTATTTTGAGGGGAAAATAAATTAACTCTGTTATATAAGCTGCACACAGACTACTTTTCATTGTGTCAATGTGTCATTTTATCAGTGTTGTCCCGTGAAGAGATATACTTAGATATCTGCAGAAATGTGAGGGGTGTACTCACTTTTGTGATACACTGTATATTATGCTTGGTTTTCCTTTTTTGCTAAATGATATATCAAACTTCGTGGGCTATTTAATGCCAAAGATATCATTGTATGATAACAGTGATACTATTTAACCCATCCGTAGTTGGGAGATAAGTTGGTTAATACGCTTCCAGAGGGTATTAGTTCAAAATATGGCGTAAAAGCACAACTGGAGTTCGAACTTGTTTACATCAAGGTCTGAGTCTAACGCGTTAACAACTACGCCATGGGAACTCCCTCAGATCGTGCTAGATAAGAGTAATTAACAAAACAAATATGCAATCAACTGAAATCCTTCATATCATGGTTTCTTTATGCGTGTATGTGTGTGTGTGTGTGTGTTAATAATAGATTATACGTCTGAAATGATGTTTTCGGAACATCAAAAACGCCATGAAGAATAAGGTTAACCGAAGATAATTTAGTATGTCAACCCAAAAAACTTGCTGGCCCAGTCGGCTGGGGCTGCAGAATACACCGACTGTATCTCTGCAGAGGGGTAAAACTCCCCCAAAGATTGTCATCCATATAACACTAAACAATCTGGAGCTTTGGGAAATGTGGAGCACCCCTTCATTGTTATCGCTCCCTAGTCCACTCTGACCCGGAGTGGTAGCACCTGATATGGTCCTATCTATTGGTCAAATAGAACTAAAGTTTGTTTTAGAGTAAACTTAGATATCTAAAATAGAACTGTTTTGACATTTAAACTGTGTACTAATTCTAAACTAAATTATTTGAAAATGAGTCAACTTGAATGAAACTGTGTACTAATGTTGAAATGAATTGTTTGAAATAGAACTTTTTATATGTATCAAAATGTATTTGGCATTAAATAACCTACAATGGTTGATATATCATAAAATCAAACCAAATTAAACCAAACCAAATGGATGCAATCCAGTCAGTTGAATATGATGGTGAACAGTCCAAAGGTGAGGCTTCAGTCATGTAGCTTTGGGGAATGTGGAGTACCTTTTCATTGCCGTTACTCCCTGGTACATTCTTAAACAGATTTTTTTCCATAAAGATACGAAGGAGTTCTATTGGACACCGCTCTTTTAAAACACTGGATGATTTTAGCCCCTGTGCTGCCAGCTCAGTTTCAGGGTGTTGGCAATCTTCTTGTAGCCTTGGCCATCTCATGTAGCGCAACAATACGTCTTTTAAGATCCTCAGAGAGTTCTTTGCCATGTGGTGTCACGTTGGAACTTTCAGTAACCAGTATGACTAGAAATAATTCTAATATTTGTTTTGTTAATTACATTTGTCTAGCTGGCCCAGTTGGCTGGGACTGTAGAATACATCGACTGCTTCTCTGCGGAAAGGTACGACTCCTCCAACGAGTGTCTAAGATGTGACACTAAAGAATCTGATGGTGAGTTTCCAGTAATGCAGGAGCTTTTGGGAAATATTGAGTACCCTTTCACTGCCATCACTCCCAGGTCCTCTTTGGCCTTGAGTGGTAACACCTGATAGGGTCCCATCTACGGGTCAAATAGAACTAAATTGTGATAACGCAAAACTGAATTGTATAAAATTAGCTATTTTTCAATTTAACTGTATGGAAACAAAAAACTATACTTATGCTAAACTGAATTGTTTGAAAGAGAACTGTTTTGACATTTAACTGTCTCAACAAAACTGTCCTTATACTAAACCAAATTGTTTTAAACTTTTATTAAAATGGTATAATTCAGCGTTAAATGACCCGAAAAGGTTTGAAATGCCGTAAAACAAAACAACCAGATAATCGCTGGTCAAACCAAATAGCCTAGAGACGAACGAGCTGGACTCCAACCACGGTGTAAGCAAGTTCGTTCTCCAGTCGCGCTATTACGTCTCTCTATGGTTTATTTTACTTTAAATTTAAGAGAAATATCATATTCATTTTCTGTGACTTTGAGATAAGTTGTCAAAATTCAATGATTTCTAAACTACCTTCGTGTTTATTGTTTTCTCTTAGATAATTTTAGATTAAATATCATTTATATTTCAGAAATAATTCTCATCAAAATACTTTTCGTGATGTTTTTGCTTTATACTTTGAAACGAGCAGTTAATATTCAATATCTTTAAATGTTTTCATCATTTTCTTATTTCTGTTTTTGATTTTTTTTTTTTCATTATCTTATTTCATTGATTGATTGATCGATCGATTTTAACGTCAGATAAACCCGTTGGGTTTGTTTGTTTGTTTGCTTTTTACATATCAACCATTGTAGGTTATTTAATACCAAATCATTTTTATACATATATATTAAGTATATATGATTTCTTAACACATTTTGTAAATAACATTTTTAAATGAGCAAGAGCTTATCAATTTTTTACACAGTTAAATGCTTCCAAGTATTACTATGTATCACTAACAATTCAATTAAACATCAGTCATTTGTTTATACGCAGTTAAATGATTAGACAGTTCTATTCTAAGCAATTCAGTTTAGCATAAGTTTTTTGTTTACACTCAGTTTAAATGTCAAAATACACAGTTTAAATGTAAGACATATCTATTTGACTCATCGATAGGACACTATCAGATGCTACCACTCCGTACCAAAGTGGACCAGGGACTGATAGCAATGAAATGTTACTCCATATTCCCTAAAGCTCCACATTATTGAAGCCTCACAATCAGAATGTTTAGTGTCAAATCAGGACACTCGTTCGGGTAGTCTAACCCCTCTGCAGAGACGCACTTGGTATATTCTACAGCCCCAGTCGACTAAGCCAATAAACCCGTCTGGGACTATTTTATGTTTTGAGGTTAGGGAAATGCGTACATCATGCATCTACGTGAGCAGGATACGACACAAGGGCAATTCTAAACGAATTTTAACAGTTTTCAATTAAGAGTTTTGTTTCCCCACGACCAGTTGCCATACCAAGGTTAAAGAACCGAGTCTGTCCTACAAATACCCATAGCTGGAAGGAGACTAGCTGATTTCATACCTTTCTCTACGTAAAATGCAAACAACTTCATCCAGGTTTTGAACTCGGATCATCGTGTCCATTTCCTAAAAATGATGATGACCATTATACTACGGGTGCCCAGGGCATGCATTTATATTTACATCTTTTTTGTATACACCGTATATAAAAAAGATGTAAATATCACATCATTTATTCCTATGTATAACAAATAATTTGCCCACTGTTTTATGGTTTCATGCATTTCCATCTAATTTGTTTAAACAGTTATATTATTTCAGGTAACAAATGATAATCCTCTGTAAAGTAACTACTTTTAATTGAAATTGTTGAATGTATTACAGGGTATTAGACATTATAAGAATCGTTCACTTTATTTATAAACTTACCGGGCGGCAGGATCAGAAGATCAGCTTATTAGCGACGGGTACAAGTGATGTACTCCAATGGACCCCCACATATGGCCGTGCAAAAGCAGGACGACCAGCTCGAACCTACATACAGCAACTATGTGAGGACACAGGATGTAACCCTGAAGACCTGCCGGAGGCGATGAGTGATAGGGAGAAGTGGCGAGAGAGGGTCAGCGATATCCGTGCTGGCGGCACAACATGATGATGATGATGAGAAGCATATAACAGGAGTGGAAAATTATCCTCATTATCTTACCGTTCTGCAGTTTTCTAGTGAGAAGTCGTATCTTTTGCATTAAGAATTCCATAGATGGAGAATAGAATGGCTACCTGAATTCTAACTGAAATAATTTGCTCACTATTATACGGTTTGAAGTATTTCTTTCAAATATTTATAATTTTCAAATAGATCTTTTTAACCCATAGATAGAACCCTAAAGCCACTGCCTCTCCTGGTCGGTTTTATTTGGGTATTGAATTTCAAATAATTATCAAATTCACATCGATCTATTTGAATATCGATTTGTATCCGTTCTCATCCATATATGAAAATAAAATAAAATAAATTAAAATAGAATGAAACGATATAGAATGAAACAAAATAAAGCATAAAAGCTATCCTCCTATAAATCTTGAATTTGATGATTTATTCAACATAAGTCAGAAAATATTTTGCTCTTTAGAATCCCAATTCAAATGTTTCATTGTCATCGTATAATTGATAGTCTTCCAAAGAAAGAGCTTGTATGTAAATAAACATTGCTCATACAACATGGGATTTTCTTTAATTCTTCTGTCTTCATAATAAGGAAAGAGAGTCACAAATGTATTTTCTGCGGGTTGAGAGTAAGAATGGAAGACGCGAACGCCGCGGGGGTACGTGAAAGTCACACGTATTCGTGCGTGACTTAGAGCCGTGGCAATCACAAGACGGATAAATCCAGAGTGAGAGAGAGAGTGGGAGAGAATATAAAGGGAAACAAACGTACGTATAAAAGGGATTCAAACATTGACACATGTAAATGCCCTTACATACAAACACACACGCGAGGGCGCACGCTCACACACACATATACATATACATGTGATTTTTATGTATTCTGATACAACTCTATCAGAATCCATACAATCAGGTATATAAAAGATTTGCTCATGATACAATATGCACAAATCTACCTATACTCAAAGATAGGTAGATCGATAGATATGATCATAGATTGATTAAGAGATAACCATAGATAGATAGATAGTAAAGTAAAGTAAAGGTGGCGACCATAGTCGAGGGTGACCCGAAGGCTCCTTTTCGATAGCTACTACACCAGGGTGTAGGGGAGGGGGCTACTCCTTTCCCTAGATTGCTCTACTTTACCCTTGATACATACCTTATAATGCTGAGTGTTAAGCAAGGAGGCATCTAGTAACATTTTCTGAGTCTTTGGTATGACTCGACCTGGGATTGAACCCAGGTCTCCCGGACCGTTAGCGAACACTCTAACCGCTAGGCCAATGTCCGGTTAGATAGGTAGTACTGTGTTGAAATTAAAGAAAGCTGTCTAAAAATATACAACAGCTTCATAGCGTAAATTACAACGGCTACTTTGTTGCATATAATAATTCATACATATTTCTTGAATGTCCATCACTGAATTATTTTGAATTACAGTGACTGCAGGGAATGTAATGAGGTCTGCAGAACACTCTATACATGTTCAATGGAGTTTCGGTCTGATGAGAGATGGGACTAGTGGAGTAACCGGAAGTCAATCATGTATTCTTGGAACCAGTGGCCTATCATTCAAGAAGGACGAGGCGTGCGTTATCTCACTGGAACAAACCCTCACCACCAGGAAAGATGGTGAGCATAAAAGAGGTGCAAAAATCAACTGAAAGAAAATTTCTATATGTCATACCTGTGGAGACAGACTCCAGTTTCACTTTTGGTCATTCCCGATTCCAACAGAACACACACCACATTATGACAGAGCAATTGCCAGCTTGCACAACACACTGCGAACCAGAAGTGTCCACAGATTTACGATCTCCTCAACACACGAACTTGACCATCTACCTACAAAGAATTTAGAGAAAAAAAGACTAAAAGAAAAAAAAAAGAATTTGATTAGGACTATACAGCTAGTTAAGAAAAGTCAACAATCAGATTACTTAAGAAGTTAAAAGGAGAAGTGAAAACTCTATTAAAAGATGATGGTAAGAGCTCTGTGAAATTAACACTTTGTATTAGATAAGAATACTTGAAACCGTAAAACTGTGAGAAAATTGAATGTATTAGAAAAGAATACTTGCTATCAAATTACTGTGAGCCAAAAACAAAAACACTCTCAAGAAAGAGCTACATGAAAAGTGTAAATATAAACTAATCCCTTACCACTAGCCATGAAATAATATTGCTCGGTTTGTTGTGCCGTTACAATCAATCATCCAATATGAATACTTTGTTTTTATTTTAGTTGGTTGGTTTAATAGTTGGTTTTGTTTTATGGCATATCAACCATATATATACATGATTTATAAATATTAATGAAAAATTCAATGAAACATTAAACATTTGTTTACACACAAATCATTAAACAGATCTATTTCAAACATTTTAATTTAGTATGGATCAAAGTTAAAAGTTTCCAATTGGTTTGGTTTGATTCTATGGCATGTCAACCATTGTCGGTTATATAAGGCCAAATCTATTTTATACATATAAACAATTCTATTTCAAACAATTCAGTTTCGTATAAGTACAGTATTTTGTTTGCACACGGTTAAACGTAAAAACAGTTCTAATCCAAACAATTCAGTTTGGCATAAGCACTCTGTTTATTTCTATTTAACGCATTGATAGGATCCTATCAGATGCTACCACTCGGAACCAGAGTTGACTAGTGAGCGATGGCAATAAAGGGGTACTACGTATTCCCCAAAGCTCCAGCATTACTGTAGCCTCAGCGTCAGATTGTTTATTGTCATATGCAGGACACTCATTGGAGAATCACTTGTCTGCAGAGATGCAGTCCATGAATTCTCCATACCCAGTCGACTAAGTCATTGTATTCCGCGAAAACAGCAGAATATGTTGATACTTCATAGTTTGGTTCTATCAGTGATATTGAATTTTTATTTTCTTTTGAAATATTGACAATAGTAAACTGAATTTGAAATAACAGAACTTCTACTCCACAGTGATCTAGTAAAGTAAAGTTAGCAACAGTATTTGAGGGCTTACCCTTGATACATACCTTATATTACTGAGAGTTATGTAAGGAGGTATCAAGTACTATTTTTAAAGTCTTTGGTATGACGGTACCTGGGATTGAACCCCAATCTCCCTGACCATTGGCGAACACTCTACCCTCTAGGCCTGTGAGTACTCTTTCCGTTTCTTCCTGGTTTTAAAAATGCTTCACTCTCTTTATGAAAATCCTTTGTACTAATCCCAGTGTTCCAATGATTATAGGTCTGACCATAACTACAATAAAAAAAATATATAACATTTTTAATATAGCTTTTCCTGAAATTCTTGTTTTTCGAGACGATGTACGTATTCTCAATCTCTGTTGGGAACACGAAATAATTTGATTATGATATTAATTTCAGGGAAATTTATCTTTCATTTTAATTTTCTTGCAATTTGGAATATACAAAAGAGATAGGAAAAATCAGGGAGGTAATATAGATGATGAATATAACATATCTTGAAGCTAGAAAAATAGTTGAATGTTCAATTAAAGAAAACACCTCCGCTAATATAGCACAGAGAGCAAGTCCAAATATCAACTACAACATGAACACAAACAACAACAACAGCAACAACAACGAACAAAGAGTTCTCATTGAAACTGTAGCTCGGACTATGATGTCACGGTACCAAATAAAATGTGTGTAACTTTGCCTCGCCGACACAGCACTATCTCGAATATCAATAAGTTTACATTTCTCAAATACAAAACGGACCCGTTGTTTCCACTATGAAGAGTTTATTTCTAACCGCAACATTTCATACAGCAGTCGACTAATCGAAACACGATAGAAACAGAGTAAACTGCATTAGTTCTTAAACAAAAACACTATCTGATGTAGGAGTGATTAATGAACAGAAACACCCAACTTCGATTACTTCATTCCACTCGTGCCCTTACCCCAGAGGTCTCTAAACCGTCTTTTCTTCTGAACTCTTAACTGCACCAAAGTTAAAACTAAAAAAACTCTGTTTTTATAATATCTTTATTATTCCCTTCACCAATCATAAAAGAATACGTGTCATTAACTTTTTTTTTATTTACATCGATCTTATCCTAAGTTAGGCGACAGAATGTTTACTTTTTATATACGGCCTTCAACACCGATTTTAAACAAATCTCCAACATATCGTCTCAGGTGATTTCAAATCAACCTGTCAACTTGATAATCTGCTGACACGTACAACAAGTATTCTACCAACGAATGTCCTGGATATGATATTTAGGAATCTGACGATGAAGCTTCAGTAATGCTCGAGCTTTGGGGAATGCGTATTACCCCTTCATTGCCATCGCTCCAGATCTACTCTGGCCAGTAGTAGTAGACCTTGATAGGGTCTTATTGATGGGTCAAAGAGAACTAAACTGAATTGTTAGAAATAAAATTGCTTTGACATTTAGCAGTGTATAAATAAATGAGTGATGTTTAATCAGATTGGTGTTGATACTTGATGCAATACTTGGAAACATATAAGCTGACTTATACTAAATTGAATTGTTAGAAATAGAACTGTTGGGTTATTTAAGGGCATATGTCTAAAAAATATGTTTAGAAATCATGTATTAGATATATATATGTAAAAACAGGATTTAGCATTGAATAACCAACAGGGCGAGCTCTCGGCTTTTAGCTTTTTGCGAGGCCCCGGGGCCTGTTCTGGACTTCGGCCCGGAGCGTGGCCCTGGAAAAGGAACAATGGCAGACTTGGGGCCTTTAATTAGGCACCTAGTTTCGATTAGGCTACCTTCGGGTGGGCAAGCTGCATTTTTGTCTCCTTTGTCCCCCTTGTACGGCACTAGACCATGCGTCTAGTTTAAGCCGCAAACTGGCATACGTGCCCGGACCCACATTTGGGTTCGTGAAACTGCTTGCCTCATCAGGCTCACATTGCACTAAGTGAGCCGATGATCAGCACAGACAAGCAGGGTTCAAGTCTCGGCTCGTTCCAGACCTCCCTTCCCCTTTATCCCCACTTTAATTGGCCTTCGGGCTTTTGACCTTGTGTCAAGTCGTGTCTGGTGGGAGGCAGCGACAAATACTCGATATGCTATAAAACCAAACCAAACCAAACAACATTTAGAATAAGATCATCAAAAGAAATTATTAAACAAGACAATACTCATAAACAAAAACGGTGCAACTCCCAAAGATCAATCGAATTCTTAAATAGATCCTATCATGTAGAAAATATTTCTATTAAAACTGACTCTATAACTGCAAACCTCAATCTAGCATATATAAAAAAGTAAGTGGGTGACCATAATCGAGGGTGACCCGAAGGCTCCCTTTTCAGTAGCTACCACATGAGATGTAGGTAAGGGTACCTCTCCATTCCCCGGATTGCTCCACTTTACCATTGATACTTATCTTATAATACTGTGTTAAGCAAGGTTTGGTTTGTTGGGTTTTATGGCATATCAACCTTTGTAGGTTATTTAACGCCAAATCCATTTTTATGTAAATAATATTTTCTATTTAAAACACTTCAGTTTAGCATAAGGACACAGTTTGTCAAAAACATTTCCATTTCAAACTATTCAAGCAGTTATATGTAACAATTCGGTTAAGTGTAAATACAGTTTTAATGTCGAAAAACAGTTCTATTTCAAATAATTCAATCAAGCATAAGCACGCGTTTTAAATGAAAGTACGGTTTGTCAAAAACGTTTCTATATCAAGATATTCAGTTTACTTAATTCATTTTAGCATAAGTATGCTCTATTTAACCCATAGATAGGGCCCTATCAGGTGCTACCACTCCGGGCCAGAGTGGACCTGGGAGCGATGGCAATGAAGGGGTACTCCGCATTCCCCAAAGCTCCAACACTGCTGAAATCTCACCATCAGATTGTTTAGTGTCATATCCAGGAGACTCATTAGGGGGGGGGTCTTACCCCTCTGCAGTGTATTCTACAGCCCCAGCCGATTGGGCAAGTGTTAAGCAAGGCGGCCTCAAGTACCATTATTTGAGTCTTTATTATGACTCGAATGGAGAATGAACCCCGGTCTCTCGGATCATATGCAAACACTCTACTCATCAGACCAATGGCTCAGTATTAGCATATAACTATGAAACAGCACCATCTCCAAAGCATATGCCCGTGAAACAAAATTTGTTTGAACTTTGTCAAGCGATCTAATTATTTAGTTTAGTTTCTTTATTTAAAGACAAGGCACAAACTGTACGGCCACCTGCCTTCCATCACGAAAACTATCCAAATTAGACGAACCAGACATGCAGGACACTGCTGGAGAAGCAGAGACGAGCTCATAAGTGATGTACTTCTATGGACCGCCACATATGGCCGAGCAAAAGCAAGACGACCAGCACGAACCTCCATACAGCAGCTATGTGAGGATACGGGATGTAGCCCTGAAGACCTGAGGCGATGAACGATAGGGAGAAGTAGCGAGAGAGTGTCTGTGATATTCGTGCTAGCGGCACGACATGATGATGATGATGATGATTTAATAACATATCAAACTTTTCGAGTTATTTAATGTGAAAGCTATTCTTGCTGATGTGATAATATCTAACTCATCAATGGGTGATAAAGCGGGTCATACTTTACGCAAGACTATTCGTCCGAAAGGGATTTGAACCCCTTTGTGCTTTCAGCTCTGAGTTAAGCAGTATCACTGATGTTCTTCTACAAGGATGGCTTTGGCTTTAGATAACCCACGAAGTTTGACATACCATTAAACAAATAAAACAAACCAATAAACCTCATACTAAAGTGAACACAATAGCGTGACAGCAGCTCGAACAATTTAGTCATATATGTATATATAGATATAGATTTAGCCAAATTAGTAAATCATAACCAATTTTGTTACTTTATGTCAACGCTCGAGATCGATGTAACTTAGCAACCGGAGAGTATCAGACGACTTATGCATGAACAGACACCCCTCATCGACAACAAGACGCCATTGATTGAACTTGAATACTATGTAATCGTCGCATTCACAATGACTTAGCAAATTCATTCTTCATATCTCTTGCAGTTTCTTTTAATTTCCAAAACACCGCATCACTGTCTCAGTACCCATTCACCTGACACACAGTCAAAAATTTGCCCTTTGCCCCTTTTGGATTTTTTCAAAGCTAAAACCGTATTTGAAACTCCATGAACAAGGACAGGAACGCGACAAAGCAGCTGATGGCGGTCCTGAAAGAAAGACGATTTTGAAAAATCAAACGTGTGTTAGTATAAATTTGTGCGGCCTAAAAAGAAATATTTTCATGGAAATAAAACACCGTTGCTCTTGGGAGACTTTTTTTGTCGGTGAAATCAAATAAATAGGTACTTTACTAACACACTTCGTATGCTTAATGTAATTGTAAGGTCTTCACTTACCCCTGACGTAAACATAGGTATTTCTCTTTCAGATTAGAGGTTTAAAAAAAAACGATGAAAATTAAAGTGATGATAGGTTGATTGATGAATTTTAATGAGATGTCATCCTAACTGGCGCTTTTTTATGTCCAAAGGTTAGGGAATTCCATACATTGTAATTATATACAAGGTGTCTCATGATACATGTGACTTATAATAACTCTTCTGGTAATAATGTCTTTTTTGCTTCAGATTTGAAAATAGTATACAATAACGACTATCAATCATCGATCACTATGCCTTGGACAAGAAAGGTATTATATTTTGCGTCACTACTAATTTAGAGACAAAATCATTCAAAACTGCGCCAGCAAAATATTGTAAGAAGTTTAACTTAAAAATTATTCCCAGAAAAGACAAATTTATTGTTGTGTACACAAATTTCAAGCCACAGAGTCAGTAAACAACCTCAACAAAAAGGCAGAAAATCCCAGATCTAGTAGGAAATTGACTGCAATATGTCCTGACAATGTGGATGTGGTGAGAGATTCTATCGGAAAGAGACCGAAAAAGTCCCTCCGAAGACGTTCCCAAGAACTTGGACTTTCACGTGCACTGGAGGATAAAGTCAATCAATTTCTGCCATTGTCGTCTGGTTTGACCTTTCTGAAGTGATATGATTGCTTTTTAAGACTCAGATAAAAGATGATTTGATGTAATACGATTTTTGATATTAATAGATTGCATCTATTTTGAGATACCCTGTGTAAATACTTCTTGTGTAGTTTCTTCGGGGTTTTTTTTTTACACAAGGTTATAGGTTATGAAGTAAACCTATCTAATACAAATGATTTTAACAAGCGCATTTGACTTGTCGATCGGATCCTAAAGAATACAACCACTCCGGATCAGTGTAAACCTGGGAGTAATGGTAATAAATAGGTTCTCCACACTCACCAAAACTACTGAACTGTAGCCTCTTCACTATATGCAGGGGAGCAGAGTCAATGTATTCTAAACCCCACCAACAATGCCTATAGAGATAAAAGTTAAAAAAGCTAAAAAGGCAAATCTTATAAAATATATTTTTGAAACCAATTTTCGACGTGTGTAATACATCGCTCAAATTAAATCCTAACCAGTGGAAAAATAAAGTGATATGATTGACAACTGTTGAACTTGGGGTCAATATGAGACCAATGGTTTCAAGTTGGGTGAACAAAACAGCTATACCATTTGAATTAGTTTGCTAGAAACCACCTACCTGAGCGGTAGAAACGTTCCATCTCCACTCTAATGATTTATTCCTAGTTTAGGCCACAGTCGGCAAATGAAGAGAATAAAGATGGCAACACAAAAGAGACATCAGAGCGAACGATGCGACAGGACAAGACGACTTCAGTTCTTTCTTCACTTCAAAACGAAGTGAAGAACGAACTGAAATGAAGTGAGGTGATGGGAGCTGACCGATCGTTGGAGCAAGGATTAATATACATACATAAAACAATCGCAGATCAAGGACGGTAAGCAAAACAAAGACAATGATGATAATGATAATGATGATGGTGGTTTTGGCGGTGGTGATGGGTTTGGTGGCGATGGTTTTGGTAGTGGCAGTGATGGTCATAAAAGTGAAAGAAATCGGATTGTTGTGATCATCTCTTTTTTTTTTTCTGCATTCCATCTTTGCCTTGATAACTTGGTTTGAGTCGGAGACGTTTATACTAACAATCATTGAAGTCACTTTCTCACCGCCAACATCACCATCACCACCACCCTCTTTTTCAAACTCTTTCCACCTTCCCTGGCCAAACCACCTGTCCGTCGTTTTTCTGCGGGCGCCTCTTACGAAAACACTCTGGCAGAAATCCGTGTTTGGATTAAGCAGGATTATCTGAGATCTACGCTGCGGATTGAAGCCAATCATGTCAGCGAGATAGGCGGTGGGGTGAGGTTGTCAGGGTCGCAGGAGGAAACACGGCGCCCGAGGGACTTACTCAGCAGACCCAACTCGACTTACCTGGTTTGCAGGCCAAAGCGACTCTGGTATTAATGGACAATCAGGGAAACATAGAATGGTGATGATGGTCGAGTAGAAAGATGAGTAGTTACAATTGGAAAATAAAGAAATCAGGGCAATTTCTATTAAGAATAACGGTTTCTATCTATGAGGGTATCTTGGATTTTTTAGATTGAATAGATTTGGTTTCAGAAAGTGACAGCTAACTTTGACGTCTAAGCAAGCTTTGTGTTCAGTTGAGGAATCTGAGCTTATCGTTTTCAGTTGATCCCGTAAAGAAATTCTTAAAATGTGCCTCGAATAACTACAATAAAAAAATCCTCAAAGGCTGAAAATTCCACGGTGATTTACCTTTATACGAGGTGCCTTCAATAAGTTTCCTGACTTTTTTCGTACAGACATTTAAAATTGTCGTAGACTCATGAAAATTCAGTAGGTTATTGCTATACATCGTATGAAATGACGGACAGATTTTATGATTTCAGGTTCAAAGGAACAGTTACAGCACGAATTGGAATACACCCTACTAAAGCCTGATTGTCACTGTCAGTGATTTTCAAAAATGCAATCTGGACGTGAGGACACTTTAGAAGAACGATATGCAATAGAATTCTGTTCTAAACTTGGAAAAAATGCCACAAAAACGTATGGAATGCTTCAGACTTCTTTTGCACCATCTTGCATGAATCAAGCATCAGTTTTTGAGTGGCATAAGAGATTCAAGGAGGGCAGGGAGTCTGTGAGGGATGATGAGAGGTGTGGGAGGAGTAAGAGAGTCAATAAACCAGAGTTGATTGGCCAAAAGGTTTGGGTTAGGGTTACTATGTTGAGGTTTTAAGGGAGTTCAGGTAGAGATTCCGTCGGAAGAGACTAGAACTCTTCAAATCGGGTCTGTGGCATTTCCACCAGGACAATGCACCAGTCCACAACCTCAACCTTATCACAGACTGTTTGACCAAGATGGGCATCAAGACAGTTCCTCAGTCTCCCTATAGTCTAGACGTTGCTCCCTGTGACTTTTGGTTATTCCCTAAGCTCAGAGACTGTCGTTATGAGACAACTGAGTAGATGAAAGAAGCTGTGACGAAGGTCATGGACACGCTCATACAAGAGGACTTCCATGGGGTCTTCCAGAAGTTGTTGGAACGATACAACAAGTCCATTGCAGCCGGAGGAGATAACTTCGAAGGGGACTAGAGTCTCAAGTGTATACTATCAATAAAAGTGCCCATACGAAAAAAGGAAGGAAACTTTTCGTATACACCTCGTATATTCTATCATTATCAAAGTTTATCAATTTTTTAATTGTACTACTGCTCTTGTAATTAATACCTGATGAGTTACAATGGAATCAAGTGACAGCAAGTCTTACTCGGTATCTGTTTACGGTTTCATCAACCCAAATGCATGGATATCTCCTTCTTAAGTATCCGATTTTTCAATATTTTTTCAAGACTTTTAGTAGTCAATATCAAATTTGGTTTAGTTTGGTTTGATTTCTTTTTTTAATAACCTTCATGGGTTAGGTAATGCCGGCTATCCAGGTATAAGAACAGTAGGGATATTAATCCGCTTATAAATGCAGGAGATAAGGGAGTTTATAACTTTTTAGGGTTTTATTCCAAAGCTAAATGTAATACCACGACCGGAGTTTGAACTCGTTTATTTCGACGTCGCAGTACAATACGTTAGCAACAACGCCACGGGGCATCTCCCTTCATACTTTTTCTTTTCTATCGAGGTTGAAATATTAATTGTGTTAGATGAATGTATATGAACATAGTCAAACATTTACAAACTTCGGTCTTTAAAAACCCATAAGAAGTTGATATGTCGTTAAACAAAGAAACCAAACCAAACAACCTGTCTTTTTCATGAGCAGAATAGTAAGTAGTAAAGTTGTTGACCGTAGTCGTGGGTGACCTGAAGGCTTCCTTTTCGATAGCTACTACACGAAGGTGTAGGGGAGGGCGCAACTCCTTTCCCTGGATTGCTCCACTTTACTATTGATCCTTACCTTACAATGCTGAGTGTTAAGCTAGGTAATATCAAGTACCATTTATTGAGTCTTTGGTATGCCTCGACCTGGGATTGAATCCTGGTCTCCCGGACCATTGGCGAACACTCTAACCATCATGCCAATCTTACTTTTTAGCAGAATAGTAAACAGTTTTAAATTATGATGATCATTTAAGGGCTTACATGATTCGGAAAACATCGACGTCCTTATTTTGCCTCTGAAATTATCTTTTGTTTTAAATCATTTTCGATCCAAACTTGGGACCCGATAACATTGTGGCAAATGTAAGCTAAAATTAGTGACTATCCCTTGTGTATTTCCATGACTTGATGTTTTAATATCTCATTTTATTGAAACCAAATTTAGTATCATCCTGTCATAGTCAATCTTATTATCAGAAATCCTATTATATATATATATATATATATATACCATTCTTTCAATTAATTCTCTCTTCAGTAATTCATTTCTGTTTAATGAGAGTCACTTGTTTGCACTTTGTTATATAACTATAGCATCAATAATTTTATATTAATTGATAATTGCCCAGTCGGCTGGGGTTGTAGAATACACCGACTACTTCTCTGCTGAGTGGTAAGACCAACCCACGAGAGTGTCCTGTAGCCCAGTCGGCTGAAGCTGTAGAATACACTGACTGCTTCTCTGCAGACCCACCTACAAGACTGTCCTGAGGTCCATTTGGCTGGGGCTGTAGAATACACCGATTGCTTGTCTGCATAGGGATAAGAGCCCTGCAACGACTGTCCTGGATATGACACGAAACAATCTCATGCTGAGGTTCCAGTAATTTTGGAGCTTGGGAGAATGCAGAGTACCCCTTCATTGCCATCGCTTCCAGATCCACTCTGGCCCGGATTTGTTGCACTCGATTAGGTCCTATCAATGGGTTAAATAGAACTAAACATTCTACTTATGCTAGACTGTATAGTTTGAAATAAAACAGTTTTTGACTTTTAAACTGTGTACTTACACTAAACTGAATTGTTTGAAATAGAACTGTTTTTGACATTTAACTGAGTGCAAACAAAATACTATGCTTATGCTAAACTGAATTGTTTGAAATAGAACTGTTTACATGTATAAAAAGGGATTTGGCATAAACCTACAATGGTTGATATACATGTATAAAAAGGGATTTGGCATTAAATAACCTACAATGGTTGATATGCCATAAAACCAAACCAAAACAACCAAATTAATTGATTATAATAATAATCCTCAGAAAACGATTAAAGCTTTTAGTAACTATTCACAATAGAAATAATTTACGCACAGTAACCGGCTCATTAGCCAAGTGGGTAGAGTATTCGCCAATGGTCCGGGTGACTGGGTTCAATCCCAGATCGCATCATACCAAAGACTTTAAAAATAGTACTTGATACCTCCTTGCTTAACACTCAGCAATATAAGGTACGTATCAAGGGTAAAGTGGAGAAATCCAGGGAAAGGAGTAGCGCCCTCCCTACAACTCGGTGTAGTAGCTATTGAAAAGGGAGACTTCTAGTCGCCCTTGACTACGGTCGCCAACTTTACTCTACTTTAATATGGCATCAAATATTCATCTCGAATAAACATAATTCTAAACAGATCTATTTAACCCATAGATGAGACCCTGACGGATGCTTACACCCCAATCATGGAATAAACGAGTACCCCACATTCCCCAGAGCTCCAAAATTGGAGCCTCATCATCATATTCAGTTTAGTGTTATAAATGATATACCCAAGATACTCTTTTTAGAGGTGAGGGGTTATCCGTCTGAAAGGAAGAGATTCAACGTAATCTAAACCCAGTCAATGCGTCGAACCCACAGCTTGATACCGTCACATTATTTTCAACATAGTGTCTTTCCATATGATCCTCAAGGAGGATTGAGGTTCGATTTAAATATTGGAGGTGCCTCTGGTATAATGGTTTGGTTTCTTTGTTTGGTTTCTTTGTTTAATGGCATATCAACTCTTTTTCGGTTATTTAATGCCAAAGCCATTCTCCTAGAAGAACAGTAGTGGTACTATTTAACCCATAGCTGGGAGGATAAGGGGGTTCATACCTTTCCCAAGGGTATTTGGCCGAAAGTGAACGTAATAGCGCGACTGGAGTACGAACCCGCGTTCTACAATTCCGCAGTCCATCGCTTTAACCATTACACCACGTTATCGACGTAAGAAATGGACACGGTGACACGAGTTCAAATCCTAGACGAGACTGACTGCATTTCACATAGCACTAATACCCTTGGATACCCTTGTATGAATCCAATTATTCTCACTCCAGCTGTGGGTAAATAGTGGGGTAGACTGATTTCTTCAGCCTTGGTGAGGCAACTAGTCAAGGAGAAGGAAAACTCTGAATTCAAACCTGTTAAAATCCGCTTAAAAATTGACCTTGTGTCATATCCTACCCGAGCCGAGGGGTTGATAAATATGGATTTAAATATACTAACTAGCTATGTTATCTGCATTCCTTTTATCTATTTTTTTTTATTTTCTGCTTTTCTTATTATTTTTACCTCACATTTTCTTTTGTCAGCTCGTTCGCGGTTATTACCGGCGTCCATCACCGCTACCCACCACCATTAACACTTGTCCCTTACGACGACAACGACGACGATGATGACGACAGTATCTGGAACTGCGAGATAAGAGCATAAAATCGTGCTAACGCCCTCGAGCTGTTTCTGGTCGGCTGGGCCAAAATTTTTAGTATCTCCACCGCAACCATCACCGCCGCCGCCGCCAAAGACTATTTCTTCGCCGCTGTCGCCTCCGTAAATCAGCTAAGGGTCTAAGCAAAGCGACCGGCTAACATTAGCGTCGACGTCAATTTTCCTATTTGTTTCTTGTTTCAAGTACTTTTCGAGAAACGGAAGGAAAGTAAGGGCAAATGATAGGAGGACGGGAATGCTTAGAAAAGAAAGGTGAAATAAATAAAGTCGAATTATTTAATACGGCCAAGTTTGGCAAAGCAAACCATATACCTTGAACACTGGGCAAGGCCGGAATTAACTCTCTAAGCTTTAGTAACTCACCACCAACTTCAGAATGAAAGGGGTGCTAGTTCGACTCTTAGGAAAAAAAACATATTTCTGATTAGCATTGCTTTGTATTGGCTGTTTTTTTTTCCTTTTTTGTTGTTTTATTTAATTTTTTTTTTTTTTAACTATGATGGTCTGAGTTGTTGCGATAAAAGCAACTGAAGTCAAAGTGAAACAAATACTATTCAAACATATACCCATATTTACCCAACCCCTCCGCTCGAGCAGGATATGACACAAGGTCAATTTTTAAGCGGAGTTTAACAAGTTTGAATTCAGAGTTTTCCTTCTCTTAGAGTAGTTGTCTCACCAAGGCTGGAGAACCTAGTCTGCCCTACTATTTATCCATAGCTGGAGGGAGAATAATTGGATTCATACCTTTCCCAAGGGTATTAGTGCTATGTGCAATGCAATCGGTCTCGGCCAGGATTCAAACATATATATCATAATCATGTCACGCTGTCAGCATGGATCTCCCTTACCCTATCTCACCACCCGTCCCTATCGTCTATTGCTTCCGGGAGGTCTTCAAGTTCATATCCTGTATCGGCACAGAATCGTTGTATATAGGATCTAGCTGGTCATCCTGCCTTTGCTCGTCCATGTGAAGGGATCCACCGGATTATGTCACTTATGAGTTCGTCCTTACTTCTCCAGCTGTGTCCCGCATATCTGGTTTGTCTAACTTGGATAGTTTTCGTGATGGGTGGTAGGTGAGAGTACAGCTGCTGTTTTGTGGGGTGTTGCCTTCAGGACTTCAATAATACTCGTAGCATTCTTATGTAATGGCCGTTGAACTCTTTCTCCATACGCTTAATTAGCGTCGACGTAGTGCATCTATTTATATATATATATGCACTACATCGACGCTAACTTTATATATATATATATATATATATATACATATTCAAGATTCTCATTCATAATTATGGATATGAAAATATCTTCCATTTAGTATAAAGTTCTTTCGGATTCCCCCCTTAACTTTCTCTCTCTCTCTCTCTCTCTCTCTCTCTCTCACGTACGTATATATGTGTTTAATATATATATATATGTATATATATATATATATATATATCCAGCAATGGGTAACATATTACGACATTCTGAGTGCTCTAGCCTTAGCATGGCTACCGGTTTAGGAGAAGGGATAACTCTGAATTCAAAATCACGCACTAGATTTCCTGAGAGAGATTTACGTTCTGTTCAATCTCGTTCTGGCAATTCCTCGGTTGAAACTGGTGCTAAATTGCTCAATAATTTACATTCCATTAGACGTTATCGGAGAAGGGGGGATATTTGCTGCATGGGCGACTACTTGTCTTTCATAAAACTTTGCCCAGGTCCGTGTCAAGATCCTGGAAAAGACCCAAAATCTCACAAACTGACAAATGCCATAATATATATACATGTATATGCCAACCCCTCTCCTCGGGCAGGATGCAACACAAGGTCAATTTTTAAGCAGAGTTTAACAGGCTTGAATTCAGAGTTTTCCTTCTCTAAGATTGGTTGTTAGTTCCATGTGAAACGCAATCAACTTCGTCCAGGATTTGAACGCGTCTTTCCCTGTCCATTTCCTCCGACGATAACCATTACATCAAAGACACTAGCATATTTCATTAAACAATATAGACATCTTTCGTCTACACATTTTTGTATATATCCTTTCAAGTTGCCGCATTGATTTTTTGCGATGCGGCCAGAATTGGTTAATGAAACTCTCATAATTAATTGGTTCCCTAGCACTTTTTGCTCGATCTTGGGCCATCGCGAGGGGTGTTTATATTGCAAAAGTGATGTGATCTTTGCCTGTACATTACTACTTTTTTAAGCATTTATCCTTCATATTGGTGTGTTGTAGCGTTTATTTTTAAATTTTGTTCTGTGAGTAGTATCAAAAGCTAGAGACATTTAAGAACTTTAGTACTGGATTCGAAATTGATTCTATCGAGTTTAGGTTGTTCCTTTCTGAAATGGAGCGCTTAGAGAATCTGTCATTTTTGTTTGTTATTTAGTTGTTCTTATATTGTAGTATTTTCGGTAAGGATTTTCCGAAACTCATGTTTTTTAGATGTTTTTTTTTAGATGTTGTGCTGTTTAGCTGGTATCAGAGAGATTCATAGTGAGTCGTCTCGATTGGATGGTTGAGATTAAACCAACGTATATACTATTATTTTCAGAGATACAATCTCCTAAAGTACATTTAAATTGATATATATAAAGTTTGTTTTTTACAAAACCCTAATCGAGGGGGAGGAATTATTGGTAATAACTAAGTTGGAGGTTTTAAATTTGTTATATATATATATATATATATATATAGGGCTAACTGAACATTGAAGAGAAAGATTTTTAGAGCAATACACTTAAAATGCTTCACTTTTGAGGATAAAGTAATTTCTGCAAAAATTTGCGACAGAATGATTTTAATGCAGGATCTCCATTTGCACTGATGCAATGATGCGTCAACGCTGTCTTCGATGCTGGCAAGTCGTCTTCCCCCCTCCTTTCTAGATACACAGTGTCTGTCAACGCCGTTTCTTTGATGTAATGCCTTATGTATTGTCATTAGTTTTCTTGTTCTTTCATTCATTTGTTTAAGTTCATCTCTAGTCCACTTGAGAAATGGTCCCGAATATCTAACGAGGGGCACAGCCCAAGTATTTATTCCTTTGATGAGGTTTATGCTAGAGAGTTTTGTCTCAAGTAGTTTTCTAGTTCTCCTGAGATATTCTTTTTGAATTTTGTCTTTTATTTCCACTTGTTTGATGGTGTCAGCCTCCAAGATACCCTAGTATTTGTAGGTTTCATTTTCTCCGAGCGTCCTAATTTTGTCCTGATTTGGTAGTTCGATTCCGTCAGTCATATGTTGTTTGCCACTTTTCATGACTAGCATGGCACATTTTTCAATGCCAAATTTCATTCCTATGTCAAATGTTAACGATTCAATTTCTTCATATGACGGAAGTAACTATGAAACCTCTTTCCAAAAAGCTGCAACATATCGTCACGGACCAATGTTGCAACGGAAACCCAATGGATTGATAGGTCATCTTGTTCTTATTGATCGAGTTTTGTTCTTCTAATAATCTAATTTAAGATAGGTATGCTCCATACAAAAAAATTAGGTTAAGTTCTTGCTGTAGAGTGATGGTTAACGAGGGAGTCCCAAGGATAATTCGCAAGTGTAATGAGTTCAATCCTCGCTGGATACCTTACTACACCGGCCTTTTACCAGAGTAACTTAAGTTTACAATACATATTAAATAACAATCGAGAAAATATAGTTAGCAATGTCATTTTGTGGGTCGGTCAGTGCTTGCGTAACAATTATGACTCAGAATGTTTCACATTGAGCTACTGTGAAAGAAAATTTGTATACATATTCAGGAACCTTCAGGGCGCCTCTGGTGGTGTAATGGTTAGCAAGCTCGACTAGCAAACCTACACGAGTGAGTTCGAGTCTCATTGCGTGCCCCTTTCATATGGCCTTGTGCCACATCTAAGCAAAAAGCTTAGTAAATTTCCATATTCAGGAATCTTCGGCAAAACAAGTGTTAGTCGATTATTACCATTGTGGCTATTAACCTTCCGTTCAATATCTGTCCATATTTCTGAGATGAGGTATTGTGTACATTATTTACATTTTTCGGACTATTGCCTTCATCTTTGTCGCGATGTTCATCACAATGTTTCGACCGTTGCACGCTCCGACCTTCTTCAGGTGGTGTCCTCAAGGACACATGGTATAGTGGATAAAGGCGTTGGTTAGATCCAGTGACATGCCCAAAGAGTGTGAGTTCAATACCCGGTAAAGGCAGTGAAAAACTTCCCTAGGGGAAATTAACAGGAGATAACAAATAACTGATATCCATAAAACATGCCTCGTGGAACTAGAACAGTCAACGCCGGTAAGTGAAATAAAGGGCTAAGTTCGACATTCCAACCACCTGAAGAAGGCCGGAGAGTACAACGGCAGAAACGTTGTGATAAACATGGCGACAAAGATGAGGATAATAGTCCGAAAAATGTAAATAATGTAACCTCCCCTTAGTGGCGGAAGGACGTTTTCGAAAACCAGTTGAGAGTGACATAAATAGTTACCATAACGACACATCCCGTTACTCAAGGAAAGTTGCAAAGATGTTTCTTTCCGTTCACACATAATGGTCAAGTAGCAAGACATGTTTTCGTCCTTGCTGCGCACATTTGCCTTCAGGGAATGTTGCGGCATTATTACAATGGACATTTATTCCACCAGCTCTCAATGTAAACTCGACACCACTAAGTATGGCCAAAAATGTATGTCCATTTCAAATACGCGATGCCTTCAATAAGTTTCCGGACTTTTTTGTACAGGCATTTAAAATTGTCATACTCTTGAAAATTCACTATGTTATTGTTATACATCGGACTTTAAGTGGTAGCACCTAATAGGGTCTTATCTACGGGTCAAATAGAACTGTGTACTTATGCTAAACTGAATTTCTTGAAATAGAACTGTTTTGACATTTAGACTGCGTACTTATACTAAAGTGGATTGTTTGAAATAGTACTATTTTCGACATTGAAATCGTACTTACGCTGAGCTGTTTTGATGTTCAAACTGCAGACTTATGCTAAACTGAACTGCTTGAAATAAAACTGGTTTTGTGTGCTAAACTGAATTGTTTGAAATAGAACTGTTCTTGACACTGTAATTGTACTTACACTAAACTGAATTGTTTAAAATAGAACTGTTTTGATATTTGTGCGTAAATAAAAACTATACTTATACTAAAATGAATTTTTTTAAATTAGAACTGTTTGACTAAGCTGAAAAGCTTGAAATAGAAATGTTTTTGACAACAAAACTGCATAAGTATGCTGAAGTGAATTGTTTGAAATAGAACATTTTATTTGTATAAAAAGGGATTTGGCATTAAATAACCAACAAATGTTGATATGCCATGAACCCAAACAAATAAATACTTACCTGGCTTTAGCTAGGCCGTCTGGCATTCGTGCCGGATGGGGTATTGAAATCAACCCGAGGCCGAAAGGGTTCGGCCGGGCCACCTTTGGGTGGGTGAGCTGCAATATTGAAACCTTTGTCCCCCTTGTATAGCAGTGGACCCTGCTGTCCAGTTTATGCAATAATCAGGCATACGTGCCTTGACCCAGATCTGGGTCCAAGACAAGCTATGCTCATCAGGACAACATTGCACTAAGTGGGCCGATGACCAACGTAGACCAGCAGGGCTTGAGCCTCTCCTTCCCTAAATCCCCACTATAATCGACATTCAAGTCATTGAGTGCTGTCTGGTGGGAGGCAGTGACAAATACATCCAAACAAACAAATGAATTCGACGTTCAATGACCTGAAAAGGGTTGATACACCGTATAACAAACCAACCAACAATCACAAAGCTACATACGCTGTTACATAATATGCAACACTGCACAACTTCAGAGAGTGTCCTCGTGGTGTAATGGTTAAAGCGATGGACTGCGGAATCGTAGTAAGCGAGTTCGTACTCCAGTCGCGCTATTTCGTTCACTTTCGGGCAAATACAATTGGGAAAGGTATGAACCCCCTTATCCTCCCAGCTATGGGTGAAATAGTACCACTTCTGTTCTTCTAGGAGAATAGCTTTGGCATTAAATAACCAACAAAGGTTGATATGCCATTAAACAAAGGAACTAAACCAAACCAAACTGTACAACTTAATGAGCGGAGTTCATTCCTTATAGACATATGGAAAACTTTTATGAGAAACAATTACCACAAAAGTCCTCTCGAATAAGCTGCGCAGACGCATAAAAGTAACAATTATGCAAATTTGTCAACATTTAACGACGAGTTATATTTCATGCCTTGAGGTAAGGGAATCACGTTCATTTTACGCTCATAGTAACATTTTTTGTGCAGTTTAAAGGTTTTTCGGCCCAGTCGGCTGGGACTGTAAAATGCACCGACTTCATCTCTTTAGGGATAACCTCCCCCACCAAATGTGTATCCTGTATATAACATTAAACTATCAAATGGTGAACCCCCTCTAATGTTGGAGCTTTGGAGAATGCAGAGTGCCCCTTCATTGCCAGGTCCATTCTGGTCCGGAGTGGTAGCACCTGATAGTGTCCTATCTATGGGTCAAATAGAACAGATTGACTTTTAAACTACGTGCGAATAAACGACTTATGCTAAATTGATTTCTATGAAATAGAACTGTTTGATCCTTTTATGGTGTGTTTACAAACGACTGATGTTTGATTGAACTGTTAGTGATACCTTGCAATACTTGAAACCTGTATGCAAGAGAATAAGTTTTGGCTCGTTCAAAAACCTTATCAACAAAATATGTTTAACAAATCATATATGTCTAATATATATAATTTTAAACAGGAATTAGCATTAACTAACCAAAAATGTTTGATATGCCATAAAATTAAACCAAACTTTAAAGGTTTTTTTTCCACACGGTCCTGTGGAATATGAATAATTCTAAAACAGATCTATTTGACCAATCGATATGACCCTAATAGGCACTACGACTCGAGCTGAGAGTAGACTTGGCAGCAGTAGCAATGAAGTGGTACTCCACTCTAACCACCAGATGGAGAGTAATGTCATAACTAAGACATCCCTTTTGGGTAAGGGTCTTAAACTTCTACTAGGGATACATCCAGCGTTTACAAAACCTCACCGACAGAACCTTAGTCACAAAAATAAAACAGGTTTTCTTTTTACTTGTTTAGTTGCTCAAAAGTATGTTGGTCTTTTGCAGACACTGAAAATGTTTGAGGCAATATTAATTGCACAGTAATCTAGATAACTTGATGACTCACTAAAGTAATGAGACTGTTTCCCACTGTGTGCCAGACAGTCTAGGCTTTGTTCAGAAAAGTAAGAGAAAGTTAACAATAACAGAAGCGACAACATGAAGAGAAAAAAAAAAACGATATAAAACGAGTGAACAGCGAAAAGAAAAACAGAAGAGGGAAAGCAATGAAAGATTGACATGAAATTATAAAAGAAGATTCTGAAGGGACAGTGGGAAAGGATCTGTAGCTTCGTTTTCTTCCTCTGCTTCTTCTTCTTCTTCATCATCATCTTCTTCTTCTTCTTCTTCTTCTTCTTTGACTCATTCAACAGCGACATTATCAAGGCGGTTTCTTTACTCCAGTAAACCTAATGAAGCCCTCCCCTATCTTGTTTCTTCGACCTTGTGTCTCTTTTTAGCCCCCACACTGTACGTAAAATATCTCTACTGACTTCCATCACGAATGCTCACGAGCAGATTACATATACATAGATTCTCTCTCTCTCTCTCTCTCTCTCTCTATCTCTCTCCCTCTCTCTCTCTCTCACACACACACACACACATACACACACACACACACACATACATAGACACAGATCCGTTCTAGTTTTTAAACGATCCCACTCTTCTACCCGGCTAGTTTAAGTTAAGCCCTGAAAATATTTCATACATCTCGATTGTTTTCATTCCCGAGAAAGACTCAATTATTAAGAGGAATTGTTTTTGGCTAAAACTTTTTTTCAATTTAGTCTTCACTTTCACGAATGCAATAAGACGGAGTCTAGAAAATATTACATCTTTATCTGGTTTATTCTATTTCATTTCATTAATGTAAAAAGCAAGTATCTCAATAAATATATTGAACTTAGTTAACACTGACAACAAGACGAACATCTTTTTTTTACTTTTCTTCGCTGATTTGTTTTTTTTTTTTTATTATTATTTTTATTGGAAGGGCAAGACTATTCTCTGAACAGATATATACACGCATTTTCTCATCGAGAATGACGAATCAATACCAGATTAATCCATGACCGAACTCCAAGGTTTCAAGCCTCTTTGGGCCTCTTGACTTACCCGAACCAATTTCACGTTCTCTTTTCGTACAATTTTGGTGGGTCTCTGCTTTTGGTGCGCCTTAAGTGTTCAGCCTAGTCACCTTTTTGTATAATGTGACATGGCGGCGAATGATTTTTTTTATGGGTGCGAAAAAGATCATAGTATTCACATCATCTGTTATGCTTGCATCTGGAAGAAGTGTGGTTTTCCATTTTTCTTTTATTTGCAATGCTGCATTCTATACAAAAACAAAAACAAAAAATTAAGCAAAGAAAACCTCCCCTGCTGGTAACGCCCGCTGTTATTTATTGTCTTGATGTAGGTCAACTTGTTGTTGTGATCTACCACATTTAAACATTCTTTGGAAAAACATTCTGTTTCTCTTCAATTCCAAAGTTTCCCATTTAAATCAATCTTTGCAGTTTGTTCTTGGTCTTATCTTTCCGCTGTTGTGGTCGATGGCATAGAAAGAGTTATAGACCAAAGATCTGGTAAAAAAAAAGTTGTCTCAGTAAGCAGCCATGTTCCACGCAAATAACCTGATCACATAATCTAAATCAGGAATATCTTTCTTAAAGAAACTGAAGAATAAATTTAACCATTTTTTCCATATAATCTTTATTTCTGTTGATAGTTTTGAGGAGAGTGTTCACAGATTTCTTAAATGGTCTTGCAAGAAAAAAAAGGTAATTTTTTTCATTGGTAATATGATCAGCAGTTCTCAGATAAAGTTATAAAGACTTATCAGCTAGAGGTTAAGACTCATCTACATAAACACTAATCCAAAGTAACCCAGCTGTATCTTTCAATATCACCAGACTTCGTTGGTTTTCGGTCACATCATAGGAATATCAGATCAAAATGCCCTATCTTCGTAAAATACTCGGTCACATTCACAACTTGCAGCTGTATTTTTGGATATTGGTTGGAGTATCTCTTTGAAGTTGCGTAGGTGGCATAACGGAAAGTACACATGGTTCCTAAAGTACACTCGATGTAGATTGTTCCCCAAAAGAAATGCCGCACAACAAATGGGAAGGATAACAGGAAGTGCACCTGTTTTCTAAAGTAAAAAGGACGCAAGCGGTTCCCCAGCAGAAATGCAGCATAATTTGCGTAGGTGGCATAAAAGGAAGTGCACCATTTTCCTAAGGTAAGCAGGTTGTTCCCTAGTGGAAATGGCTCGTAAATTTTGGGGATTGCATGCTAGAAGGAGGCGTGTGCATGTGCAAAGTGTAAACGGGAGGTGTGACCACGAAGATTTCCGTGGGCGTCTGGAAAATTATATAATTATATAAACCAGGAAAGTTTTCAACCCGGGCAGAACGAAAAAGAAGGACCGCACCGTCATGCTTGAGAGGGTGCATCTCGGTCGTCCCCGATTCTCTCTTACTCTGCCCATACGTACATTTCGAATAATAAAACGAAAAGAGAAGAAGCAGGTTTCATTTTTATACATAAACGTTGTTGACTTTCTCTGCAAAACAACAGTATAAGCATTCGTTTGTATTCCCATAAAATTCCAATTGTTGTATGATGCTAATAGGAATAACTTCAATATTGATCAACTCAATTGTTTGTGCCACTCTTAAGAGGGTAAAGTTTTTCTAGGACCGGTAATTATGTTTATTTTTTCCTGGCTGGATTTTACGGCATGGCAACAATTTTAGGTTATTTGATGCCAAATAATGTTTACACACACACACACACATATATATATATATATATGATTAGTTAACACATTTTGTTGATAACATGAGCCTGAAATAATTTTTTGGCACACAGTTAAATGGGTTTAAGTATTCCTATGTAACAGTCACAGTTTAACATCAGTCATTTGTTTGATCACATTTAGATAGATATACATGATATGTAAGAGATTAGATTATCAGTAATTTTATGTTTAAATGATTTAGAACTAATTTGTTTACACATTAGTATTACTATTTTTCTACTTAGTTAAATGGTTTCAATTATTGCTATCAAACACTTATAATTCAATTTAATATTAATCATTTGTTTGAACACAGTGAAGTGTGGAGCTTTATAACACTAATTGTTCTATTCACTAGTGCTCATTCATTTTCACACAGTTAAATGGTTCCAAGTACTGTTATGTATCACTAACAATTCAATTAAACATCAGTCAGTTGTTTACATGCCGTTAAATGATCAAACGGTTCTATTGGACCCATAGATAAGACCTCATCAAGTGCTACCACTCGAGGTCATATTAGACCGGGGAGCGATCTGTAGCAGAAGGAAACTTGAATTTCTGTTCGGCGCGTAATTTAATTTGACCGTTAGAGTCGCCGAACATTTTTACCCAATCAGGATGACTTGTCCGATTCAGCCCGAACCATATTTCCAAGAAGCACCAAAAATTGAAAAAAGCCCGCGAAACTCTATCTCGCTCAGAATCCTCAAAGGGAACGGACGTCTATTCGTTTGTTCCTGAATAGAAGTAGCCGCATCAACCATTATGAGAAGAGCCATCTAGTTTATGGACCCCTTGGGTCTATTCTTCTAGACCAAGGGATCCTAGTTAAAAACAAATTAGATGATACACTCTAACAACTTTCTACCTTCTTTCCTTTCTACTAGTCTCGCAGCATACCAGCGTAAAACCCTTTACTTCATGCTGCCATTAAAACCTTCCTTTAAAACCTAACGACGTCTTCGTTCTTTACCGCCTTTATTTTCCATCAACATTTAGCGAGGGGATAACTACCAACGAAATACCAATGCAACCAACGAAATACCAATGCTACCAACGAAATACCAATGCAACCAAAGTAATACCAACATAACCAACGCAAAACCAACTTAAACTTTAAACCAAAAACCCAATAATAATAATAATAATAATAATGTTATTCCCCATCGCTATAAATGGCGACCTTCCGATTCTGAGAACACGCAACCACATAAAAAACAAATTAAATATACCACTACAAAATGGAAATTAAACCTAAAAACACAATATAACCTCCTACAGATCGCAGTTAAGGAGTACTCCGCATTCTCCAAAGCTCCAGTATTACTGGAGCCTCACCATCAGATTGTTTAGTGTCATATCCAAAACACTTGTTGGAGAGGGGCTTACCTCTCTGCAGAGAGACAGTCGGTGTATTCTATTTCCTCGGTCAATTGGGCTAAGTGTATTTATGGGAAGTTGTCAGTCAATGTGTTATCAACATTTGATGGTCTATTGACAGCATTTTCAAGTACTTTGCCCAACATTTCAAGTCGTCCAGGCGAGTATGGTATCCCAGCAGAAAAACACAAATGGGACAGGAACAAGTCGATCAGTTAATTGACATTGATCTGTAAATTGACATACTTGATAAGAGGACAAGGATCACTCCAAGTACAATTTAAGGATGCTACCAATACTGTCAACCAAGAAAATGTAACTGTGATAATCACCAAGCCATCTCTTGCCCAGTTTGCTGGGGCTGTAGAATACACCGACTGCACCTCTGCAGAGGGGTAAGACCTCCCCCCCGCAACGAATGTCCTAGATAAACAATCTCATGGTGAGGTTCTAGTAATGCTGGAGCTTTGGGAATGCGGAGTACCCCTTTATTGTCATCGCTCCCCGGTCCACTCTGGCCCGTAATGGTAGCACCTGATAGGGCCCTATCTATGAGTTAAATAGAACTGACAGCATACTTATGCTAAACTGAATTGTTTGAATTAGAATTGTTTGACTAAACTGAATAGCTTGAAATAGAAATGTTTTTTGCAATTAAACTGTACTTGCATTTAAACTGCATGCGTATGCTAAACTAAACTTTTTGAATTCGAACTGTTTTTGACATCGGAACTGTACTTACACTAAACCAAATTGTTATATATTGAACTGTTTTGGCATTTAACTGTGTATAAACAAAATTAGCCGAATTAGAATTATTTGAATAAACTGAATAGTTTGAAATGGAAATGTTTTTGACAATTAAACTGTGTACTGATGCTAAACTGAATTGTTTTTGATAGAACTAACTATTTGCATAAAAATGGATTTGGCGTTAGATAACCAACAAAGGTTGATATGCCATAAAACCTAACCAACCAAACCAACCAAGCCATCTCGCTTTTGTCAATGGCTTGTAAGATTTTACTCGTAGGATTCCAAATCGATAAGAAATTGGTTGATTTCGAGAAAGCCAAGGTCGCTTTCCGTCAGGTTTGTCAATTGCAGGAAAAGGCTCCCGAGAATGATAAGGATCTTTCCCTGGTCTCCGTTGACCTAATAAAAGCCTTCGACATTATGTCTACCGAAGGATTGGGGAAAATCCTAGTGAAATCTGCCATCACAGACAGGATTCTAGACGTGATCAAATTAATTCATGAAGGGACGAATTAACTATCTGATGAATTTAGCATCACAACTGGTACCAAACAAAGTTATGTCCTCGCTCCAGTTCTCTCTGTAGAATAATTTTATTTCATGTTTCGTATAACGCTCAAGAACTTTCCGCGGAGGGTTACAATCTAATTTTGAATATCATGAGTAACCCATAATCAATAATGTTTAAAAGTCGCCCTGACTGCAAGGGCAGTGGAATATGCTGACTATACCTCTATAAATGGTAGGACCCCCACCCAAATCTAACGAGTGTCCTGATTTTAACACTAAACTCCATCTGGTGGTGAGGCTCAAGTCTTGAAGTTTTGGGGAATGTGTAGTACTACTTTATTTCCATTACTCCCCGGTTCAGAATGATTTTAACTGGTAGTATTTGTTAGAGTCCCATCGATGGGTCGAATAGAACTATCTGATCATTTACCGTACTTAAAACCATTTAAATGTGTACAAACAAATTATTGATATTGAATAGAATTATATGTGGTACATATCAGTGCTTGAAATAACTGTGTGCAAGCAAACGGTTAATATAAATTGAATTATTTGTGTTTGATACTAGTACTTGGATCCATTTAACTGTGTGCAAATAAATGAGCTCTTGTTGGTTTAAAAATATTACCAACAAACTATTAACTTTCAAATCACTGCTTGCATTTCACACAGTGCTTATACCACTGATAAGGTATAAATCCAAGTATTCTCCCTTCAGTAAATAGTAAAACAACCGGTCTGGGAAAAGGAAAACTTTGAATTGAAACCTGTTAAACTCCGCTTAAAAACTAATATTTTGCCCGTGCAGAGGATTACGTATATATATATATAGTCATCCACAGACAGATCTGTTTCATTTTATCAGAACTCATCAGTGTGGCTAGACAGTAGCTTCCCGTAGCTGGGATCGAAACCCGGTTGACTCAAACGCCAAGCCAAAGTTTCTAACCACTCAGCCACGAGGAGGGATTAGCCGCGAAGTAAATTTTAAACGGTTATGAATCACAATTACAATTGTTGACATACATCCGTTCAATATAATATCCGTATAATATATATATATATATACATATAGTCGTAAATTATGTTTCATGTGATGTCACTAACAGGATTTTTTCAATATAGCTCGTAGCATTCTTATGAAGTTTCCGTCTAGCTTTTTTCGATAAGTTTCGTCGTATTCCATGTGGTGCACCCATACAGTAGAATTGACACAACCGCTGCTTGGAAGAAACTGCGTTTTATTTTGTCGTACATATATATATATATATATATATATATATATATATGGTATAGCATAAAATAACCCACTAAGATTGATATGCAATAAAACAGAACCAAGTAATATTTTAAAGGTAAATCTCATTTACAAAACAAAAAGCAGCCTTTTATTTGCAGATGTCTAAGCTCTCAATACATATAACGTTCAAGATATTTAGTTCATCTTGAATAACTTGTTATCATCAGGGGAATGAATTTGGCCTTGTCATTAGCATGAAGAAGACAGAAGTTCTACATCTGCCCCGACCAAATACCCCAAAATGCTTTTAAATGGGAAATCTCTCAACACGATCAAATCTTTTACATACTTAAGATATATTGTAACCAGTGATGCACACTGGATAAAGTACATAATCTTTGATAGACAAGAAAAATTATGCATTTAGAAATCTATACTATATACCATGGAACATTCATGATGAAGGAAGAAATTCCAGTATCTTCGTGGCTACCAAACTGAACTTTGGCATAGTAGTAAATTAGTTCGAAATCCTGTCCAGCCATTATGTTCACTTTCAGACAAATACTCTTGGGAAAAGAATAAGTTCCTTTATCCACCCCACCCCAAATATGGGTTTAATGGTACCACTAATGTTCTTTCACAAGGATGAATTTGGAATTAAATGACCCACAAATGTTGATGTGTCATTAAACCAAAACTAAGCCAAACTCATGATGCTCTCTTAAAAAAAAAGACCAACATTGATGGAACTGTGTTTTTGCCATTTTTCCATATCGCGCCGAATCTGTACTGGTTACCATAAGCATAGAGTTCAGTTTGATAGAGTTAGATAGCCGTCTGCTACCTGGTGATGGCCAGGGATCGTTCAGAACTCCAGGGTGTGTTCGATCATGATGATGGGGCTAACTTTTTTCTTTTTCTGCAGACCCATGGTGGGAATTCGGAGAACATTTATGAACAGGAAGAATAACTAGCGATCTACTTTCGTGCCCATCTTAATTTATTATCTCTTTCATATATAATACCCAGGTGTGTAATTCAATAAATGAAAAACTATTGCACACCTTTAATTACTCAGGTATGCTAGTCGACGTCTTGGAGCTGGCTAAAAATAACTTTCCACCATCTAACAATGTTTGGTAACCTACTAAAAACCATCCAATCAAAGACGTGATCTCAGGTTGATCCCGGGTTCATACTCAAACGCAGTTGATCCACTGGTATTTTTCCACACTTTCTAGTTCATGTCAATTATAGACTTCGCAAATCTATGATGTAACAAAAATGTTCAAACACACTGCCTTAAGAAACTTTTAAAACTATCCTAGTATCATATTCATTTATTGCATATTTTAACATTAACAATTGAGCACAACCTATCCTCTATCCTGTTGTGATAAAATCAGCAATTGTATTCATCTTCAATATGAAACCATTGGAATGGAAGCTTTGAAATTTTTAGAATTATGCGAGCTAAGGTCTTATTTTTGACAAAAAAACAGAAGCCTCAGTAAATATCCCACTTTCCTTCCTTAGATGGCTGACGTTAGCATCCTTAACTCGTTGTAGGACAGACCCTTGTCTTCAAATAAAAAATCCAATAATTTACTCATCAACTGATTTTAGTGGAATTCAGAGTTTTTCCTCTTCAAAATTGGTTGCTATATCAATGTTAGGGAGCTGTCTGTCCTATTATTCACCCATTGGTGGATGGAGAATTTTTGGATTTATACTTTTCTACTTTAGTGTTATGCGGAAGAAGATCAACTTCGTCCAGGATTTGAATTTAGCTCCCTGTGTCTATTTCCAACGACATTGTACTACGAGCTTAGACACACAGACATATACACAAACATATATTTACCCAATCTCTCCGCACGAGCAGGATGTGACACAAGGTCAATCTTTAAGCTGAGTTTAACTTGTTTAAATTCAGAGTTCTCCAAGACCGGTTGCCATACCATGGTTGAAGAGTCCCGTCTCTCCCAAATATAGCTGGAGGGAGGAGAGCCCCGTCTGCCCATAACCGCTGGGAGAATATAGTGGTATATATATGTATATATATATATATATACCAAGTACCCCCCCATATATATATATAATGTTTTTATAAAGAGGAACCATATCAAAAGTCACAAATTGACTCAAATTTCGATTTTTAAGTGTTTGACCTTTCCGACCATTTATCGTCCACTTCCGATACTCCAATTCCTTTGTGTATGAATTCTTCTTTCCAAAGATCCTGGAAGCAGTTGCTACAAAATCATAAAGCGATATTCCGTTCTATTTTTAATTAAATTTTAAAAACTCATTTGTCAATTTCCGCCTCTCACTTTCATTTCCAATTTCATTGCCTAATGCTAAGGCAAAATATAGCACGCCATTGCGACCACGGACAACGGTGCCCGTGAGGAAGGAAAAACCATCAAATATTTAAATTACCAACACTGGAATTAAGCCCATAGCTTTCACCTCTACCTACCCCTCGCATACCATCAGGTGACGTTCCCTGGAAGCTGAAAGAATCAACCAACAATGTGACTTTGAATCTGCTTACTACTGCCTTCTTAACACTGACCACTACTACAGATCAGAAGAAGAAGAAGACGAAGAAAAAGGTTAAAGTGAACAGAAGAAGCAGCATAAAAAGAAAAAAAAAAAAAAAAAAAAAGAAGAAGAAGAAGAAGAAGAAGAAGAAGAAGAAGATAATTCTACCAGCTGAATATTAACGAAAGCTCATAAGCCTCTGTGTTATCCAACTTCAACCAAAAACCCAAAACCCCATACATCGAGGCTACGAGGTAGAAGAGTCAACTATGCACGCTTTCAACCTTTCTTCTCCTACGAAACGTCCTCGTGTTTAATCTGTGTCGTGGTTAAATACTTCTTTTTATGAAGGGAAATTTACGTCTTCATACTATGTATAAGAATGAACTGAATCTTAAAAATTAGTAAAAAAAAAAAGGTTGGTGATGTTAGTCGAGGGTGACCTGAAGACTCCCTTTTCAATAGCTACAACACAAAGGTGTAGGTGAGGGTGCTTGTCCATTTCCTGGTTTGCACCACTTCACCCTCGATCCTTACCTTATAATGCTGAGTGTTAAACAAAGCTGCATCAAGAACCATTTTTTTAGTCTTTGGTATAACTGAACCCCGGTTTCCCGGACCGTTGGTGAACACTCTACTCATTAGGCCAATGGCCTGGTTATAAGAGAAAGAAAAATTAAAAGCCACCATCGCATGGCAGCCACAATCTTTTGCAGTTTTGTTTTGTTCTTCTTAAGGATCTTACACGTGACATAATGAAATGCAATAGATCAATAAATCAATTAGAGGCAAGTGATGTTTATTACTTGATTGATTTTTCATTGGGAAATATCAGTTAAAAGATTAACAGTGATAAAACAATGAATACAATACACATACACTCTGACTTGTCTTTGTTTTAGAGTGTGTGTGTATGTGTGTGCATGATTGTGTGGGGGTGTGAATGTGTGTGTCTGTGTGTGCATGATTGTGTGGGGGGGGTGCATGTGAGTGAATGTGCGTGTGACTGTGTGTGAGTGTTTGTGTATGAGAGTGTGTGTGTGTGAGTGGGTAACTGTGAGTGTATATGTCGGCGTGTGAGTGTGTGAGTGTACGCGTGACTGTATGTGTGTGTGTGTGTGTGTGTGAGGCTGATGCAAAAATTCCCAGCATGTTTTGACATAATTTCTCATACAATCATCGAAACATTGTTCCGGGCCTTCTATGACCTTCCACCACCTTTCCAGTGGAAATTGAAGCCTTATTTATGAAATGCTGAGCAGGGCCAGGCTTAGGGTTGATGGTGTCCTGGACAAGCCTTATTTATGAAATGCAGAACAGGGCCAGGCTTAGGGTTGATGGTGTCCTGGACAAGCAGATGTTAGGCGCTCTTTTTAACCATAATTAGGAAGATTTTTAGAAGGAAAACTCATGGTGCGCCCTGGTTAACAGCTGGCACTTTGTACAAGCACTGATGCAAAAAGTATTCAAACTTCGAAAAACTTTGAATTTAAAAAAAGATTGTTACGACAGAAAGACAGTATGAATGAAATAGATTTCTTTTTACCAATGGCCATTATAGAGTTGTCGATGTACCGGATTTTTTTTCTATCTACTTGATTTGTATTTCCGTCTTCTCATCGATTGTCCAATGTCGTTTTTGTTATCCAGACCAGACCAGTCGCACAATTCCAAGCACAGGAAATAGCCAACATCCGCTTAGGATTAAAGACTTTTTGAGTTTTTTTTTTGTTTGTTTGTTTGTTTGTTTGTTTGTGTGTGTGTGTGTGTGTGTGTGTGTGTGTGTGTGTGTGTGTGTGTGTGTGTGTGTGTGCATGTGTGTGTGTGTGTTTTGTTTTTTGTTTTTGATTTTTTTTTTTAGTGTGTGTGTTCCAACCTGACATTTTCTGTGTTAAGAATTATCGTTCGTGTAAAGTAACGACCAGCATTTTTTCCCGTCGTGACTCCTCAAATGACATTTCTCAATCGGAAATGTTAGACGTCAGCTTAAAATTTTAATTCTCTCTCTGTCTGTCTCCATATCTTCATGTGTGTGTGTGTGTGTGTGTGTGTATGTGTGTGTAAGAGACAGACAGAGACAGACAGAGACAGAGACACAGACAGAGAGGGAGAGAGAGAGAGAAAATAAAGTTTAACTCAGTATTCCGTGATTACTATTAACTAACATTCGATTAATAAACAATTGTAATAGCTTATTGAGTTGTACATATTTTCATTTTTTAAGTAGAGGAATTAATATTGTGAATTGATTTGGCGTCACTTGTGTACAATATGAACGAGTGGCTCAGTTGTAGAGTTTCGACACTGCTAACTGTGGTCGCTGGTTCGATCTCCAGTGGTGGAGATTATGGAATACGCTGCTAATGAGATTTAATAAGATCGAAACAGCTGTCCAGTGTTCCCGTATATCGTGCGTGGATGTTCAGCAGATTTTCCAGTTTACTGCGATGTTATTTCGGTGATTATTTATCATCAAAGCAATTTGAAAAAATATAACTTGATCTAGGAAGTCTTTAAAATTAATAAAAAACGGAAAGCAAAAAAAAAAAGATGTTATCAAATGAGTTTTATGTCCCTTGTTTAAAAAGGATATAGAAACTGGATCCCACAAAAACTTTCGCTTGGTTTACTTTCTTTATTTAATAGCATATCAAACTTCGTGGGTTATTTAATGCCGAAGCCATCCTTGTACAACAGCAGTAATACTATTTAAAACATCGATGAGGGAGTTAAGGGAACTCATATTTTTCCATTAGATAGTAGTCCAAATGTTTATGTAATAGCGCGAACGGAGTTTGAACTTGTTTACTTCAAGGCCGCAGTAAGGCCCTTAACCAATTACGGCACATGGGCTTACCCCACCGCCTAACAGCTTCAAGTAATTATTATTAATACAAATAATTTACACACAGTTATACGATATCAAGTATTCTTATCTAATACAAATGAATTTTAGACGGATCTATTTGACTTATAGATGGGACATTAACAGATATTACCACTTTAGGTCAGAGTGGACCTGAGAGTAATAGCAATATTGCCATTTTTTCTCATTTTTAAAATCTAGAACAGATTTTTAAATCCATCGCCAAGATTCTGATTAATTGTAGTTTATGGCATATCAACTCTTGTCGGTTATTTAATGCCAAATCCTGTTTATGCATCTATTGAATATATACATGATTTGTAAACAAATAGTTTTTACTACTCACGGCCTACGAGTAAATGCAGCCCCGCATATTACATTACCAGGCTGACATAGAATTTATCTGACGTTATTTCAATTCCTCTCAACATTAGATTGCATATTTACACTTTGTCTTTTACTAATCCACGAATTATAAACGGCTGGGAGTTACCTTGCAATTGTGATTTTAAAATAACGTCGGATAAATTCTACCAACAGGATTATACTATTTTCTCTATTCAATTTTTAAAGCTAATTCTCTTTTTAGGTTGATTTCATAAGCGGCCATGAATGTATTTTTTTTCTTTGTTTACATTACGTCGGCTCGTAAGAAGTCAGCCTGGTAATGTAACAGGTCGTCATTACTAGTTGGCCTTGGTCAGAGCACATTTCTTTGATCATATTTCAAATATTGTAATCTAATTCTAATACTTCTATTCAATATTAATAATTTGTTTGTACACAGTTAGATAATTTCAAGAATTGTTATGTAACACTAACAATTCAAATTAACATCAGTCATTTGTTTGCACAATGTTAAATGATCAAATAGTTCTATTTGACCCATAGATGGAACCCTAACAGGTACAAACACTACCCGTTTGAGTGGACAAGGGAGTAATAGCACTGAAGTGATACTTCACATTCCCCAAAGCTCCAGGACTAGAGCCTCACCATCAAATGGTTCAGTGTCATAAATTGGACTCTCGTTGAGGGTGGGGGTCTTACCTCTGTGCAGAGATGTAGCTAGTGTATTCTAAAGCCTCTGCCTACGGGGCTCCCACAAATTGTATTTGAACTGATTGCAGCTATTACATATGGCTGGTTGTTGGTGAGGCAAAACTGGGCATTCAATTCTGAAATGTTTGTATAAAAAAGCCAATTCAGAAAAAATACATACCCATTGATCAAACTGGGTTTTTCCTAATATTCACTGATTAATATTTAGACGAAAACACCTTTTCTTTACGTAGGCTCGTCCTTTTTATCACGCAGAAAAAAATTCAGGAGAATGTTCCGAAGCTGTTAAGGGTTTTAAATGAACAAATATTTATCCAGACACAAATCCTTTTCGTTTTGGTTCTGTTTTGACTTCTTTAACGGCAAATCAATCTTTGATTGGTTATTTAATGCCAAAGCCATCTTTATTAATGGTCAGTAGTGGTACTATTTAAACCCTGGCTGAAGCGATAAGGAAGTTTATACATTTACCAAGGGTATTAGTTCTAATGTGAACCTTATAGCGTGACTGGGGCTTGAACTTGCTTACTATGATGTTGCTGTTAGCCACGATGTCACGATACCACCATTGGTCAAATGATTACATAGAGGACATTTTGACAGTCACCAACAGCCGTAGACTCTGTGTACTCTATTCTAACTTAGTATATATGATCTACCAGTGATATTGAGCACTATTTATTCATAAATATAGTAAGCAATTTTATAAATTGTATTATTATTATCATTAGTAATCTATCTATCAAGTAATCTATCAATCTATCTACTAATCAAGAGCAGAATGCGACACAAGACCACATTTTAAGCGGAGTTTTACAGATTTGAATACTGACTTTTTCTTCTCCAAGAAAGGTTGCCATATCAAAGTTAAAGGCCTGCCCTACTATTTACCTATTGCTGGAGTGAAAATGGTTGGAGTCATACCTTTTTTTTTATTGATATTAGCACTATCTGAGATGCAAAGAGCTTCGTCAAGAATTTGAACTCAACTCGAGGGTAACCCCGTGAATAACTATGAAATCAAGTTCAACTCCTATATATATATATATATATATATATATATATATATATATATATATATTTATATATATATGGAAAACTGGAAATAAATCTGATAGTATGAATAGGTATAGAGATGAAAAAACACAAGGTTTTCAGAGGATGATTTTATTTTGGCACCGTTAAATATTTCGGCTCTTAGATCTTCATCAGAGCATGTAATTTATTAAATTAATTAATGACTAATACGCCCTGAAATGTTTAACGTCGGCAAATATTTCTAGAAATTACATAATCCTCTCAATATTTTGTCTTTTTTGAGCTCGACATATATATATACATATGTGTGTGTGTGTGTGTGTGTGTGTTTGTGTATTTGGGCAGCATTTCCTCGTTGAAGCATATCTGATTGAATATTACGGACAACCTTTGTCTACACATTTTGTTTCGATCTTTTTAAAATCAGCATTTAGTTGTTTCGGTATCTGGCTGGAATAGGAAAACACATTTTCCGTACTTAGCTTGTACCTAAGTATTTCCGTATTACTCTTGGGTCATCATCAGCGACAGGTCGGGTGCATATTGCAAAAGTACAATATAACGGTTTATTTATACTGGTGTAATTTTTTCTCTAAAATTTAATCATATATATATATATATATATATATATATATATTAGAAAGTTTTGTTAAAGACGATGGAACACTGTTTATTATTTTTGATTTTATTTTGTCAAGCCACCTAGTCATTTTTCTTGTGTTAGGATCTAGATAATGAGGAAATTGTCCCATGTCTTCTGCTCAAGCACTTTCGGTCATATTTTTGGTCATCATCAGTGTTGTATATTGACCCTTGACCGAGCCGTCAATCAGAGATTCACCTGTGTAAATACGCGGAAGAAGAAATGGAAGCAAGTGCGCGTTATGAAAGAATATAGGCAGGTGCCGGCGGCAGTTGAGTCAATTGGTGATAGGAAGGCCAGAGTGAGGGTCAGCTTGCAGACTGAGGGCTGTGGCCCTCAGCGACCGCCAGTTGAGCCACTATAGCCAAGATGCGAAAGAAGTGTTAAGTGGGTTCTTGAAGATAACGCAGCATGCTATAGTCAAGAGAAGAAATGGGTCAATATAGCAGTCTGTCCCTGTCTCAACTCATCTCTCACACACCACAGAAACATCGAGAATAAAGTGTGAGAGATACATATTTTTATAGAGAAGTATGTTCGTTCGTTCATTGAAGTTCGTCATTATGATTGATTATGTTTATGATTGATTATGATTGATTATGTTTCTGCTTATATTTGTATTTGTATGTGGCTAAACAACAATCAGGAGTAGTATGGTTTTGAGTTAACTGTTGAGTTATTACTGTTTTAATAATTTTTAATAAAAACCGAAATTCAACATAAACTATCAAAAACCCTCTAAAATCCCGAACTTGAACAAAAGATAAGAATAAATCAAAAACTGAATAATTTATATCAAAGAAGAATACTTCTATCCAACACAAGTAACAAATACATCAACCTATCACATATCAAACTCACTGTAACACAACAGGAATCTTTGAACTTAGGCCTCAAACTGCCACCTCTTAAGAAAATTCGACCTTAATATTAAAGAAAAACGAAATTGATGTTATATAATCAAATACATGGCCTACAAAATAACGGTTAAATTACTATACACCCAAACCTACGTCGTTTACTAAAAGCTGAGGGAATAAAAACCGTTTCAACCTCAAACACCAAAACAAACTACTAACCCCAACACTAAAAAAACAACAACAACAACAACAAAAACAGGAAACCAACTATTCAACAACCCGGACATTACCATTCGTACCGGTGACAAGACCAATATTTACATTATATTAAATAAAACAGACTACATCATAAAAAATTTACATATCCTCAACGACCAAACAGAATGTATAAAAGAATTCACCAAAATCCCCACCTGCAAAACTTAAAAAACACATTAACAAAATTATTACAGCCAAAAACGCAGAAATTTGATCCATTATACAAACAAAAGTAACGGAGATTACGAACCCGGATACATATATTGTAAAATAAAAATCCACAAACAAGGTAACCCAATTAGACCAATCATTTCACAGATTCCTCCTCCCATATACCAATATATCAAAAATCTTCAACAATATAATAGTACAATATATCGCAAAAAAATACAATATCAAATCAATACATGAATTAATACAAATTCTAAACACTAACCCCACCACAAGAAATGTATAACGGCATCACTAATGCTCCAGATTACGAAACCATAAAAATGATAATAGAAAACGTCTATAATCAACCCTCAATTCCTCCCACAGCTACACAACCAACAATTCAACCAAAAACTACTCCTTGCCTGTACCATAAATGTCCCATTCTAGGATTCTTCCGACAACATATACATACAAATTGACGGTATTTCGATGGGGTCACCCTTTGGTCCTACCATCTCCGAATTCTACATGTCCCTCATCGAAAACAAAATATTTAAGACATCAATAACTAAACCCAAGATATATGTCCGCTATGTTGACGACATTATCATCACAATACACTCCTACGACGAAATTTACAAACTTAAACAAACACTAGAAAAAAATTCCGCACGGAACTTTTACACCGAACTCAACATCAATAAAAAATCCCTTTTCTTGATATACTTAAAGACTCCACTAATAATAACAAATTCACTAAATCTCCATATAAAAAGCCTAGCAACGACAACTCCACCCTACTTAACTACCTCAGTGAATGTCCACAAAAGTATAAAATAACAATCACAAGAAAATCAATTCATACAGCATTTTGTATCTCCTCGTCTAAAACAATATTTTACACAGAACTTACAAACATAAAACAAACCCTTGTTAATAACAACTTTCCTAATAAACTAGTTAATATATCTTCAAAACATTAACAAAAATTATAACACTATCAACAATAAAAACACAAGACGAACAAGCAATAGCCAACATCATAAAAACACACATTAAACCTATTGAAAAATAAAAACAGATATAACTTATCATCTAATACACTAAATTTAAAACTTCAAACACCAATTCTGCTAAAATACACTTAAACCAAAACCAATGTAATTTATAAATTTATATCCTACAAGCAATATGCATCAAAAATAGACAAATAAATAGATTAACATTTAACACAGGCACCAACATATTGAATATTTTTGATAATTAAAAATCACTAACTCTATTAGTAAAACCTTTTTCCAAAAAAAAAAAGAAAAACACTGAAAACGATCCAACCGACAACTTCAAAACAAAAAGCAACAAATTTTTAAAACAGTAAGAACTCACCTGTCAACTCAAAACTACTCTACCCCTGATGACAACCAAAAGTATAGCTGAAGGCGCTTGAGCAGAAGATATGGGACAATTTTCTTTATTATCTAGATCCCAACACAGGAAAAATAACAAGGTGTCTGGAAAAAAAATTAAGAATAATAAACAATGTTCCATCGTCTTTAACAAAACTTGCTTGAATAAGAACTTGCTGCTTAAATATACACGCTTCAATATATTCTTGGTAGCGCCAGGAGTGGCAGTACCGCCTTGAGCTACCGAAACTGTGTTATCACTCTGGTTGGCGGCTGATGAGAGCAGGGTATCGCACGTGCTTTCACACATTGTATGATCAATATATATATATATATATATATATATCGGTGTTTAAGGAAATTGTATAAATCCAATTTTTCTCTTTGTTTATAAAGAAATAATTGAGTTATTTTTATCATTCAGAGTCTTCGCAATATTGTCTTCATCTTTATGGTTATATTCATAAGGTTTCGGCAGATATGTCCTCCGGCCTTCTTCGGGTGTTTCTTGTCGAACTCAGGAGCCTATACGGAACTTCGAACAAGGTCCTTTATTCAATCCACGGAGGTCGCTAGTTCTGATTCTATTTACCATAACCGGGTACTCGTGTTAAGTATTCCCGTATTGTTACTCAGGATTGAACCCACAATTTCCAGATGATTGTCTCTTAGAAGCTTAAGAAAGCAATACTTATAATTGTTATTTAACATTTGTACCCGGTTCTGGTTAACGGAATCAGAACAAGAGACCCCCATGGATAAGATAACGGACGTGGTTCGAAGTTCCGTGTTGGCTCCCGAGTTCGACAGGAAACACCTGAAGAAGGCCGATGGACACATTGGCCGAAACGTTGTGATTATAACAATAAAGATGAAGACAGTGGTCAGAAAACCCTAAATAATAAAATTTATCAAGCTTCGTCCCAGAAATTCTGACAACAAAAAAAGTTATTGCTCTCATTTTTCTTTAAGGACTGAGATAATAACTGAGGATATGGTAATGTAGTTTATCAATATAAAGTGAGGTGAAAAGCGTGCAACTTCAGGAGTATACGTGATCGTACGGAGTAATTGCTTCTGAAAATGGATGTACAAAATGTGCGGCTGGCAATGTAGTCATAATCTACCACACAACTAAGGGTCTTGTAGGAATGGTCCCAATTGGACAAATAAGAAAAACTATCATCCGAAGGAAAAGATACTCTCATCGACTTTTGCCGAGAAGTAGGACTATGATTGGCGTCGTTATGAGGAATAAAGTAAGCAAAAAAGTAATAATTCAAAGCAGATGTGACCAACATACAAATCAAATCAAATAAATTGGACTCGTGCGACGTGTGGTTTGCGAAATGAAGAAAACAATAAAAAACAATAACAAAGTCACGTCTTTTTAGGCGATCACGCGTCCAATTTACCAAAGAGTGTTGGAATTTTATCTTCATTCATCTCAAAATACATAACACTTCAAGAAGAAAAAAAAACATCTACTGTATATAGATCTCAGATTGATTATTTGATAGATTTTAACTGCATGTCGACCCCTCAAGAGATATTCTAAGCTTTGAGGTTTGGGAATTGCATTCAGGTACGTTCATATTGACATTTTTGTGAAGTTGTTTCTTAAGAGCTTTTTTTTTTGCACAGTCCTATCGAATACGAATAATTCTGTATGTCTTCATGTATTCCAAACGGATACAAGTTATTTTAAACAGATCTATTCGACCCATAGATGAGACCCTAAAAGTTACTACTACTCCGGGTCAGAGTGGAACAAGGAGTAATGTCAATAAAGGAGTACTGCACATTACCTCAAGTTCCAGTGCTCACAACCAGATACAGTTTTGATATCCATGACACCACTTCTGGGGGAGAAGCCTACTCCTCTGCATAGGATACAGTTAGTGTATTTGATTTGGTTTGGTTTTATTGCATATCAACTATTTTAGTTTATTTAATGCTAAATCCATTTTACACATATAAACAGTTCTATTTTAAACAATTCAGTTTAGCCTAATTACACAGTTTAATGGACAAAAACAGTTATAATCCAAACAATTCGGTTTAGCATTAATACGTAGTTTCCATGTCAAAAACAGTTCTAATTCAAACAATTCAGTTTAGCATAAGTACACAGTTTTTTCTCAAAAACCATTCATTTTCAAACAATTCAGTTTAGCATAAGTACACATATTCAATGTCAAAAAACAGTTCCATTTTAAGAAATTCAGTTTAGCATAAGTACACAGTTAATTCTATTTGACCCATAGATAGGACCCAATCAGATACTCCCAGTCTTGGCCAGATTTGACATGGGAGCAGTGGCAATGAAGGGGTACTCCGCATTTCCCAAAACTCCAGCTTTACTGGAACATTACAATCGAATTGTTTAGCGTCATATCTAGGACACTCTTTGGGGAGGTCTTACCCCTTTCAGAGAAGAAATCTGTATATTCTACTGGCCCAGCCGACAAGGCAACATAGTATATTAAAAAGCCCAACAACAGGACTTGTAGATTTTAGAGGCAATATTAATTAAATGATACGAAATAACTGCAATTTTTAAACCAAAATATTAATATCTTTTAATTGTGTGAAACTGTGTTATTTCTGAATCTGTGTAGAGACGGGGTACCTTGCATATTCTAAACTGTCATCTGTGTGGTACAAGTGAACTTAAGCAAGTCATAATTGCAGCTACATATAGCTAATGTTTTATCATTTTACAACACAGGGCTTTACGTGCTCATTTGATGTTACGTTAGAATGATGCTGTTCCGGAGAGAAAATCGATAGTCTTGTGGGCTGAAAATTCTATCAGGAACAGAATCATTTCGCCATAACATGAAATGAGCTCGAAAGATAATCCGTATAACAAATACAAATTCACCAATCTTAAAAAAAAAACAAAAAACGTTTCAACGGCTGAAATTCCGGCCGGCACCCGTTCAAGATAGAATTGTGATTGATCGGATGTAAAAAAAAAATAAATAAAAATAACTAAAAGATAACCTGACTTTAGCTATTAGGAGCTAATATTTCTACTTCCCTAACTTCACTGGCACAAAACAGGTAACAGTTTAAAACATGGGACATATTTTTGTTCCACTTCGTAAAAGCAAATTTTTGCTTAGCTCTATGTAAAACTGTAATAATTGCGTATTCAGTGAATATCAAACTGACTTTATCAGCAAATGTTCGACCAGAGTAGATAGCAAACTTTCACCCAAGAACATACGCCCAATTTTCATGATCTGTTCAAGGGTGCGGGAAAGAGTCAGTAAGTGAAAGTTTGCTAAACTGTTTCTGACATTATCCTTTCAAAAGAAAAGAGAAGCAGTTGATGTCAAATAGAAAAGTGAAAGGATGGGGAGAAAGGGTGTGTAAAGAAATAAAAGAAAATATTCGCGTTTTTCACCCAAGTACCGGAAGTTAAACAAGTGCCGGAAGTTGGTAAAAGTTTCGCGGTGGAATGTCTCGGAGATCAACAGCAAACTCAAAACCCGACAAGTACGACCTCATCATTACGTCGATTTCAGCATTTGGCCTTAATCTGCCTTCACATTTGGCATCCGGAGACCTGAACAGACGAATAACATTTTGGAATAGGACCTGTGGAAATTGCACTGTAAATTTACTGATAAAACGTTAAATAATTCGCTAATTTTTATAGAACCGAGGAAATGCAACAAATAATATGTTGTGGATGCTAATATTTTCCAATGGTGCCACTTGTTTTCAGTTCTAACAAGAATTCAAAGCTAAGTCTAAACCTATCCAAGATCCTTCACTTGAAAAATTAGAATCATCTTCGCATATTAACATCTATTTGGCCTTATAACGTTCATGTATCTGCTTGATGACCAAGACAGTTGAGTAGTTCACACTGGTTTAAGTATTTGATCGATTTTTCACGAAAAAAATTAATCTTAATTTTACATAATTTCACGGTACAAAAACCCATTGAAAAACATCATCATCATTATCAACAACATTTCCATGACACTCTATCTTTCTCTCTCTCTCTCTCTCTCTCGCTCTCTCTCTCTCTCTCTCTCTCTCTCTCTCACATACACACACTCACACACACACATACACACACACATACACACACCCATGATCTTTCCCTATCTTCAATCTTTCCCTATCGTCAACACAGTTTAGATTCTCTAAACTGCATCAAGTGTCCACACAGTGCTGATGTACAAGGCTCATTAAATAAGTTTCCAGACCTTTTCGTATGGGCACTTTTATTGATAGTACACACCTGAAACTCTATTCTCTTTCGAAGTAATCTCCTCCGGCTGCAATGCACTTATTGTACCGTTCCAACAACTTCTGGAAGGCCCAGGGAAGTCCTCTTGTGTGAGCGTCTCAATGACCTTCGTCAGAGCCTCTTTCAACTCTTCAATTATCTCATAACGACAGCCTCTAAGTTTTTCTTCGAGCTTAGGGAATAATCAAAAGTCACAGGGAGCAAGGTCTGGGCTATAGGGACGGTGAGGAACTGTCTTGATGCAGTAGATCCAGCTTTCATCACAGGTCACCGGAGCATCAAGAACAGTGGTATCTGAATTGATCAGCTAGACCATCGCCCTGCTGTCATGACAACGTCTTTCTTTTTGATCTTCTCTGAGGACAAACTTCACGCAAATCTTCTGCATCTTCAGTTCCTCGCGAATAATTGTGTGTACAGTTCCCACACTGATATCAAACTGAGCTCTTATTGTCTCTATAGACACACGACGGTCCTTATGCATGAAATTCTTCATTTAGCCAATCATCTCTGGTGTTCTGACTTCCTTACTCCTCCCACACCTCTCATCACAACTCACAGACTTGATGCCTTCCTTGAATCTCTTATGCCTCTCAAAAACTGATGCTCGATTCATGCAAGATGCTCCACAAGCAGTCTGAAGCATTCCATACGTTTCTGTAGCATTTTTTCCAAGTTTAAAACAGAATTTTATTGCATATTGTTCTTCTAAAATGTCCTTACGTCCAGATTGCATTTTTGAAATTCACCAGCTGTGGCAATCAAGTTTTAGTAGTGTGTATTCCAATTGCTGCTGCAGCTGTTCATTTGAATGTGAAATCATAGAAATTGGTCTGTCATCTCATAACATGTTTAGCAATAATATAGTGAATTTTCAAGAGTCTACGACAATTTTAAATGCCTGTACAAAAAAGTCAGGAAACCTATTTAAGGCAATAGTATGTCTTTGTTGGTTGGCCAAAATTGATATACCTCTTGTTTTGTGGGGGTGCTGCTTCTACTCATCATTCTTGTGTAGTTCTTTTCAATATTGGCGTATTAAAAGATCTCTCCAGTATATTTCCTTCGTTAAAACGTCACTTTTGCTGTTTTAAAATTTCGGTTTATTTTTGGATATATGTCATGGAAATTTTCCATTATACTTGATCAGATTCAGTTGTGGCTTAGAGCGTGGATTAAACAGTCTCGTGACAGAGGAAATGTTATGCTTCCGAAACAACACAGAAAATTAAAAAACTCAGTTAAGTTAAATAGAACGTCATTTGGACTTTCCAGTTCCATTTCATAACACACACACACACACACACACACACATATATATATATATATAGATGTACCATATTCACAATTAACGCTATGTGCGAAATGGACATATAATGTTCATAACGATAGAACATAGGAATCTCGGAACTCGAAAACACGAAACGACTTCTTGTTCAGGTACGAAACCTTTTTATTAACTTTGAGTTAAAGGTTTCGACGTAAGGAGGAGAGACACAATCTTCTATGCTGTCTTATTCATTTGGCTCCCAACTCGAGCGGCCCCCATAGGGCGCACGTTCACCTCGCGCCTGCGAGCTCCAAAAGTCGATCCTTCTCGTTTGGCGTCTAGTACCCGACTCTTTCTCTCTTCAAATTCTCACACAAACCTCCGCGCGCTTCCGGTGAATGACGTCACCCACACCCTGTCACCTCGGTTCGTTTCGGACTATTATGACATCTGAGTGACACCTCCATCCGCCCGCGCGCACCCACGTTAACACCTGCTTCAATGTTGCACCTAACTAACCCATGTGCTGAGCCGAAAATTTCTCAGCCTAACTAAACTCAAAAACATGAACCGAAATCCCTCGGCTATTTTATAACATAGAGAGAGAGAGAGAGAGAGAGAGAGAGAGAGAGAGAGTGTGTGTGTGTGTGTGTGTGTGTATGTGTGTGTGAGTGTTAGCCAATGGCCTGAGAGACTGGAGGTTCAATCCTAGGTCGTGATCCCAAAGGCTCAAAAAATGGTACTTGATACCTCCTTGCTTAACACACAGCATTATAAGGTTGACTTGAACTACAATGGCCAACTTTACTTTAATTATTTATATAGTAAACCAATAAGGACAAATAATCGCTTAAAAAGGCTTTCATGAATCAACAAGTGCTCAAATGCTGGCACTATAACTAAAAGCGATTTAAATTGCAACTTTTAACTATCAATTAATTTCTATAAGTTCCATGTGTCATCCATAGAATGGATGACGTAATCATTAGATGAAACTTTATTAATGAAAGTAAAGTTTCTTATAATGATTGCGTCATCGATTCTATTGATGACACGTGGAACTTTTAGAAACGGTAATAATATGGCGAGAATTTAATTACTTATAGTCTGGGATGAGCAGCTGCAGGCATGGGCCTCCATGTCAATGCACATAAGACGGAATATATGTGCTTTAATCAGAGGCCACATCTCCACACTAAACGGTAGCTCTCTGAAACTAGTAGACAAGTTCACCTACATAGGAAGCAGCGTCTCATCAACCGAGACGGACATCAATGTGACAAGCAAAGGCAGGTACAGCTATCGATAGACTATCAGTCATATGGAAGTCAGACCTGACCGATAAAATGAAACGCAGTTTTTTTCAAGTAGCAGTCGTGTTGATACTGCTGTATGGATGCTCTACATGGACGATAACCAAACGTATGGAGAAAAAAGCTTGACAGCAACCACACAAGAACACTGCGAGCAATATTGAACAGGTCCTGGGGTCAGCATCCCACAAAGCAGCAGCTACTCGACCACTTACCACCCATCACAAACACTATCCAATTTTGACGAACCAGACCTGCGCGACACTGCAGGAGAAGTAGGGACGAACTCATAAGTGACGTACTCCTGTGGACCCATTCACATGCAAAGGCAGGACGACCAATTAGAACCTATATACAACAGCACTGTGTCGATACGGGATGTGATCTTGAGGACCTGCCGGAAGTGATGGACGATAGAGAAGGGTGGCGGGAGAGGGTCAGTGAGATCCATGCTGATGACATGATGATGATATATATATATATATATATATTCGCATAATGGTTAGGGTGTTCGTCAATGGCCAAGGAGACCGTGGTTCAATCCAAGGTCGAGTCATACCAAAGACTCAAAAAATGCTACTCGCTGCTGCCTTGCTACACTCAGTATTATAAGGTATGGATCAAGGGTAAAGTGGAGCAATCTAGGGAGTGGAGTAGCGCCCTCTCTACATCCAAAGCGCCCTCCTCTACACACACACGCAAGCACGAACACATAATCACACGTACAAACGCAAACATAAACTCGTACGCCCGCACGTAAAAACACAAATATATACATACATACAAACACACATATACACACACATCCAGGCACACACACGCATACTTATACAAACACAAAGATACAAGAACAAGTATACAAAACCACACATACATACACATTCGCACATATGCACATATGTAAACATGAACATACATATACAAACAAACACAACCACATCCAAGTAGATACAGACACAAACATATGCACACATACATATACACACGTCCAAACGCAGACATACAGATGCATATAAACACAAAGATATACATACACTCATAGGCATGCATACGTTTACAGATGCAAACATACTCACATATATATGCACTCATACAAACACAAATATATATACACAAACATACTCACATACGCATACGGTGAAGTAGCTAATGAAAAAAGAGCCTTCGAATCACCCTTGAGTACGGTCGCCAACATTATATATATATATATATATATAATGGTTGTCAAAATTGTGGAAATACCTAGAATCTTAGTATCATAATTTTGAAATACATTTAAAACAATCAAATGCTTATTATTTTTATGTTTTTTTTTAATTTATTTATTATTAATTTTCTTGTCTTATTTTGCTAAAATAGATAGCATCAGTTTACAGACAGCATCAGTTGGTTGGTTGGTTGGTTGCTTTAGTTTTATGGCATATCAACCTTTATAGATTATTTAACGCCAAATCTATTTTTTATGCAAATAGTCAGTTCTATTTCAAACAATTCAGTTTAGCCTTAGTATACAGTTTAATTGTCAAAAATATTTCTATTTCAAGCAATTCAGTTTAGTCAAACTGTTCTAATTCAAACAAAACAGTTTAGCATAAGTATACAGTTCATAAATTGAACCCATAGATAGGGCCCTATCAGGTGCTACCATTCCCGGCCAGATTTGACCTGGGAGCAATGGCAATGAAGGAGTACTCCACATTCGCCAAAACTCTAACACCACTGGAACCTCACTGTCAGATTGTTTAGGGTCATATCTAGGATACGCATTGGGGGTGTATTCTACAACCCCAGCCGACTGGGCAAACAGATAGCATCAGAAGAAATTAATAAAAATTCATTAAAATGGCAGAATCTCTAAAACTTTAAAAGAGATCAAATTGTTGGTGCTCGGATGGCAGGCGCAAGTGTAACAAAAACCGCTGAATTATTTAGTGTTACGAGGAGCACTGTCTTGTAAGTAATGACAGCATTTGAGAAAGAAGGAAAAACCTTCTCACAGAAGCAAAGCTCGGAAAGAAAGCGAAATCTGTCAGATAGGGACCGTCCGACTCTTATGCGGATTGTTCGGCAGGATCACGAGAATACAGCTCCGAAAATTACAGCAGTGCTTAATGACCATTTCGAGAACCCAGTTTCCTCAAAAACTGTCAGAAGGGAGCTGCACAAAGCCTGTTTTCACGGGAGGGCTGCAATCAGAAAAACATATTAAAATAAATGTGTTTGAAATTTCCACGTGTTTGCATTATTTTGTACAACACTTGTATATATATGGGAAAACTGGTATTAAAACCGACAGTATAAATGTGTATTGAGAGGAAAAAAATACAAGGTCTTCAAAGGATGATTTAATTTGTAGAAATATTTGCCAACGTTAAATGTTTCGGTTTTTAGACCTTCATCAGCTCGTGCAAGTAATTAAATGATGCGAAAAAGACGAGAAAATTTTAAAACATTCTACTTCCGTGGGTAGCGTTGTTTCAAATCTGATGCAATTATTTTTCGGAAATTCACCTGAAAAAAACTCCATGCCATATCTATCTATCTATCTATCTATCCATCTCAGTCTGTTCATATCTATCTATCTATCTATCGTAATGTTTATATTATTTAATTCATATGTACTTTCTGTAAATATTCCATAATATCTCTGTTTTCATTAGTGTTAACTTTCTATCTCCGTTCGTTTAATTCGTCTATTTGTTTCTTTTAAATGTGAACGATGAAACCGAATTATTTTAATCTTGAGATTTTCAAACTTCCCAGCACCAATCTGACCAACAAAGAGACAAGTTGAAAAAACATATCTCTCTTTAAAAGTATTGTGGTTTGGTTGATTGGTTGTTTGGGTTTTAAGGCATATCAACCTTTGTACGTTGTTTAACGCCAAATCAATTTTTATACAAATAATCAGTTCTATTTCAAACAATTCAGTTTAGCATGAGTACAGAGTTTAATCGTCAAAAATATTTCTATTTTAAGGTATTCATTTTAAACAAGCAGTTCTAATTGAACAATTCAGTTTAGCCTAAGTACAGTTTCAATGTCAAAAACAATTCTATTTCAAACGATACAGTTTTGCATAAGTACGCAATTTAGTTCTATTTGACCCATAGATAGGACCCTATCAGGTGCTACCACTCTGGGCCAGAGCGAACCTGGGAATGATGGCAATGAAGGAGTACTCCTCATTCCCCAAAGTTCCTGCATTACAGGAACCCCACCATCAGATTGTTTAGTGTCATATCCAGGACATTCTTTATGGAAGGGGTCTTACCCCTCTGCAGAGAAGCAGTCGTTGTATTCTATCTCCCCAGCGAACTGGGCAATATTGTGGTTTGAAATGAGTCAAGATTTAACAATTATGTGGCATTTTTTATGATGTATGTAAACTAAAACCTTGGAATCTTTTAAATGAAAGTTGTGATTAGTTTCTAAATTATGTTTGATTAAACTGTTCTTTATTTCTACTCTTTTTAAATCTTTTTTTCTCTGCTTGTAAATTTATTTATCAATGCTACTTTTGTATAATTTGGTGATACCAATAATTAGATTTATTCCAATACAGACCAACTCTGTCGTTTCAGGTACGAACGGGTTTATCAATTTCTGACTTTGGTCCATGGCGACACGAGAAGAGAGACACAATTCTTAAAAGCCTATGCTGACCATACTATGCTGACCCCACCCCAACGCGCGGCGCATCCTGTGATGTTTAAGATCTCAATTCATCTCAGACGGTCGGTAGAAATCCGAAAAACCCCAACTACATCTTTCAACGGTCAATATACAACTTCCGCCTTCATGGTCAAAACTCAACGGACGTCTTTTCAAAATCATCAAATTTTCAGGACCATCTCTTCCAGGCATGATGTTATCCACACTCCAGCCCATTTCCTGTCAGCGGGTTTATTATGACAAATGCTAATTGTCATATCCTTTGCGCACGAGCGTAAAACTGCATCCAATGACTATGAACTGAACTACGAGCTGAATGATAAGATATAATTAACGAAAAATAATTAATTTTTAAAAAATCATTCCTTAATCATATAACACTACTGCAAATTTCTTCTTCATATTTTCTTTTATTTGTTGCAATCCAAACATGGAATTTCAAACATCTCTGTTCTGGATTCGAAGTGGCTATTGTTATCTTTATTATTATTAATTCCGGATTGTCTTCGAAAAGTTTATGACAGTTGAAATTCCCTGGTGGTTTAGGGTTTTTTGCTTTTGTTATTGATTTATTTATTTATTTTGCTTTTTATTTGGGGGGTCGAGGATGTTTGTAGTTGAATGATACATCAACTTCCTACGTCCTCTAAACAGCAAAGCATAAACATAAAGGAATGCTTATTACATGTATTCCTGCCCTAAATGTTATTGGCTTTAAATAACCCATTGAAGTTGACATACTGTAAAACAAAACAAACAATCAAAAATGATATATCTATATAAGTAAAGTAAAGTTGGTGACCGTTGCCGAGGGTGACCCAAAGGCTCCCTTTTCGATAGCTACTACACCAAGGTGTAGGAGAGGGCGCTACTCCTTTCCCTGGGTTACTCCACTTTGCCCTTGATTCTTACTTTATAATGATGAGTGTCTTTGGTATGATTCGACCTGGGATTGAACCCAGGCCTCCTGGGCCATTTGAAAAATTATTGTTTGGAATATTTGTAAAATATTTGCTTTTGTGAATTTTGAGAGCTTTTATTTTAGCATGTTGATTTGGGATTTTGAATTTGCATGAAGGAATTTTCTATACAGTCAAATTCATCATCTAAAAATTTGTGCAAGCAAATCCTAAGAGATCAGAGGTAAAAACCTATTATTATACCCCTCTTTATTGGCCCATTGTCCCAGTGGGTAGAGTGTTTGCCAATGGTCCAGGAGATCGGGGTTCAATCCCAGGTCGAGTCTTACCAAAGACTTAAAAAATGGTGCTTGATACCTCCTTGCTTAACACTCAGCATTATAAGGTACGTATCAAGGGTAAAGTGAAGCAATCCAGAGAAAAAAGTTGATCCCTCTCCTATACCTTGTTGTAGTAGCTATTGAAAAGAGAGCCTTTGGGTCGCCCTCGAGAGCAGTCGCTAACTTAACTTTATTTTGATGCTATGATGTTTGTAAAAACGTATATGGTCATTTTTATGAGTGGATTTTTGATAGGCTTTAAATTCTAATTTATTGCTTTAATTTATCAGTAAAATGTCCAAGAAACATAAGGTGTTATTATTTTCTAGTTGATAAATAAAATCAGTGACTGGTTCAATATTGTTTCATCTATCTGCAGTTTTTGCTGTCATTATTCCGTGGATATATGAGTTATGCAAGTAACGGAAATTTTAAATTTAAAAAAATCTTTGGTTATTATAAATTAAAAGTGTCTAAATTCTAAAGATTTAAAGAAAAGTTATGAGGTAAACTCGTGGGTAAACAAGATTTTTGTTTATAAAAACACTATTATATCGAGAGAAAAAAAACAATGTTTCATTAATAATATGCAGATTTTGATTATTTTGTGAATTGGTAATGGTGATGGAATGTTTGTTTTCTTAAGGTGAATTTCTAAATATTTCATAAGTTTTTTTAACAGGATTTTATTTCGAGACTGACTAGAGATTTGTTTTCCATGTTTAAATTATTGATTTTGTTAACCTGAGTTTTTGATATGATAATTGCTAATCGTCATGTTCAAATCCTATACAAATCTGATAGCATTTATTTTATTCCGAAGAATCCATCGGTCCCCGCTAGCTACGGGCAAATAGAAAAGCAGACAGGTCTATTTTATTAAGAAGTTGGAAAACTGAATTCAAACCAGCTGTACTCCGCTTAAAAACTGACCTTGTGCCACATTTTACATATAACAGAAAAAATGCGTGAATAGAAACATTCATAGGAAACCGAATCATTGCGTCGTTGGGAATGGAAACGGCGTCGTTGGGAATGGAAACGGCGACATGAGTTCAAATTTCGGAGGAGGTTGATTGCATTTCACATAGCACTATTAGTGCTATGAGAAATGCCTTAGGGTAGGTGTGAATCTATCTGTCGTCCCTTAGATATGGATAAATAGTTAGGCAGACTGGGCTCTTTAGCCTTGGTATGGCAACCGGTCAAAGAGAAGGAAAGCTCTGAATTTAAACCTGATAAACTCTGCATAAAAATTTACTTTGTGTCACATCCTGGTCGTGCGGAAGGGTTGGGTAGATCTATACATTGAAGACCCGATGATATATTGACCTGAACGGATAGTTGATTGGTTGGTTATATTTTCGAGCATATCAAACCTTAATATCAAATCCTGATCATATATACATACACACACAAATCATATATTTGTGTGTAACATTATATATATATATAATGTTAGTTGTTTGAATTTCTATTACGAAGCTTGATGATTTTTATCATTCAGGATTTTCGAACTATTGTCTCCATCTTATATTCACAACGTTTCAGCCGATGTGTCCTCCAGCCATCTTCTAACGTTTCTTGTTGCACTCAGGAGCCTACACGGAACTTCAAACAAAGATGAGACAAAAGTTTGAAAACCCTATAAAATGTTACATACGTTACGCATATGTATATGTAAAATAATAAAACGTTACATACGTTACGCATATGTATATTTAGAATAATAAAACGTTACATTCGTTACGCTTATGTATATGTAAAAAAATAAAATGTCACATACGTTACGCATATGTATATGCAAAATACATATATGTGATTTGTAGGTAACATTTCTTAAACGAGCCAGAGATCATTTGTTTTTATGTTGAATTCATAATTCAATTTAACATCATTCATTTGTTTGCATCCAGTTGAATGCATTGCTTTTTAGCACTAATAATTCTATTTGACCTATACATAGGACGCTGACAGGTACTTCCGCTCCAGTTTAGAGTGGACCAGAGATTAGAGGAAATGAACGGATATTCCACATTCCCAAGGAATCCAGAACTGGAACCTCAGCATTAGATGAAGTCTAGAGCTATGCTCAGGGCACTAGTTCTATTTGACCCATAGATGGGACCCTAAAAGGTAATACCACTCCCGGGTCAGAGTGGACCTAAAAGTAATGGCAATGAACGGGTACTCCACATTCCCCAAAGCTCAAGGACTGGAGCCACAGGATCAGATGCAATTTAGTGCCATGCTCAGGGCACTTGTTCTATTAGACTCATAGATGGAGCTCTAAAAGATAATACCACTCCCGGGTCAGAGTGGACCTGAGAGTAATGGCAACGAATGGATACTTCACATTCCTCAAAACACAAGGACTGGCGCCACAGGATTAGATGCAGTTTAGTGCCATGCCCAGGGCACTTGTTCTATTTGACTCATAGATGGGACCCAAACAGATAATAACACTCGCGGATCAGAGTGGACCTGAGAGTAATGGCAATGAACGGATACTTCACATTCCTCAAAGCTCAAGGACAAGCGCCTCAGCATCTGGTGAAGTTTAGTGTAATACCCAGTACACTTTACACTGACCTAAATGTTGTGCTACAAGCAACAAGCATAAGGATACTAGTCTTAAAATGCATGATTCAGAGAAAAAAGCAGGGAAGGAGGTTCAGTAAAAGCATAGACGTAGTTGTGATTGGGAATTCATTCTAGACTGGAGTCTCATTTTCCAACATCATACAAATGTTTTATTTATATCTTTCCTCTACTAACGTATTTCTTCTCGTTATCTCACTCCGTTTGTTATGCGAACGTGACTTCCTGACGACAAGCCCTCTTTAGAGACCTTCGCGCCACAGAACCTCGCGGTGAGATAATCCCTCTGATTGGACGATGGCGGTATATTGGTCTTGTGAGCACAGGTTATTTTCATTGACACGTTCTGCTGAAGACACTGACACACACATATACGCACACACACATATACGCACGCACGCGCGCACGCACACACACGCACACACACATACACACACACACACACATTAATTCTCAAATGTACCGTTAGGAGTACGTGAGCGCATGACCACACACACACAAACATTCAAGCACAAAGACACACACACACACCTACGCACGCACGCACGCACGCACGCATAAATACACGTACAAAGGAAACATACATATACACGCACGCACACATACACACACATACAAACACGGAGATACACACGCTCGTCCGCAAATACACAAATACACACATACAAACACATACATACATACACATACACACGCTCGTCCGCAAATACACAAATACACACATACAAACACATACATACATACACATACACACGCTCGTCCGCAAATACACAAATACACACATACAAATACATACATACATACACATACACACGCTCGTCCACAAATACACAAATACACACATACATACATACACATACACACGCTCGTCCGCAAATACACAAATACACACATACAAACACATACATACATACACATACACACGCTCGTCCGCAAATACACAAATACACACATACAAACACATACATACATACACATACACACGCTCGTCCGCAAATACACAAATACACACATACAAACACATACATACATACACATACACAGACACAGGTACACATACAAACACATACAAATATACACACACATACATATGCACACACACACACATACAAAAACAAAGATACACACATACATACGCACATATACACACAAAAAAGCACAAGCATATAAAAACACACATATCATACACACACGCACTGATACATACATAAACATACATATACACGCATACACACAAAGAAGAAAAAGCATTCACACACATGGACGTACACACATACACACACATGCACACGTAGATACAAACACAAACAAGCACACAGGCATACATACTTATACATACGTGCAAACACAGACATACACACACATTCATGCAGGTACTCACGCATACATATAAATACAAAAATATACATACACACATACATATTCAAGCACCAACATACACAAATATATATACACCCATACAAACACAAATACACACACATACACACGCACACACACACACACACACACATTCAAACACAAGCATACACACACGCACGAGCACACATAAACATGAAAAAAAAAACGCAAAAATACACACGCACCCACCGCTCATGCAGAAATGCACACAGAAAAATTTAAAATACATACACACACACATACACATACACACATAAAAACACAAATATGCATACATATACACACATACATACATCCAAATACAAACATACATTTACACAAACAAAACACATACAAATATACACATTTATCCATACACACACACACACACACACATACACACACACACATGCATAGACACACAAAGATATACACATACACACTCACATACACACACAAACAAGTAGAAACATACAAAAACACACATAAACAAACGTAAACATACATATACACGCATACACACAAAAAAGCAAAAACATACACACACACACACACACCCACACACGCATGCATAGACACACAAAGATATACACATACACACTCACATACACACACAAACAAGTAGAAACATACAAAAACACGCATAAACAAACGTAAACATACATATACATGCATACACACAAAAAAGCAAAAACATACACACACTCGCACGTTCATATACACACGCGCACACTTACACACACACACACGCTCGTAGATACAGACACAAACATATACATACATATACACACGTGCAAGCGCAGACATACACACGCATGCATGTAGGAACACACGCACATACTCATATAAACACAAATATATACACACACTCATGCTCACATAAACGTTTACAAACACAAACATATGTACGTATATACATACACACATACAAACACAAATATACACACAAACACACACATTTGCGCGAGCAGACATTTACACACATATAAAAGTAAACATACACACATACGCAAACATACACATGCAAACACATACACACACACGTCAAAAATACAAACACATTCACATACACACACGTTGATTGGTTGGTTGGTTGTTTGGGTTTTATGGCATATCAACCTTTGTCAGGTCATTCAACGCCAAATTCTGTCTATAGATATATACATATTCAACCAAAGTTTTAAAAACGAATATTAAGGTAGGTCGAATCTTCTATTAGCAGGATTTCATTTGTTTACACATATGTACATACGCACACACAAACATACATACACTTGTACCTATATACACACGTATATTAAACACTCACACACGCTTGACACAAGCTTGGTGGAACACACTTAGCATAATGGTAATCTCTTTCTCTCGCAGTCTATATATAAATAGTAGAGTAGACCAGGTTCTTTAGCCATGGCAAGGCAAACGATCTAGGAGAAGGAAAACTCTAAATTCAAACCAGTTGAACTCTGCGTATAAATTAACCTACCAGTCAGCCGGAGCTGCTGAATACACTGACTACATAGATGTAAGAACCCCTGCGTCGAGACTAAACAATCTCATGGTGAGGCTCCAGTAATTCTAGAGCTTTGGGGAACGCGAAGTACTCCTTCATTGCCATCGCTCCCAGGTTCGCTCGTGTCCGGACTGGTAGCACCTGATAGGGTCCTATCTATGGGTGAAATAGAACTAAACTGTGTATGCTAAACTGAATTGTTAGAAATGAAACTGTTTTTTGCATAGAAACTGCGTGTTTATGCTAAATTGAATTGATTGATATAGAAGTATTTTGTATACTAAACTGAATTGTTTAAAATAAAACTGATTTTGACATTAAAACTGTATACTTATGCTAAATTGAATTGTTTGAAAAAGAAATGCTTTGACATTTAACTGAGAGTAAACAAAAAACTGAATGGTTTGAAAATAATCCGTGTATGTGAATGAAAATAGATTTGGCATTAATAAACTACAATGGTTGATGTGCCATAAAACCAAACCAAACCAATTGACCTTGCTCGTTGGGATAGAGAATGGGTAAAAAATATTCATATGGTTGACATATACTGGAGAGTGATGGCTAACTAGTTCACCTGGATGGTCATTTCTTTTTGTAATGAGTTCAATACTCAACTTTTTCCCCTAAGATCGGGTTAATAAATCCTAATGATATCATCGTTAGTGGGGTGAATCCTCATTGGGTCCGATGAGGCTAAAACTTACTAAGCTTGGTTTAGTTGTGGTACAAGGTCGAATATATGGGTCACAAAGTGAGATTCAAACTTAGTTGTAATGTTTTGCTAGTCTAGGTGACCACGCCAGAAACCCGGGTTTAATGTAGTTTGTTATTTATTAGTAATATCCTTATGAGTAGATTTTGTTTGGGTTTTATGGCATATCAACTGGTGATCTGTGATGAAAGCTGGATCTACTGCTACGAGCCAGAGACCAAGAGACAGGGTTCCCAGTGGAAGCATGCTGTCTCTCCCAGACCCAGGAAGCCCAGACAGAGCAAATCTACCCACAAACTTTTCATGATCCCTTTTCTTGACAGCACTCGCATGATCTACATGCACTTGGGTACCACTGGATAGACAGTCAACAAGGAATACTTTGTTGAGGTTTTAAGACAGTTCAGAAAGAGATTCCGTCAGAAGAGGCCAGCACTCTTCAGATCGGGTCAGTGGCATTTCCACCAGGACAATGCATCAGTCCACAACTCCTTCCTTGTCAGAGACTATTTGACCAAGATGGGCATCAAGACAGTTCCTCACCGCCACTATAGTCCAGACCTTGCTCCCTGTGACTTTTGCTTATTCCCTAAACTCAGAGGCAGTCGTTATGAGACAATTGAGGAGATGAAAAAGGCTGTGACGAAGGTCATTGACACGCTCACACAAGAGGACTTCCATAGGGCCTTCCAGAAGTTGTTGGAACGGTACAACAAGTCCACTGCAGCCGGAGGAGATTACTTCGAAGGGGACTAGAGTTTCAAGTGTTGACTATCAATAAAAGTGGAGGTGTCACTCAGATGTCATAATAGTCCAAAACGAACCGAGGTGACAGGGTGCGGGTGACGTCATTCACCGGAAGCGCGCGGAGGTTTGTGTGAGAATTTGAAGAGAGAAAGAGTCGGGTACTAGACGCCAAACGAGAAGGATCGACTTTTGGAGCTCGCAGGCGTGAGGTGAACGTGCGCCCCATGGGGGCCGCTCGAGTTGGGAGCCAAATGAATAAGACAGCATAGAAGATTGTGTCTCTCCTCCTTACGTCGAAACCTTTAACTCAAAGTTAATAAAAAGGTTTCGTACCTGAACAAGAAGTCGTTTCGTGTTTTCGAATTCCGAGATTCCTATGTTCTATCGTTATGAACATTATATGTCCATTTCGCACATAGCGTTAATTGTGAATATGGTACATCTATATATATATATATATATATATATGTGTGTGTGTGTGTGTGTGTCTGTGTGTGTGTGTGTGTGTGCGTGTGTGTGTTATGAAATGGAACTGGAAAGTCCAAATGACGTTCTATTTAACTTAACTGAGTTTTTTTAATTTTCTGTGTTGTTTCGGAAGCATAACATTTCCTCTGTCACGAGACTGTTTAATCCACGCTCTAAGCCACAACTGAATCTGATCAAGTATAATGGAAAATTTCCATGACGTATATCCAAAAATAAACCGAAATTTTAAAACAGCTAAAGTGACGTTTTAACGAAGGAAATATACTGGAGAGATCTTTTAATACGCCAATATTGAAAAGAACTACACAAGAATGATGAGTGCTGTTTTATACAAATTGTAGAAGCAGCACCCCAACAAAACAAGAGGTGTATCAATTTTGGCCAACCAACAAAGACATACTATTGCCTTAAATAGGTTTCCTGACTTTTTTGTACAGGCATTTAAAATTGTCGTAGACTTGAAAATTCTCTGTTATTGCTAAACATGTTATGAGATGACAGACCAATTTCTATGATTTCACGTTCAAATGAACAGCTGCAGCAGCAATTGGAATACACCCTACTAAAACTTGACTGCCACAGCTGGTGAATTTCAAAAATGCAATCTGGACGTTAGGACATTTTAGAAGAACGATATGCAATAAAATTCTGTTTTAAACTTGGAAAAAATGCCACAGAAACGTATGGAATGCTTCAGACTGCTTGTGGAACATCTTGCATGAATCGAGCATCAGTTTTTGAGAGGCATAAGAGATTCAAGGAAGGCATCAAGTCTGTGAGTTGTGATGAGAAGTGTGGGAGGAGTAAGGAAGTCAGAACACCAGAGATGATTGGCTAAATGAAGAATTTCATGTATAAGGACCGTCGTGTGTCTATAGAGACAATAAGAGCTCAGTTTGATATCAGTGTGGGAACTGTACACACAATTATTCGCGAGGAACTGAAGATGCAGAAGATTTGCGTGAAGTTTGTCCTCAGAGAAGATCAGAAAGAAAGACGTTGTCATGACAGCAGGGAGATGGTCTAGCTGATCAATTCAGATACCACTGTTCTTGATGCTCTGGTGACCTGTGATGAAAGCTGGATCTACTGCTACGAGCCAGAGACCAAGAGACAGAGTTCCCAGTGAAAGCATGCTGGCTCTCCCAGACCCAGGAAGCCTAGACAGAGCAAATCCAACCACAAACTTTTGATGATCATTTTTTTTTTTTTTTTTGACAGCACTCGCATGATCTAGATGCATTGGGTTCCCACTGGACAGACAGTCAACAAGGAATACTTTGTTGAGGTTTTAAGACAGTTCAGAAAGAGATTCCTAGGAAAGAGGCCAGCGCTCTTCAAATTGGGTCAGTGGCATTTCCACCGGGAAAATGCACCAGTCCACAACTCCATCCATGTCACAGGCTATTTGACCAAGATGGGCATCAAGACAGTTCCTCACCGTCCCTATAGCCCAAACCTTGCTCCCTGTGACTTTTGGTTATTCCCTAAGCTCGAAGAAAAACTTAGAGGCTGTCGTTATGAGATAATTGAAGAGTTGAAAGAGGCTGTGACGAAGGTCATTGAGACGCTCACACAAGAGGACTTCCCTGGGGCCTTCCAGAAGTTGTTGGAACGGTACAATAAGTGCATTGCAGTCGGAGGAGATTACTTCGAAAGAGAATAGAGTTTCAGGTGTGTAGTATCAATAAAAGTGCCTATACGAAAAAAGTCTGGAAACTTATTGAAGGCACCTCGTACCATTAAACAAAGAAAGCAAATACCAAGAACCTGTTTTTCTATCTTAAGTGTGTGTAGAGAACATTAACAATCCGAAAGTACTAGCCTGGTGTACTGAGTATTAGCATTCTAAAAATCAATTGCACTTCCAACAAAAGCATCAATTAATTTAGAACTTACGATATTTCAAAGGGTGGCGAAAAGGTTATTGTTGTAGAATTAGAACGCGACGGGGAAAGTTCGATTACTGAATGATGTTATTTGTGAGGAAAAACATAAATCCGTTACTTTGTGTTATGAGTAAATAATAGGGCAGCCAGGCTATCTAGCTGGGGGCTAGGCAAACCAATCTAGGAGAAGTGAAATCTCTAAATTCAAAACATGGAAATTGGCACGAGACGAACCTACGTGTTACTCAAATTGCAGCCCCATCATTGAAGTTGATGCAGCCCTACACAATACAAGAATCTCTAAAGTGAGTTGCGATGGCCTAATGGTTAAAAGCAGAAAAAACTTCCAGCAGAGGCAATATGTTTTTCATTCAGTCTACTACACACAGGAAAGGCATGAAATCTATCGCTTCTACCTCTCAGGGTCAGCAGAGAATGAGATCTCTTGCTTTGGTTGGCAGTCAAGTAAAAATATAATACGAATGGAACACTCTGGAATATTTTGGGAAAGGCATGAATCTATTCTTCCCTCACCTCTGTTATAGGTTAAAGAGCAAAATATTCTTAGTGTGGCTGACAACCACAAAGGCCACTTGATAACTGGTGTGTATGATGATTACCGAACTAAATAAATGAGCAATAGACCTTACCCCAGAGAGTGGCCCACACCGGCATTTACCCTCCTCTCTTAAGTGACTGCCTCTTTTGCAACTCCGAAAACAAGTTTGGATTTGATCAAATCAGAATCTCTTCAGAGAAATTTATTATTATTGATAGTATTTGGTTCTTGAAGAACGCATTCACCTTTTCGAGTTTATGATAAGCGAATAGACTTTCCCTCAAGGCAGTGACTTTTCAAGTGCCACATTCTGTATGGACTAAGAAAGACACACCAAGGAACCCTAAAAATGATAAAATCAGAGAAGCATTAGGCACCCTAAGGTTGAGTCCCTCCAATGAATCTCACACATGTACATACACAATCGTGAGCGTCGATTGTATATATATATATAGGTAAGTTGTTGAAGACTGCTGGAGAATCAACACACTCATGAAGACACGCACACATATATATATATGAATAGAAGAGAATCGATTCTCACACAAACGCATACGTATATATGTACGGATAGACGAGAATCAGTAGACACACACGTATACAGATAGAAGAGAATCGATACACACAAACACACACATATATATATATATATATATATATATATATAAACACGTGTAGCAGAGAAGAAGTGAGAGTGTGAGGGGGTAATTAAATAGAAACAGGCAAAGATGAGGAAACGGGAAAAAATCTTTATTTAATTGGAGATATTTGCATATCTAATAGGAGATATTTGCATATTTAATTGTAAATATTTGCATACTCATAATAAGAAATGGAAGTGAGAATAGAGCAATATATATAATCAAAATTAAGATTCCTTTTCGATACAGCGTTCGACATTAGCAAGGAATTAGGATGTGATCATGAAAATTATTTTCTTATCCCAAGATTTTTAAATAGATATTCATGCAGCAAACTTGTGCAAGAGGAATACAAGACGGGGTGGGTAAGGGGATCCACTGGGAATTGTGCAAAATTTTGTCTATGCCAATTAAGGATAGAAGCACAAACGAAAATCTGTCCTAAAAAAGCGAAACGAATGAAATCTTTCCGGACTTTGAGATACAAACAGATCACCTAAACACGGCCAGAAGACCAAACCTAGAGTATATTAACAAAAAAACAAAAAACAAAAAACAAAAAAAAAAAGCCCAGATATAACAGACAATAAGCAGAACATTTTTTAAACAAAAATTAACAATAAACACCAATACAGAGATTTCAGTATACAAACATAGGAAATTGAGATCGAAATTACCATTACATCGCTACGCAAATGAAACATGAAAAGAAATATCTTGATTACCAGCAACACAAAATAACGTTATGAAATTATGTGGAAGCTAAGACTGATGAGACTATGTGGAAAGAGACTGAAAGAGAGAGAGAAAGAGAGAGAGCAACCAAACAGTCAATTACATATTAGGCAAATACAGCAATCTAGTACAAGAGTACAAATGTAGGTATGATTAGATGGGAAGGGTCATTTACAAAGAATTGTGCAAATGACTAAAATTTGATCAAGCTGACTCATGGTACCTGAATCAGTAGATCACCAAGAATCTGTAAAAGAGGAATTAGAAATCCAAGAAAGAATGAAGATTATAAAGATCACAGCATTGCTGAAATTGGTTATAATACTTAGCGAAGTCCAAAAGAACTAAGGAGACTTACAGACGCTCGGTCTTCCGTGAAAATCATGTTACTACAGGTGAGACAAAGGCACCTAGAATAATAATTATTATAATAATACCGAAGCATAAAGCAATACCAGACCATGATGGTAAACATGAACTAGTTTAAAAAATCTACTTCCATCCACGACAGACTGGCGATCGAAAAGAATACTTTCCTGAAAGAAAGAGGCATACCGGAATGGATGACCAAAAGAAAGACCATCCTGATTCAAAAACACTCCCAAAAAGGAACCCCCCACCAATTACAGACCCATAACGTGCCTGCCTATGATGTAGAAAATACGAGAGGAGGAGATTTACTATTCACTGAAACTCCAGTGAAAAACCATCGGCTAACATTCGCGTGAAAACCTCCCAAACGAGAATGATAATAAAACACAACAAAACACCAGAGGTAGATTATGTAGTGATAGAGACGAAACGATCAATCACATAATAAGCGAATGCTGCAAATCAGCACAGAATGAATATAAGACTAGACACGACTGGGTGGGCAAGGAGATCCTCTGGCAACTGTCCAAGAAATTTAGATTTGATCATACGAGCTAATGTTATATGCACCACGAAGCATCTGTCCGGAAGAATGAAACACAAACTCCTCCCGGAATTTTGAGATACAAACGGATCGCCTAATCTCCGCCAGACGATCAGACCTAGTAATAATCAAGAAAAAAAGAGAACTTACAAAATTGTGGAATTTGCTGTCCCAGCTGATCCCAGAATAAAATTGAAAGAAATTAAAAAGAAGGATAAATACCTCGATCTTGCAAGGGAATAGAAAAAACTGCGGAACATGAAAGTGACATTTATACCAGTTGTAATTGGTGCTTTTGGCACAGTCACCAAAGGATTGGTACAAGAACAGGAGGACTTGGAAATAAACAAGATGAGTGTACACCATCCAAACTACTGCATTATTGAGATCAGTCAGAATACTGAGTTGAGTCCAGGAGACTTGAAGAGATTTGTTGTCACTCAAACTCTAAGGAAAGACCTGAGGAGACTTGTTGTCACTCAGACTCCAATAAAATACCATCAGCTAACGCTACTGTGAAACACTCGCTATAATAATAATAATAATAATAATAATAATAATAATAATAATAATAATAATAATAATAAACAATAATAACATAGAAACTAGATCTAATTTCCGTCGCAGAGACACGATATATGAGCCATATTTGTGGTGAGATTGATTCAATATCCTTCCTAAGCTGGTCAAGAGATGACCTGAGAATTTTGGATCACAAGACAAAGATGCTGATGATGATTACACATCAAGCCTTAAAATTGAGAGATGACCTCGATAGAATGTATGTAAAGAGGAAAGAGGGAAAGAAGAAGAGGCTTCTCAAAATATAAAGAATGTGTCGACTCTGCCATCATGAGACAGAAGAACTATATAACACAAAGACTTATCACAAAAGACAAAAGAAGGAATAAAACGTACCGGAAGACAAACATGATCAGAGAATGGAAACTCCATACAAAAAGGAAAAAAATAAATAAATATTATAAGAGTTAAACAAAAGGATCAGCATATGAGACGGGGTAGCTGTGGTTGACTTGAAGATATCTAAAAAGAAAGATGTAACTGTAGTATTGATCAAGATATACATGATTATTTGTAATAGCTATTAAGTTCTTTAACTTGATATGAATAGATATGAACTGAGTAGTATATATATATATATATATATATATATATATATATGCAAGAGTGACAGAGAGACAGAGAGAGAGATGAACAAACTCAAACAGATAGATATAACCAGACAATGATAGATAGATAGATAGATAGATAGATAGATGAAAAATAAAGCTCCAAAAGTGACCGATCCTTGACCTTACAAAGTCGGCACCGTCAAAACACAACATGATTCATCAAGTGGGCACACATTGAAGTTCATCCGGTTCGTTTGCGGAATTTATCTTTATTATTATTATTATTATTATTATTATTATTATTATTATTATTATTATTGTTGTTGTTTATTTATTTATTTTGTTTAACATTTGTTTATTTATTTATTTATCTTTTTTTTTTCTTTTTTTTGACTTTTTTTTACGTGGCGGAAATTATGAATCACATGAAATTCCAATTCACGAAGGGAAGTGGACAGGATTGCGGTGACGATGGGACTATCGAGAGGAAAAAAAATTGCTGTACTAAAATCTGAGAACCCCCCCCCCCCAGTAAATAGAAAATGTCGTAACATATATTATTTCTATTTTTATATAGAGGAATTTTCTAGTTTTCTTCAGAGAAAAATAAAAAGAGTTTTTTTCTTTAGTTTGAATTAATTTTGTTTTGTTTTTTGTTTTGTTTTCTTTTTGTTTTTTCTTGACACATATCAAAAGCTAAAACGAGTATCGACTGCGACAGAAAAATAACTTTTCTGAAGAAAAATACTTGATTGATTGATTGATTGATTTTAACGGCATGTCAACTAATCTAGGGTTATTTTATGTCCGGATATTACGGTGTCCAGAATAAGACACCAAACTGCACCTGATAGTGAAGTTCCAGTCCTGGAGGTTTGGAGAATGTGGAGAACCTGTTCATTGCGATTACTCCCAGGTCCACTCTGACCTGTAGCGATACTATCTGTTCGCGTACCATCTATGGGTTAAATATAACTGTTCAATCATTTTCTAATGATAATTAGTAGTAGTTATAGGCAAACATTCTGCTGGGAGAAAATTGTTTGTACTTGATTGGAATACTTGAAACCAATTAACTGTGGGCAAACAATTGAGGTCAAACTCATTTTAAAATAAGGTAACCAACAAGCAATTCTCTTATAAATGTAACAGGATTTGACATTGAATAACCCACCGGATTGATATACAATTGTACAAAATAACCTGACCTAGAGGTGAGGGAATTGCGTAAAATTCAGGTTTACCTTTACATTTTTTAAGATTCTACGCATGGTTATATGATATCAGCAGGCCTTTGGCCTTATGAGTTGAGTGTTCGCCAATGGTCTGGGAGACCGGGGTTTAATCCCAGGTCGAGTCATACCAAAGACTCCAAAAAATGGTACTTGATGCCGCCTTGCTTAACACTCAGCATTATAGGGTTAGGATCAAGCGTAAAGTGGAGCAATCATGGTAATGGAGTAGCTCCCTTCCCTACACCTTGAAATTGAATAATATTGAAAAAGGAGCCTTTGGGACACCCTTGACTAAGGTCGCCAACTTTACTTACCAAATGATATCAAGTTTTCCTATTGTTGTAATTGTAGTAACGTTATTGTCACTGGTTTATCGACTGCAAAAAATAGGTAAAGAGTTGAGTAAAAACTAGGTTTAATCAGAGGCGCTAAATGGATTAACAAAACATTGCCGATAACACATTATGGGGGAGTGGTAGGTAAGGTAGTGGACTGCAATAGCGTACTAAGCGAGGTCGAGCTCCAGTCACGCTATTACATTCACTTTTGGAAAAATAAGAATCCCTTATCCTTCCAGCTATGCATTGAATAGTATAATTTCTGTAATTTTGCTTTAAATAACCCACAAAGGTTGATATTTCATTAAGCAAATATGTCATACCAAAACCAAACACAAACGTTAAGTCCGACAGGGATGCAAGCTGCTGTTGTTCTGCTATGATCAAATATTTAACTGACTTCTCACCAAGCCAGTAAGTGACACTTGGTCATTTTATACTGGGAAGCTACAAACAAAATGAGATTCATTAGTGGCTATTTTTTTTAAAAAATGCATGTTTTCTTTGGCATTCCCCATAATGGGGCGCTTTAGGCACCAAGCTATGAACTCAGCCTAGCAAGTATGTGTTACCTGGGAAGAAGGCCTCAGGGAACCAAGTAATTCTTGAATTGACCAACGTGATCGCTGGCCTGTCCACAAAAGCAGATGATGCTCTGCTATGTCCTTGATACGCTGTGTCAGCCGCTTTTCGCTTCATAGACAAAGAACTAATCAATGTTCACAAAATGAGGGCATTGAGAAAGAGAGAGCTGACCAATTATTGTACAAAACACCTATCTTATACAAATTCTTTTTAAACAGTACTTTTTGACTCTGAGTTAGGACAATAGCATGTACCCGGTATGGCTGGTTATATTCTATGGCATATTAACCCTTGTAGGTTATTAAAAGCCAAATCCTGTTTATATATATATATATATATACTCTGATGATCCTGTTAGGTGAAATCTAGGTAGATTACATCTGACTCTATAGGTATTCGTATTTCGCTCGACTTAGTGTATTGAGCACTCTTATGTTTAACTTAAGGTATTCTGTCGGTATTTTTCTTTTGACTAGGCATTGCAATGGTGGTTAATTATTTTAAGCAGTACGAAAGTTTTACGTCTGTTCTTTTGTTACAAAAAAAATTGTTTTGCTTTTTTTTTCAATTACTCATTTAATGACCAGTATATATATATATATATATATATATATCACTCCGACATCATCTAACTGGATCATCAGGATAATTTCGGAGTCAGAGGTCGTATCTCACTCTGCTTAGTATATTATACATTCTTACGTTCAGCATAAGGTATTCTGTTGGGTTTTTTCTCTTGACTAGGCATTGCGGTAACAGTTGATTATTTTCAAGCAGTGCGATTACTTTTCTTTTTTTTTATGGAATTTTTGCCCAAATACTTATTTCTATACTATTTCTTTATTGACATTTGTATCATCTGGGGTCTTTTCCCAAAGTCGGGATCATAAAATAAGTAATAATCTAATATATATATATATATATATGAGTTATAGATAAAGAGTTTGTCGGTAGCCTTTTGAACAAATCAGGACACATTTGTTTACACGCAGTTGAATGGTTTCATGTATTGCTACGTAATACTTACAATTCAGTTTAATATTAGTCATTTGTTTGCACTCTGTGAAAAGATTAAATAAACCAATCTGACCATCGAAGAAACCCTAAAAGGTAGTACCACTCCAGGCCAGAGTGGACCGGGGAGTAATGGCAGTGAAGGAGTATTTCAAATTCCCCAAAGCTCCCGGACAGGAGCCTTACCATCAGATGCTGTCTTGTATCATATCCAGGACACCGGTTTGTGGGATGGAGGTTCTTAACCTCCTGCAGAGATGCAATCGACGTATTCGGTAACCCCAGCCGACTGGAATAAATAAGAGGAACAATCACTCCGGGCCAAAGTGGATCTGGGAATAATGTCAATGAAGAGTTACTCCGCAAACAAATGACAGATGTGTAATTAAACTGTTTGGGATACATAGCAATACTTGAAAACATTTAACTGATAGCAAATGAATGATTAATACTTAATATAATTATTCGTATTAGAAAGAAATGAGTAAAACCATTTTACTGAGTGAAAAATGAGGTCAGACTCATTTAAAATTGTTATATGCAAAATGTGTCAAGAAATCATTTATTCAATGCATACATACATACATACACACACACACACACACATATATATATATATATATATATATATATATATATATATATAAAGGATTTGGTATTAAATAACCTACAAAGGTTAATATGCCATAAAACCAAACCAAACCAAACCAAGCCAAACCAAATCAACCTCTCTCTCTCTCTCTCTCTCTCTCTCAGACACAAACACACGCACGTACTTTCTCTCTCTCTCTCTCTCTATATATATATATATATATATAAGGCTCCGTTTGCTTACATCACCTTCTGTTACAAAATGATCACTCATCTAATTTCCTCATTACTTAACTTTAACAGACAATTAATGGAACTCTCACTGAACCCACTAAGACAAGATAATTGATTTACTCGTAAAACTTGCGATGTACAAGGATTAAAAAACATAAAACATCTCATCTCCGTTCGTTCCCTTTGTTCCCGGCAGATATGGATGACAATATTCCAATTAGATCATGGAGACAATCAGAAAACGAAGTTATATAACTACACTCTTTATCAAAATGTATTAGGCTTTTCACATAGGTTTCATATTCTTTACAGTATTTATTCTTGAATGGTCACCCAACTAATTACTAACAGCCTCTCTTGGTTGTATTGTTTTTGGTTTTTGTTTTGTTTTTTTATCTTGCAGTGTTTACTTTGCCAAAGGCTAATTCTTTGTTTACGAACCCTGTGGCTTACTCAATGGTCGGAGAATATAAAACGACCTGGGGATTGCGTTTAAAATCAGCAAAAATTAGATGAAGAATAAACTAGTCAAAAATGAAGTATAATGATAATGACATTTTTAAGAAATTCGCACAAAGAATTATTTGTATTCTTGATCTTTTCTTTTTTTCAATGTTTCTATTGAATTCATTGGGCTTACGATTCGCTTTAAAATGGACACATTAGTTGTAATTTACTAAGACTTTTGTTTAGATGCGCCACAAGGCTGTACGAATGGGCAATACAATCAGACTCCAACTTACACGTGAAGGTTTTTTAGTCTAGCTCATTAACCATTACACCTCCCGAGATGGACAAAAAATGGCTACATTTTTTCTCATACGATATTCTATGTCTCTTTTATATACAGTAATTGTAATAGTAGCAGCAATAGTAGTAGAAGTAGTAGTAGAAATAGTCTTTAAGTTATCTGAAATCATTTTAGAAATTTTCAGAATCAAAGATAGTTGAATTTGCTTTTATTTATATCTTGTTCAATACTTATATATATATATATATATATATATATATATATATATATATATATATATATATATATAATGCTAACATTGATAACAAAAAAGCACGCTATCCAATATACAAAATTCATGCGATACACCTTTTTTTGTCATTATTTTCCCTTATTTGAGACTGAGTCGGACTATGCTCAATCTATTCACTTTTATTTATTCAATGACCTGTCTATATATATATATATATATATATATATATATATATGAGCTCTGCTGGAAAAGTAACAAGACAAGGTGTGCTATGTGAGCAATAAGCGAAAAAGGAATAAGCAAATTGTGATATCATCTCACATGATGCCTTAGGAGTATATAACTTTCTGCAACCACTTCATTATATATATATATATATATATATATATATATATGTGTGTGTGTGTGTGTGTGTGTGTGTGTGTGTGTGTGTGTGTGTGTGTTTATTTACGTCTCCACTTATTCAGGTCATTCAGCTATGATCACTGAGGAGCAAACAACAAATACCGAGCTACGAATAAACCTGAAACTTTTAGTATTATTGAGAAACAATTAACAGCTTGTGTTGCGCATATGTGTTTTTAAGTATCTCAAGACGTTCAAAGAGGGTCGCGAGGAAGTGAGAGCGGGAGGCCTTCAACAAGCAGGATAGAGGTCAATATCGAGCGGAAAGGCAAGTGGTTAACTGTTCGAATAATCGCTTGTTAGTTGGATATGAAAATGACTGTGTTTAGAAGATTATCACCGAAGATTTAAGTATGCGAACTGTCTGCGAAAAATTGGTGCCGAGACTGTTGAACGATGATCAGAAGGGATATCGCATGCAGGTGTGTCAGGACATCAGGGATTGTTTTTAACCTGAAATCTATTTGCTTCGTAGAGTCATCACTGATGATGAGACATGGATTTTTGTGTACGATCTGGAAACGAAGTGCCATAGACTTCAGTGGAAGTCATCGACGGTACCGAGACCAAAGAAAATGTAATATGATTAAGAACTTTGGGTGATTGTTTTATTAGTAAGTTGTTTCCTAACTAGATTTAGAGGTCAAGCACAGGACGGTAGAAAAGGAGGGACATATATGAGAAACAGGTTCGATGCAGTCACAGAGAGAGAGAGAGAGAGAGAGAGACTATAATGGAGACGCAAATGAGAAGGTGAACGGAAGGTTCCAAAAGTCAAGGTTAAGATAGCAGTGGACGCTCAAGTTAAAAATAGAAATGTTTCAGCAGAGAATTGGGAGATAGGCTGTGGTTGGCTGAAAGAAACTCAAGCAGAAAAGCAGTTAAGGGAGACGTGGGATAGAAAGAGGGAAAAAAAATAGTTGAGGTGTGAGGACGGGCCAAAAATTACGTTACCCATTTTGGAGTGAGCTCCGTGAAGGGGTCCCACACTCGCCACAAAGCTGTAAAAACGGAACCAGTGACCAAGCACGTGCGAAAACTTCTACATAAAACGAGAAATATAATATCAAGGTCTGTGTCAGTTCTCTCTCTCTCTCTCTCTCTCTCTCTCTCTCTCTCTCTCTTCTCACGACAGTTTCTTTCCTGTTATCCATCAAAAGTAGTTGACTTATTTTTATACTCTATTTCTCTCTTGTCGGCAACTACCACGAGGGGATGGTTGCAAGTAAACTTCGTATGAAAAAAACAAAAAAAAAGCAGACGGTGTTTTATGTGTTCGTCATTTTTCTCACTGTGAGGTTACAACGGGGATCCGACTGAAACTTAAAGCCTAGTGCTACAGTCATAGACTCGTTAGAATCGTGATGGTACAAATGTCTGCGTAGTGCCGTAGCGTAACAAGGGTCTGCTGAGAGCTGTAGTGGTGCAAGCGTCTATTTGAGAACCGTAGCGTTACAAGATCAAGTCCATCAAAGTTATGTTGATCACCTTCTTCAATGTAAAGGCATCATCCACGGCGAGTTTTTACCAAATAGGCAATCAATCAGCAATTCAACGAGAAGATCCTGTGGTATATGCTTCACTCAGTATGCGAGAAGAGACAAAGGTTTTGGCAGGACAAATCGTGGCTGCTTCATCATAATAATGCACTAGTTCACAGCATCCTGAAAATCCAGCAGTTCCAGGCCGAGAGAAACATCACCGAACCTGAACAACCTCCCGATTCATCTGATCTTGCTCCATATGACGTTTTCTTTTCCCCAAGTTCAAAGGGGATCATCAAAGAGATCCATTTGGATGGCGAGAAGGCTATCAAGAGGGTTGTTAAGATGAAGCTGAACGCCATCCCAAAAGAATCCTTCCAGCACTGCATACTAGTAGTGTAGCAGGGAAGGATTGGATTAATTTGAAGGTGAAACCATCTAGTTTGTTGTTTGGAATTGAAATAATATCTTTGTGACACCAATCTTGTTACTTTTCATACACACCTCGTATATATATATATATATATATATATATGTGCATGTATGTGAGTGTGTTCACTACAGGAGAACATGGGAATCTTACCAGCTGTACCGTGTCATAAACACACTGAGCTTGTCTTCTGGGTATAACAATTTGGCTTTTATCTATGTAACTCCAACTTTTGTTTCATTAAAGGAAATACCAGAGAAAACATTAAATTTGAAAGTATTTTTCAGTTACAACTTTATTGATCTTTGTTTCTATCGAATGGAGTTTGAATTTGATTGAGATTTGGAGTCGAAAGGCGAGTTTTGCATTTTGTTTTTAAGTATATAATGATCAAGTATATAATTTATATATTATAATGATTTATATATATTATAATGATTTAAGTATATAATGATCAAGTATATAATATATATATTATAATGATCTATATATATCACAATGATTTAAGTATATAATGATCAAGACCCACAGAGATCCAAAATTGGGAAAGTTTGTTGCATATCATTTCAGCTTTTCCAGATTTCTGGATATTTTTGAAAGTTTTCAGCTAGAATACTGCTAACTCCAGTTTTCTTAATAAAATTTCCGATGTACCATCTACACAATATTTCTAATAATTACCAAAATTTTTATCAGTACAAAGAGCGTGTCAAATCCACACTTGACTAAATGTTGGATCATAAAGAAAAGAATTAGTAAATCGAATGTAAAGTTTCTCATTCAACAAAAGTAAATTGTCTTTTGATTCAATTTGTTCTCGTACCCCTTAAATCGAGAAAATGCTGGTATGAATAATAGCATTTTAAAGTCTTTTTATTTGACGATGAATTTTTCAAATTCTTTCTGTTAAGGTATTTCCCACTCTCTCTCTCTCTCTCTCTCTCTCTCTCTCTCTCTCTCTCTCTCTCTCTAATTGTATATATCTATACCTATACATATGTACGTGTTTGGCTCGATGATTGTATTGAACTAGATTCTAAATTCTGCATATATACGATTTGAAAACTATTTTCATTTCTCAAAAGTAAAATTTTTTGTAATGAACGTCATCGTGCCGGCGATACAATATCTAGCTTCTTCTTCTTCTTCTTCTTCTTCTTCTTCTTCTTCTCTCTCTCTCTCTCTCTCTCTCTTGGCAAAACAAACCTCTTTACACTTTCCAATCTGTAGATTGTAATTGCCACTGACATTTCAGGTTTTTTTTTCAGTTTTCATTTTGGGAATTCTAGTCGATACTTGAGCATTCGGGAAAAATCCACTCATTTTTAAGGCGAGGGGTTTTCGGCCAATTGAGACAGTTCTACATTGACATTTCCCGCGTTTCTATTGAGTGGCGCGTGACTTTGGAGAATATCCGTGAATTAAGTGAATTTGAAATTTTTCTCGCAATCCCGTTACAGTAAATATTAGATAAGAAAATTCAGTCAGTCAGTGGTTGAGAGAATTTGACTCTTTTCTGTGGACCTTAAGCAGAAATTTATACGCCAGGGATTTACAGGGTCCATAACTTTGGAATTTATTGCGTACTTCTGCATAACACTAACAAAGCACACTAGTATTTGTTCCCGTATTTTTTTCACGAAAATAAGACGATAAAGGCCTTCATAGAAAATGGATACGATGACCCGGCATATGTTGGCATCGCTTACTATGGATGAAATCTCTCACACATTCAGTGAAAATAAAATAGAAATTAATTTTCTCTTTCGAAATTATCATTTCTTTTCAAAACTTATTTGAATGAAATTGGCCCTCAACAGAAAATGAAAACAAAAACAGGCCGTAGATATGTTACAAGTAATATTGAACTTATTAAAGTCCAGGTAGTGCCACCATACATTAGTAATAACCCGGTTACAGCATAGAAAATAAAATAGAAACTAATTTCCTATTTCGAAATTATCATTTTTTATTTGAAGGAAATTATCCGTCAACAGAAAATAAAGACAAATACATGCTATAGGAACAGTATAAGAAATTCCGTTCTATTTCCTAATAACTTTATCCAGGGACACAAATTTCAGTTTGTTTCAAAAAAATTACTTTACTCAATCAATTCATTATTTTTAACAAGCAGATTAAGCAATGAATTACCGAATTGCAAACGTGTTCAAAAGACAAAAAAAAAAAAAAAAAAAAAAGAAAGAAAAGTAGGAATTGAATTTAGATTTCTCTGATTCTTCCAACTTACTTTCGTAACTGCTGGATAAATAGTATTAAGACTGCTGATCAAGAAGTTCCTTGAATTTGAACTGACATCATCATTTTATTTTTAAGTTATTTTCATTTCAAATTTGAAAAGATTTAAAACTGAGTTTGTATTGGTTTGGTTTAATGGCATATCAACCTTTGTAGGCTATTTAATGCCAAAGCAATTCTCCTAGAAGAACAGATGTGATACTATTTAACCCATAGCTGGGAGGATAAGGGGGTTCATAACTTTCCCAAGGGCATTTGCCCGAAAGTGAACGCAATAGCGCGACTGCAGTACGAACTCGCGTATTACGATTCCGCAGTCCATCGCTTTAACAATTACACCACGAGGACACCCCCCCACTGAATTTGTAGAATGTAATAATTCAGTATTCAAGTAAGGATTGAACACTCAATAATAGTGAAGAATTTGTCGGGATAGTTTCTTTGTCTTTTTTTTTAAGTACCTCTGGACCAATGTTCTGTTTAATATCACGTAATTAAACAAGTCATCTGGTCCGGAACTCATTTTTTCGAATGTCCGGGTTAAAGTTGGGATTTGAAAAAAAAAAAAAAATTGGTTAATTTCTTTCATTTTTATATTTATTTATTTATCTACTTATTTTAATCCATCATTTCCTCGCCTGGACGATAAAAAAAAGTACCGGATGTGGACTAACGATGACGGCCACGTGACCTAAGTCGGAAAGTCGGCACCGGATGTGGGTCACGATTTATCAAACAATGAATGGTTGAAAAGCTATTGTCAAGTAAAAGAGGGGAAGGGTGAACATTAGGCTTTTGTTTCACAGCTGGTCTTTCTTCACATGAGAAAAATGGACTCATATTACCACACACGCACACGCGTGCGTGCGCACACAAACACACACACACACACACATTCACACACGCACATTTACACATACACACGAAGATAATAAGTATGCATTTGTATATATATATATATATATAGTGAGAAGGTGAGAGAGAGAGAGAGAGAGAGAGAGGAGTTGATTTGGTTTGGTTCGGTTTGGTTCGGTTTTTGGCTTATCAACCTTTGTAGGTTATTTAAGGGCAAATCCTTATATATATATATATATATATATATATATATATATATGATTTCTAAACACATTGCGTAAATAACATTTTCAAACGAGTCTGATTTCACTTTTCTCATAGTTAAATAATTTCACTTATTTTTATTGAATACGCATAATTCTATTGACTATAAATCATTTGTTTGCACACAGTTAAATGTTTTCAGGTATTGCTATTTGACACTAACAATTCAATTAAATATCAGTCATTTGTTTACACACAGTTTACTGTAAAAACAGTTCTATTTCAAACAATTCAGTTTAGAATATCTCAAAGTTAAATGGTTCCAAATATTGCTATGAATCACGAACAAGTCAATTAAACATCAATCATTTGTATACACACAGATGATTGAACAGTTGTATTTCTAGCAATTTAGTTTAGCATGAGTTATTTTTGCACCCAGTTTGAATTTCAAAGTACACAGTTCTATTTGACCCTCAGTTATGACCCTTTCAGGTGCTACCACTCCGGGTAATAAAGAGATACACGGCATTCCTCAAAGCACCAGCATCACTGGAGCCTCACTATCAAATTGTTCAAGAGTCATATCCTAGACAATTGTTGAGGGAGATTTACCGCTCTGCAGAGATTTCGTTGCTGTATGCTATAGCTCCAGGTGAATGGACTGAGAGACAGTAAGAGAGAAACGAAAAGAATTGGAAATAATCGCATTTTTTGAGACAGAATAATGAGTTAAGTTCGAATAAGTTGTGTGTGTGTGTGTGTGTGTGACAGAGAGAGAGAGAGAGAGAGAGAGAGAGAGAGAGAGAGAGAGATGCGTGTGAGTGCCTAGATATGTGCATACGTTATGTTTGGTTTGGTTTCTTTGTTTAATGGCATATCAACTTGAGGGGGTTATTAAATGCCGAAATAATCATTCTAGAACAAAGGTGATACAATGGAACCCATGGCCGGGGGTTACACATTATTTATTAGTTTTTATATGTTTATGTGTGTATATTAATTATTGATAATTCATACATACACACAAGCACACACTCATACACACGTATATAACTCAGATATATATATCATCTTCATCATGTCGTGCCACTAATACAGATTTCCTTGACACTCTTTCGCCACTTGCTTCTATCGTCCATCACTCCTGGAAGGTCTTCCATACTACATCCTAGTGTGAGTGTAGAGGTGTTGCAGATACGTTCTAGCAGGTCGTCCAACCCTTGCTCGTCCATCTGAAGGGGTCGACAGGAGTACATCGTTTATGAGTCCGTTCTTATTTCTCCAGCAGTGTGTCGCATGTCTGTTTCGTCTGATATGGAAGGTTTTCGAGATGGGTAGTAGGTGGCCTTACAGCTGCTGTTTTCTGGGGTGTTGCCTCCAGAATTCGTTCAATACAGCTCGTAGCATTCTTGCGCAATTGCTGTCAAGCTTTGTGTTCATACGCTTATTTGTTTGGGGCTTTTTGTGGTTTTGAGTTTGTTCTTTTTTTGTTGTTTGGGTTTATGGCATATCAAATTTGTAGGTTATTTAATGCCAAATCCATTTTATACAAATAAACAATTCTATTGCACACAACTCAGTTTAGCATAAGTACACAGTTTAATTGTTAAAACATTTCTATTTCAAGCCATTCAGTGGAGTCCAACAGTTCTAATTCAAACAATTCAGTTGAGTAAACGAATAGTCTTTGTTAACACACAGTTAAATGTCAAAACAGTTCCCCTTCAAACAATTCAGTCTAACATAAGTGCAGTTTCAATGTGAAAAGTGTTCTATTTCAAGCAATTCAGTTTAGCATCCAAAAACAGTTCCATTTTAAGTCAGTTTAGTATAAGTACACAGTTTAGTTCTCTTTGACCTATATAGATAGGACACTATAAGGTGCTACCACTCCAGCCAAGAGGAGACCTGGGGAGCGATGGCAGTGAAAGAGTACTGCTCATTCCCCAAAGCTCCAGTATTACAGGAGCCTCACCATCAGATTGTTTAGTGTCATATCCAGGACATTCGTTGGGGGTCTTACCCCTCTACAGCGAAGCAGTCAATGTCTTGTACAGCCCCATACACTAAATCAGCGTCCATGTGGTGCATCCATATATGCACAAACTAGAAACCCCACTTGTTTGTTGCCCGCTTGAATAATAATATATATGACGATACAGTAAGAAATGTGTTTTCTAATATATTTCTTCAAAAGCTGAATTTTTTATAACCAAAATTTCAAAAATCAAAAATCTTTTAAAAATTGATTATCATTTTCTATGATAAAAAGAATATTGACTTTCCAAAATGCATCGGTTAGTTTTGATGCGTTTTTCATTTTACGATTCACGGGAGTTTCTTCCAAATTTTCAAATCTTTTAACAATTTCAGTTTACTGATGATTTTATTAAAAAAAAATTCTAATATTTATTTATTTATCTTAATCGTTGTAGTGATTTTGTGATTTGAAAAGTTTTCCTGTCAAAGGTACCAATAACTCGGCTATCATATGGCTTCTCTGCCTTTTGAGGCCGAAAGCCCCCACCACCAGTTTCGACTGGGCCACCTTCGGCTGGGCAAGAGGCAATATGAAAAGCGTTGTCCCCCTTGTGAAGCACTGGACCTTGCTGTCCAGTTCAAGCTACAATCAGACGTACGTGCCTGGACCCAGATTTGGGTCCAAGTCGAGCTAAGCTCATCAGGCTTCCATTGCACTAAGTGGGCCGATGACTAGCACAGTCCAGCAAGGTGCAAGCCTCGGCTTGTGCCCGAACTTCCCCTCCCTTAAACCCCCACTATAATCGACTTTCGGGTCATTGACCTTATGTCCAGTCCTGTCTGCTGGAAGCTAGTGAAAATATTATCGCTTTTCAACCTTTTGGCTCCTTGCTTCGGCTAGGCCACCTCCGTGTGGAAAAGAAAGATCAATGGCAAGAATAGATTCACATTGTACTAGACCTTCGAGTAGAGTTAATCCATGACCAGCAAGGTTACCAGGCATGCGTGCCGGATGACTTGGCAAAGGTTAGCATAGTTCACACTGCACCTAATGATCATATGACCAGCACTTGTCCAGCAGCGCACGACCTTCTCTAACCCCCACTATAAAATGACCTCGTGTCAAGTCTTGTCCGGTGAGGGGCATAGACAAATATCTTGGCTATCGTTGTCGAATGAAATCGAAACCAGTTATATTTTTGTTATCTTAGATTGTTATATAATTAAGGAATGATATTTTTTATGTTAATCATTTTTCGTTTATTATATTTTATCATTCAGTTTGGTTGGGCTTTGAGCTATTCAGGTTAAGAGTTCAGGCGCATAGTCATTAGGTACAGTTTTATGCTCGGGCGCAAAGGATATGTCATTATAAACCCCAGACAGAAAATGTGGCTGGAGTGTGGATTACTTCATACTCGGAAGATATGATCCTGAGAATTTGAGGTTTTTGAAAAAGAGTCAGTTGAAGGTTGACATTGGACCATGTAGGCAGAGGGTTGAGTTCCTGCCAAGGAAGACTAGAGTTGAGTTCTCTACCGTTGAGGTATATAGTGGAGTTTTGCAGATCTCTACCGAGAGAGATCTTAAACATCACAAGATGAGCTGTGCGTTGGGGATTGTTTGCATAGTAAGAACTGTGTCTCTCTCCTCCTGTCGAAGAACCGAAGTGAGAAGTTAATAAACCGTTCATACCTGAACAACAGAGTCCGCTTGTTTCCACCTGTGTTTTTGTATTTGTATATGTACCATTGGATTGAGATCATCGTGATTATACAAGATTTCTCGGGGTATTGTATAGAAAAGGATATGTTAAAATGCCTGTAAACTATGCTTCCAATTGCCAACTCCTCAGGCAATATTTAGATTATTTATTGAATGACCGTTATATACACAGTGTGTCTCAAAATAGATGCAACCCATTAATATGATGATAATTTAGTCCTGAGACAAGCGCAATGGCGGTCATTTGTAATACGTCCCATAAAAATGCATCCTTTGAGTTCGAGACATCAAATTAAAGTTTTCTTGTTTAATTGTTATATCAGCTTTCCGGATATGCAATCTGTTTTTTTAGTTTCTTGTCACAGGAATAAATCTTTATTATATTAATGGGTTGCATCTGTTTTGAGACAGTTTTACATGATTTTGTTTCCAAATATGTAGTGAGGCCAAATATTTTTCCTCTCTTGTCCAGGGCATTGTAATCGGGAATTAATTGTTGTTATAGCATACTATTTTCAAATCTGAAACAAAAAAGAACACAATATTATTATTAGTAGAGTTATTAGCAATCACATGGGTCCCATGTATATCGAGACACTCTCTCGCTCTCTCTCTCTCTCTTTCTCTTTCTCTCTCTCTCTCTCTCTCTGACTCTATATATATATATATATATATATACGAGAGTCATTTAATATATAGATATATATATGAAAATGAACAAATATGAAAAAACAATGTCTTCAGCGGATGAACTTTTTTTGCCAACGGTAAGCATTTCTGTTTTTAAATAGGAAATCATTAAACCTTCATCAGGGCGTATGAATTTTTAAACGACAAACAGATGGTTGGATCAAACAGTCTGAAAGATATGGAATGAAGAAGACTGACATAGATGAAAGATAAATGTGTTATGGGATGGACAAAATAAGATAAATATAAGCATAGATAGATTGATAGATATATAGATAGATAGAGAGAGAGAGAGAGAGAAAATATTTTCGTTGTTATTTATTTATTTATGTCAAGAAAATACTTTACACTTTAGAAATAATTTTTTGAATCCTAATTACATTTCACAAATTCAAAACAGAACGCACCAACGGAAATAAAATATTCAAAACTTTCTCACTTTTTCATTTCATTTAAAAATTCACTCACTCTAATGAAGGTTTTTAAGGTTTTTACATTTAAAACCGAAACCTTAAACGTAACCGAATAAAATCATCCTCGGGAGACGTTGTGCTTTTTTTTTTCATATTTGTACAATTTCATACATTCAGATTTAGTTCTAGATTTTATAAATGTATCTTTATATATATTTATTAAGTTGGCTGACCTTAGTCAAGGGTTACCCGAAGGCTCATTTTTCAACAGCTTCAAAACTGAGGTGTAGGGAAGGGTGCTACTCCTTTCTCTAGATTGCTCCTCTTGCCCTTTATCCGTACGTTATAATGCTGAGTGTTTAACAAAGATCCATTAAGTACCACTTTTTGAGTCTTTGGTATGACTCAACACGGGATTGAACCCCGGTATCCATGACCAATGGCGAAAACTAGGTATTTTGCCAATATATATATATATATATATATATAGTATTATTCGGTCCAGTTAAACCAGAGTTGGGAGTAATTCCTTCAGGACCCCACGTATCTATTCTGTCTTATTTATCCATTGGATCTGAAGAAGTCCTGTTATATTTTTCTTCGTGTTTTTGGTTCACACCAGAAACTGAAAAACAGGATGGAAATAAATTTATAATCCTAAATTAACCGGTCTTTTTTTTCTTTAAAGAAAAGATATATATATATATATGTGTGTGTGTGTGTGTGTGTGTGTGTGTGTGTTGACACAGACAGAGAGAGAGAGAGAGAGAGAGAGAGGGAGAGAGAAAGTGAGACGCAGAGAGAGAGAGAAAGAAAGAAAGAGACTGAGAGAAACAGAAATTGAGTGAGTACAGTTGTTCATTCATACGTGCACGAATGCTTTTAACAAAGGAACTTTCTTTTTATATTAGTAGGTATATTTATTTTACTCTACCTACCTAACTACCCTCCAAAATACGGACTGACGCATGCCCATATCTATCAAATAGTCAAATGCAGAAAAAGAAAAAGAAAAAGAATAACAATTCTACATGAATGACAATTCTGTTTTCTAGTAGTAATGAACAAATAATTTCGTACTGTGCTTAGATAACCAGCCACCGTCGAGGATCGCTTTTACTTGGTTCACCAAAAACAACAATTCTACAATCAATTCATGTGAGATAGATGTATATGCATGAAGATTCAAAGAAAGAAAGAAAGAAAGAAAGAAAGAAAACAAAGAAGCCGGTGATAGATAGATAGATAGATAGATAGATAGATATGAACAGAGAGATTGAGGTTAGCCCATTTGTAAACATTTTTCTTACTGAGCTTCGGGAATCTAACCTGTCTAGCCACACTAATGAGTTCTGATAGAACGAAAAAGATCTGTCTGTGGATGACAATATATATATATATATATATATATATATATATATACTCCCCTTCCCCGGTAGGGTTGAGCTGTCTAGCGAATGAAGTAATTGTGTTGCCATTAGCGTATTTGCAAGGCTCTTCATATGAATAGAGCTCTCGGTAGCCGTTAAGCGGATATATGTAAACTAACAATTGTGATTCATAGCCGTTTAAGTTACGTTGGCTTACGCTGGTTTCTTCGTGGCTGAGTGGTAGAATCTTGGATTGGCGTTTGAAATATTCAGGTTTCAATCCTACCTTCAAGAATCTAACCTGTCTATGAGATCTGATAGAACGAAACTGATTTGTCTGTGGATGGCTATATATATATATGTCACATGGTTTGCACTTTTCAACCACCAAAAATTTTATGAGAATCCTCTGTTCAATCCTTGAGCACTCTTTTTGATTTTGCTTTCATTATGAATAGCTTCAAAACAAATATTTTTGAGGGATTTAAAATAATATTTTGCTTTAAGCCAATTCCATACTAAGTTTACATTCACGGAAAAATATTTGAAAAAGAAGTTATTTACATGAAAAAAAATTCCCTTCTTGATTGAATGACATTTGCATACGTGGTCTGTGGAAGCTGGGTAGATAAATGAATTGCAATCTCTTGATAGTTACAGAGACTCTTGTCGCAGATTCTTACACATTTCAAAGTATTTGCAATTACAAGCAGGAAATTGGCACCAAAATATTCTTCTAAATGCGGATTGTGTATCAGATAATTATCAGTAAAATCTGTTAAGCCTTTTGAAGAAAGACAATAATAAATTAGATGCGATCAAAACTTTTTAAAAACACATGGTTTCAGTCAAGTACCTTTTCAGGAACTAAGTTTTTTTTTCGGATGTAGTGGTTAACATGTTTCTACTGTTTCTGAATGATGGCTCTAATCGTATTGATATCGATCTTGAGCATGTTGCAGATTTTTAGATATCTAATTCCACGACTATTGTGATCAATTATTACCTCATGAAATTCTTGTAAGAGCTCATTTTTCTCTCTTTTTTTTTCTTCTTACAACGAACTTTTGTTTACAGCTAATTGATATGTACATATTTAGATGCCTACCCAAACGAAAATATGTGTACTTACCTCTCCCGACAGGGCGTCTCTGGTGATGTAATGGTTAGCAAACGAGATTAGCAAATCTACACGAGTGAGTTGGAGCCTCACTCGGTGCCCTATTAATATGATGCCCAGTTGGCTGGAGCTGTAGAATACACTGACAGCTTCTCTGTGGAAGGGTAGACTTCCCTAAGGAGTTTCCTAGATATGACACAAAACAATCTGATGGTGAGATTCCTGTAATGCTAGAGCTTTGGGGAATCCAGAGTACCCCTTTTTCTGAAGCATCATTGCAAAGATCTATGCTAACTGAGGCTCTCAATGATAGTATCCTCTCAGAGGTTTCTCGTTATAAAGTGTAATGGTTATCATCGTTGGAAATCGACACGGTGATCCGAGTTCAAACCTTGACGGAGCTGTTTGCATTTCACATAGCGCTAATACCTTGGAAAAAGTATGAATCTAATTATTCTCCCTCCAGCTATGGGTAAATAGTAGGGCAGACTGAGTTCTTTAGCCTTTGTAAGGCAACTAGTCTAGGAGAAGGAAAACTATGAATTCAAACCTGATAAACTCTGCTTAAAAATTGACCTTGTGTCATATCTTGCCCGAGCGGAGGGATTGGTAAAGATAGATAGATAGATAGATAGATCGATAGAAACGATGAGACTGAGATAGATAGATAGATAGATAGATAATGATCGCGTCTTTTTCAAGTGGCAAATCAAGCCAGCCATTCACCCAGTAAATTAAATCTTAGAATAATTCCAGTGGAATAGTCTTAGACACTCATGGACCAATTTGATGCTAATTTCTAATGAAGGCATGAATCAATCGTTTATTAGCCTTGTTCAATAACTAATTAACACCTCTAGTGTCATTTGCAATCAAGCAAAGAGAGAATCGAAGCAAGTAAATGGGATCATCTCTCTAATGACAACGATAAAACAAAATCCATTAAATGCAAACTTCGCAACCAACAAAATATAAAATGGAGGCACGTAAAAGTGAATATCAATTAATTAAACTCATTTTATTAAGGCTGATATCTCAAAAGGACAGCAGTATTTTACAGGTAATTCAATGTATTGTTTGCTACTACGAAGAAAAGGTCGTGAAAATCGGCATTTTGGGTTTCACCCTGGATTAAAATTGTGAAAAAGAAAACAGCAAATAGTCTCATGTTATTTGCTTAGCGTAGCTTCATCCTGATCAGATGTTATAAAAGTGATGATATTTTGGTCTTAAAGGGATAATTTGATATTTTGCTGGGCGTAATCGCAGTTTAGGGAAAAAAAATCATTTTTGAAGTCTGCCCAGACCGTTTTTATTTTTCTTTATTTTTTCACTATAGACCTATCTGCATATCTAGACTTCCGCTGGCATTTGATTTATGAATGCGAATGACAAGAGCGTTCAATAATTTTTTGTTGGTTGGTTGGCTTGGCTGGTTGGTTTTTCGGCGTATCAACCCTTTTCGGGTCATTTAAAGCCGAATTAAATTCCATAAGTACACACTTTAGTTCTATTTAAAAACTGTTCTATTTCAAACAAATTAAGTTTAGCATAAGTACGCAGTTTAAATGTCAAAACAGTCCTATTTACAGCAATTCAGTTTAGCATAAGTACACAGTTTAGTTGCTACCACTCCGGGCCAAAGTGGACCTGGGAGCGATGGTAATAAAAGGGTATTCCGCATTTCCTAAAGCTACAGTATTACTAAAGTCGAGCCATGAAATTAGTTTGTGTTATATCAGGACACTCGTTGGAGGAGTCTTGCGCCTTTGCAGAGATGTTGTCGGTGTATTTTATAGCCTCAGCCCACTGGGCCACTCGACTTTCGGTTGTTCCGTAATATTTTCCTCTGCGTGGCTTGGGAAAAAATATACCATTAATTCAAATGATGTAATTTTGTTTGTTTAAGAAATATTTTATGAAGCCCGAATGTTCAGCTATTAAAAAAACCTCAAAGATGATTCATGAATTTTAAATTCTATCGAACGTCTCAAATTCAACTGAAACATTTTGTGTAGAGCGTTATGAAAAATTCTTGAGAAGGATAAACCCCACTTGGAAATTTGGAAACCTCTGTTGTGGAACGATTGTAAAGCTATCAGCAAATATTACATTCAAATACAATTGCTTGCGAGATGAGCAGATAGACGATTCTACATGGAATGGTTGGATGATCAAGAAGTATTGGAAATGATAGCAACATTCGTGATTTGTTCAATTTCTCATACACCAACAAAAAATACCCTCAAATTGTTTCAAACGATCTGATGTTAGTTTTTTTGGGGGGTGGGGTTCGAATTTAGTATTCTGTCTCCTAGACCGGTTGCTGTAAAGAGCTAAAGAGCTCAGTCTGCCCAACTATTTCCCAACAGATGGTGGAAGGAGAAGAGATAGATTTACACCTTTCCCAAAGATATTAATGTTGAGTGAAACGCAAGAAGTCTCGTCCAGGATTTGAACTCGAGTCACCAATCCCATTTTTTTACGACGATAACCATTACGTTAAGCGCGCCTTTATTCTTATGTATATGGCTAAACCTCTGTGTGTGTGTGTGTGTGTGTGTGTGTGTGTGTGTGTGTGAATGTATTTGTGTGTGTGAGTGTGTGCGTGAAAGAGAGAGAAAGAGAGAGAGAGAGAGAGAATCAAATCGTGTATGCGTGTTTGTATCAGTTGCTTGTGGATGAAGATGTTTAAATATAAGCATGTGTATAGATATCTACACACCTGCTGTTGTGGATGTCTCTGGAAGTACACGTGCGTGTTTCTGTGTGTTTCCTGTTTCTGCGCCTGTGATTTTACATGGCTCGGTATATTTATGAATAGTTGAACAGACATACATGAGTGTGTCTACCCTGTGCGTCCTTGTGTATATTCTCTGTATGGGTAACTGTGTGTTGTGTGTTCTAGCTTGCATGAATTCAAGAAGAGTGCGTGCATGCATGCGTGCGTGCGTGCAATAACCCCCCCCCGCAAAAAACAGGACACATTCACGTACTCCTCCTGCCTAGACATGACTGTGCAAGCTCTGTGCACATTAAATCATATAAAACTTGCGAGAGGAAAACAGAAATTGGACGAAAAACAAAGCAAAATTTTTTTTTTCAAATGCAGTCAAGTCTCTGTCGCTCCGTTTGGGCAGACTTCTTCAGCGTCATATCAGTTTACGACAGAAGGCACGTCTCTATAAACCAAAGCTGTCGACAACTATGGCATTTTTTTTCAAAAGCAGTCATGTCTCTGTCGCTCCGTTTGGGTTGGTTGGTTGGATTTTATGGCATGTTAACTTTCGTGGGTTATTCAATGCCAAATCCATTTTTATACAACGATCAGTTCTATTTCAAACAATTCAGTTTAGCATACAAAAACAGTCCCATTTCAAACAATTCAGTTTAGCATAAATACGCAGTTTAAATGTAAGTACACAGTTTAATTGTCAAAAACATTTCTATTTCAAGCTATTCAGTATTGTCAAACAGTTATAATTTTAAAAATTCAGTTGAGCATAAATACACAGTTTAGTTCTATTTAACCCATAGATTGGGCCCTCTCAGGTGCTACCACTCCGAGCCAGAGTGAACCTGGGAGCGATGGTAGTGAAGGGGGCTCCATAAGATTGTTTAGTGTCATATCCAGGACATTATTTGGTAGAATCTTACTCCTCTGCAGATGTGTAGTCGGTGTATTCTGCAGTCTCAGCCGACTGGGCAAGCTCCGTTTGGGCAGACATCTTCAGCGTCATATCAGTCTGCGACGACAGAAAGCACATCTCAATAAACTAAAGCTGTCGACAACACTGGCGATTCCACCTCTGTGTGGCACTTCACTTACGAAGCACCAATTTTTTCTTCAGCTTACTCCTACAAGTCAAACGTTATAGAAGAAAAAAAGAAATGCAAACACAGTATTGTTTTATGTATTTACCCAACCCTTCCACCTCGAGCACTTTGCAACACAGCTCAGTTTTAACTGGAGTACAGCTACTTTGAATTCAGGATTTTCTTTCTATACTGGTCGCTTTACTAAGTCTAACCAATCCATTTTGCTCTACTATTTACCTATAGCTGAGGGTGGGGCAGTTGAAGTCTTGCCTTTCCTAAAGACATTCATACGAAGTGAAATGGATTCAGGTTCGTCCTGGAATTGAACTCGAATCTCCGATTCTATTTCCTATGAAAGTAATCTTTATTCGTTTAACCAACTGACCTGAAGTGCATTTGCAATAATAAAGCCAAACAATACTTTATTATATATATATATATGTATATAGTAACGAGCATAAAGATTAGAACGATATTAAGAAAAAGTACGTGAAATAGCTTTTTATTTTAAAAACATCTTATCAAGAAAAAATATGGATATAAAGTTAAATTATATAATTCCAAAACATGAAGCTCAATAAACTTATTTTGATAAAGTTATAAGAATAATTATATAACATTCGAAAAAATAGATGATCAAAAACATCAGAACGATTAAATAAATCCGTAAAATCTAATAATTATTTTGTATTATTAAGAAATTTGCGGCTAAGAACTTAAAATAGGGTATTTTACTAAATTACACCGGCTCTTCACCAGCTCTTGCATTGTAAACATGGCGAAAATATATGTGACATCGTTGGAACTTAGAAAACTGATAGTCAAGTTACGTAATGAAAAAAAAAACTCTCCATTGATGATATTTCAAAGACTGTGGGGATATCTAAAAGTGTTATTCATATTTTAAGAAAACTTAGGGAAAGTGGGACATGTGAAGCCAAGAAACCATCTGGCAGGCCAAGGAAAACTACTGCAAGGGAAGGCAGATAGATTGGTAATGAATAAAAAAAGATCGATTTGCGACAGTAACTGCAATCTCTAAAAGAGATAATGCTAACCTTGACATTAAAATATCAAGGCACACTATATCCCGAAAACTTAATGAAATAAATATGTACAGTCGAGTAGCTTCTACGAAGCCTTAAATTTTTAAGAAGAACAAAAAAAAAAACGATTGAAATTTGCCACTGAACGCGTTATATGGACTGAAGAACAGTGGGATTGTGTTCATTTCATCGATGAGTCAATGTTCAATTATTTAATTATTTAATATTGATAATTTATAGAGTAATCTGAAAGAAGAATGGTAAAGTAAACCACTGATAGTATGAAGTTATTTGGCTCATGTGGTCGAAGATGCAAAGGAAAATTCAGTAAATATTGAATTTTCCTTTAGTTTTTGTATTACTCTCACAAGGATTTATGATGCGTTCCTTAAATTTTGACCAAGGCAAAATGTATATTTTTGTTTTTTCTATTGCCTGTAAAAAGAAAATTTAGAAAACATTATAAATGCATATATGTTCCAAGTAAATTTTGTGAACTTTTCATGAACCTAAATACATATTTTTTCAAGAAAAAATCATTTAAATATTTGTTGTTGTCCCGTTCCTTAACTTGCTGCTACTGTACATAGATTTTATTTTATTTTTGGGGGATCATTTATAACGCATTAACATTTTACTAATAATAATTTGTAATCTTTATGAAGTGCCCATTTTGACTAACAGGTCATTCGAAAACTTCTAAATCTCACCAAGAAATAAATGCCGTAGCTGAACATTTTTGTTGTAGCAAAACAATGCCGTTTCTTTTAAAATTTCATTCAGATTTCTGACATAATTTCTTTTCAAGTAAGCCCATAAAAAGGTGTACGAAGAATCTAGAATTTGTGTAGGGTTTAGGTTATTTTGAACGACCATTGTATAAATATATATATGTGTGTGTGTGTGTGTGTGGTATGACAACATACTCTACTAAGCATACCTTCCACTGTAATGTTGGAAATTAGTAATGATGATGATTATGATGATATATGTAACATCTCATTATTAATCAGCATTATTATATCCAATTCATTAGCACATTCCATCCAGATGTGTTCCGGTTATCGTAACAGATTGATTAACAACAGGTATCCTCAAATCTTCAACATTGTTCTCTGTATCTAAACAAACCAAATCACCAACTGAATCAACATCACCTCAATCTTTCCGAGAACTACTAAGTCATTGAAATTCTATTTGATCGAATCTCCTTGTCAGAATTAAAGAATGCATTTGAATTTCAAAATCCTCTCAGAATATTACTGTTTTTTTTTTATCAAAGATCTTTTGTTTGCACTCATATCATACGCTGGAGAAGAAAATCTAAATTATTTGCACTATTCCCAATTGATCATTGTTCCAACCCAATTATGTCAATTGTGTAAATCCGGTGCTGATTCGCTACATCACTGATTTTAGTCAGCGTTTGTTGTACTGTGTTGTCATTTACTAAATTTCCTTTTGCACAGAGTCAGAAGTATGGGGCACTTAATAAGAAACGAACTCACTAAAAATGATCTGTAAGCCAAGCTCGCAAACCATTACACTATGTGAAGTTTTCAGTTTTTTGTAAAGTGTCGTTTTATTTTGTCTTTCTCTCAAAAGCACAAAAATGTGGAAGAGCAGATAATTCTTCCTGTCTGCATTTCAAAAACCCTAGGAGAGTGTTTATATTTATTTATTAAGATAATCTGTTCACTGTAACTTAGCTCAAAGTGTCGCTGCACTACTCTATGCTTCTGCTCGCGTCTTTGGCTTGGGATGCTAGTTTAGTATCTGTTCCCATTTCGTATACTCGAATTCGGATGAAACTCGACATAAATAAGACTGGCTAGTACTGAGGATATTAATCAAGAGCCAACCTTTTCACAGGGTAAAAGAAAGTAAGAGTTGAGAGGTATTCTGACGTTTGCAGCAAACGAGTTATATACATATATATATATATATATATATATATATATATATATATATATATATATATATATATATATATATATATAATGGATTCTTTATATATATATATATATATATATATATATATATATATATATATATATATATATATAAATTTTTGTTGTAGGTCCAAAGAGAGAAATAAATATTTTAAAATGAGTATGTATTAGAGAGATTAGTATTTTTTAGGATATATATATATATATATATATATATATATATAAAGAATGCATAATATATATATATATAGAATGCATAATATATATATATATATATATATATATATATATATATATATATATATATATATAAAGAATGCCTTATCTATATATATATATATATATATATATATATATATATATATATATATATATATATATATATTTCTGTTGCCGTGAAAGAAAAGTTAAACTTGGAATCATTATGCAGTATCTCCACACTCAGTAAAATGTGTTGCACACACACGCACACACACACACACACACACACACACACACACACATATATATATATATATATATATATATAAAGATCCATACTTGGAAAGATATGGCTTGAGTACATCCGAAAGAAGGTTATTCGAGAATAGAGTGGAGTTCATTGAAGGACGTGATCATGGAATACTAAAAGCAGAGATTCTGCTTGGCTGGACACGTTGCAAGGCTCACTGACAACACATGAAGCCATGCAATTGCCATGCAATATCAAAAATATGTTTTGTCCACTCGGCTGGGCTATAGAATACACTGACTGCACTTCTGCAGAGGGATAAGACCCTCCCCAATGAGTATCCTGGATATGACACTAAACAATCTCATGGTGAGGTTCCAGTAATGTTGGAGTTTTGGGGAATACGGAGCATCTCTTCATTGCTATCGCTCCTAAGTCCACCGTGATCCGGAGTGGTAGCACCTGATAGGGCCTTATCTATGGGTTAAATAGAACTAAATTGCATACTTATACTAAAATAAACTGTTTGAATTAGAACTGTTTGATCAACAGAATAGCTTGAAATAGAAATGTTTTTGACAATTAAACTGTGCACATATGCTAAGCTAGCAAGTTGGCGACTTTAGTCGATGGTGACCAGAAGGCTTCCTTTTCAATAGCTACTACACCGAGATGTTGGCGTTGGTGCTACTCCTTTCCATGTTTTTTTTTCCACTTTACCCTTGAAACGTGCCCTATATTGCTCAGTGTTAAGCAAGGAGATATGCTAAACTGAACTGCTCGAAATAGAACTGTTTTGACATCGAAATAGCGTACTTATGCTGAATTGAATTGTTTGAAATAGAAATGTTTTGACATTGAAACTCTAGTTACGCTAAATTGAATTGTTTGAAATAGAACTGTATTGACATTTAACAGTGTCTGTACAAAATCTATACTTATTCTAAACTTAATTGTTTTAATTAGAGATATTTGACTAAACTGATTGGCTTGAAATATAAATGTTTTTGACATTTCAACTGTGTACTCATGCTAAACTGAATTGTTTTAGATAGAACTGACTATGTGTATAAAAATTGATTTGGCGTTAAATAATCTACAAAGGTTGATATGCCATAAAACCAAACCAAACAAACAACCAAGATATCGAAAAATACCTCTTAGAAGACCTCTACAACGATGAGAATATAAAATTGTCTAATTATTCAAGCCAACCCGAAAAAAGGAGGGTAGCAGCAAGAAGCAAATGAAAATGCATTGCGGCCAGTGACGTGGAAAACATCAGGCTGCCTGGCCAATCAGTGAAATATATATAAAAATAAAAAAAAAGGTACATTTTAGAATGACAAACAATCGTTACTAAAATGTTTATGCTTGATAAGCAAATTTCGTAAGGTGGTAAAAAATAGAAGATATATACATAAACAGTATTTCAATTTTAGAATATTTCTGACGAGATAGGATAGACTCGTCATCTCTGCCTTTTCTATATTTAATCCTTTCAAGTACCTGAATGGTTCATTTGTCTTTTGGATGGAATTCATGTAAGAAGACGTCCTATGTTTTCCAACTACTTTCGGACCCTTACTGGAGTCATCTTCGGGAGATGGAATAAAGAATTGACAGACATTATGACAAACAATTTCCTGTCATATATATTTATAAATATATATAACTCGACATTGTTTGTCATTTCATTACTTTATTCTCCCCCGACCCCACGAAGATGGCTCCAGTTGGGGCTGAATGCACTTGGGAAACATACGGCGCCTTCATAAGTTCATTCCATCCAAAAATCAAATGACTTTTGCGGAAAATTGAATGGATCAAAATAGAATAGGCAGACATGTATTTTCTGTCCTATTTAAGCATATATATATATATATATATATATATATATATATATATATATATATTTGTGTGTGTGTGTGTGTGTGTGTGTGTGTGTGTGTGTGTGTGTGTGTGTGTGTTGTTTTTCTTGCTGCCAACTCCCTTCTAGTCGGTGGTTCAAAGAAGGAAAAAAGACATCATTATATATTGACAAATCAATTGCTGCCTTTAATTCGAACCAAATATATTGTGATTCCTTAAATAATTGAAGCAGCTTCTCGTTCTTTTAAGTTGTCTCCTCTTGAGTTGGTAACTCTTTTTTGGCGAGATTTACAGAAGAAAAAGAGGAGAAAAGAAAGTACAGAAACATAAAAGGTTTTGTTACTTTCGCAGCGACAACAAATTTTCACGGTTGATAAACCAGTAATACAGATGAAAATGACTTACATCTGTTCATCCCAGAAAACAGGGCACTACATAAACGTTGAAATTAACTAGAAAAAAGAAAGATGTTAAGTTTTCAAAAGAAAAATTAAGGACTAGCATTGTTTTGTGATAGTCTTAAAGAGTCGAAACCAAATAGAAAACGAAAAGGAAAAGATCAGCTAATTTGGAAAATGGTAAGCGAAGATTCAAATGTCTTCTATGAAGGAAATGGTAAAAAAAGAAATGATTATCTGAATTATTGGCAACATCGCCTTGTTTCTTTGCCTAATCCAAATTTCCATCTAACGAAGATCGAAGGAAAGACGCGAATCTTTAAAGATAAAACCATAACAGTGACAGAATGCACACTAAACGTCAAAAGGTTTACCATAAGAAAATATATATTAATAAATTCATACGCGTATACGCACACATATGCACACACAAATACACACACGTTGATTTACTTTCTATGAAGTATTCAGCCATTTTCCATATCTCGAGAAGCAGGAATACATCTATTTGGTAACTTATCAGAGAAGACCTTAGAGTGCATTACTGGACAGACCTTCTTCCGTTGGGTTATTCACTCGGTTGTGAGTGTGTTGCGTTCGGGTCGCATTCACAGTTTTGTTGCAATTTGAATATTCGTCTGCAGAAATTATTCGAATGATTAATAACGTTTTGGGAGATGATTCAAACGAACAAACAGACTCTTTAAGACTCGCAGTCCATTGAAAGTAGTGCACATTCTGAAAAGCCTCCATCAAGCAGAATATCAGAAAATATCGGACACGTTAGAGGCATATGTAAGTTGACAGTGTAAAAATCGTAACCTTTTGAGATTCCACTGACTGCCCGGAACATACCCCGCCATTTTGTCAACCCTTCAAACCAGGTCTAGAGATTAATGTTGACCCGTTGTCCCGAGGACACTAGAATATTCACTGGTGGCACTGAGCCTCTTCATTAGATACATCCGCACAGGACAGGGATTAAAAAAATCAAAATAAATTTAACCGATTATTTGAAGATGAAAATGTTTCACAGATTTTTACATTATATTGGGATAATTTTTCTTTTCGTAATTCGTCTATGTCCGTGAAAAAGGTATTTTTAAATGTATAAAAGAATCGAGGCCGAATTTTTTTGTTTTTGATTTGGGCTTTCAAAGAATTTCTTTTGTTTGATCAGTTGTTAAGCTGTGGTATAAAACCACAATAACCGGGTCTTATTCATTTTTTATACTCTGTACTTTTGGTAACATTAATTAAAGAATAATATTGTTTCGAATTTTCTTCAAGGAATTGAAAATTTGCCAATATTTCAAACAAGCTAAAAGTTGATGTGTGTCTTTATCTTTTTCTTATTCTTTTAAAGATAAAAACTTCCCTTGTTTAATTGATGTTTCATAATTTCTTTTAAAAAACACTACACCGACAATTTTAAAGCTAAAAAGACAAAAATGAATAATATTCCATTGGCCTAATTTGTAGAGTGTTAGCCAATGGTCCGGGAGACCGGGGTTCAATTCCAGATAAAGTCATACCAAAAACTCAAAGAATCGTACTTGATGCCGCCTTGCCTAACGCTCAACATTATAAGGTAAGGGTAAAGTGAAACAATCCAGCGAAGGTAGAAGCGCCCTCCCTATACCTGGGTGTAGTAGCAAAGGAAAAGGGACCCTTCGCGCCACCCTCAATTAAGGTCAATTTTACTTTACTTTATTTCCTAAAAGTTTTAATGATGTTTTTTTTGGGGGGGCTAACAATTATTGGATGTGCCCGAGGTGTAATGGTTACCGACGTAGGAAATGGACCCGGTGATACGAGTTCAAATCCTGGACGAGGCTGATTTCCTTTAACATAGGACTAATATACTTGGGAATGGTATGGTTCCAGTTATTCTCCTTCCAGCTATGGGTGAATAGTAGGGCAGGTTGGGTTCTGTAGCCTTGTTTAGGTGACCAGTCTAGGAGAAAGAAAACTCTGAATTCAAACCTGTTTAGCTCCACTTAAAAAAAACTGATCTGGTGTCACATTCTGCCTGTGCGGAGGGGTTGGGCAAATACATATTAACAACTATAGATAAGTAAGAAAAGTTGGCGACCTTAGTCGAGGGTGACCCGAAGGCTATTTTTTCCATAGCTACCACACCGAGGTGTAGGGGAGGAGGATGCTCCATTTACTTGGATTGCTCCACTTTACCCTTGATACTTACCTAAGGAAGGCGGCATCAAGTGCCATGTTTTGAGTCTTTGGAATGAACCCAGGTCTTCCAGACCGTTGGCGAACACTCTACCCATTAGGCCAATGGTCAGGTTACTATAGATAAAAGCAATGTAAAAATATACAAATACTGATTTTGAGAAAGTTTTGAAATCTTTTTAAGACAGTTAGGGGACATTGGTGGAAAAAATTTGTCAGGGGTCTTCCTACCAACCCATTCTTCAGATTTAAGCCAAAAATGCATTTCTTTTATTGTAAGGACCAGGCTCATATACCTGGGCGTTTGATTGGTTGGTTGTTTGATTGGTTGGTTGAGAGAGTTCATATATCTGATTCAAATTGCCAAAACATTTCAGAGAGTACTACATAGGAGTACCATTCTCTTTTAACAATACAAACAAACCAACATTTTAATGTTTAATGCATTTTCTGTCACTTTGAGACAACAGTTCACTCCTTAAATCCTTGGTTGAGAGTAAGTGAAAGAAGTCAAAGCAATCGATTATGTACGTGTTACGTAATAGGTATAATGAGTTGGGCAGTTGTGACAGTGTAGTTGAGGCAGTGTAGCTGAGGAAGTGATGTTGTGGTTTTTGTTGATGCAGTGTGATTATGACCGTATAGTTGACGCAGTGTACCAGTTGAAATAAAATTGTGGTTGTGATAGTGTAGTTGGGGGAATGTAATTGTGCCAGTGTAGCAGGGGCAATGAAGTTGTGCAGCTATGGCAGTGTAACTGTGGTAGTGTAACAACGAAAGTATCTGTGTCAGTACATTTAAGGCCGTATATAGCTGTGACAGTGGAGTGGTGGAAGTGTAGCGGTGAATGTGCACTTGAAGCTGTGTAGCTGTGGAAATGTAATTGTGGTAGAGTAACCGTGACAATAAATTTGTGGAAGTGTAGCTGCCTCAGTGTTGCTGTGACACTGTAGCTATAAAAGTATCTATGGCAGTATATTTGTAGCAGTGTAGCTGGGAAAATGTAGTTGTGGTAGCCAGGCAATAGCAGAATATTTGTGGAATTGTAGCTATGACAGTGTAGCTGTGGAAATGAAGTTGTGGCAGTGTAGCTGTGGAAATGAAGTTGTGGCAATGCAGTTTCAGCGGTGACGCCGTGGTTGTGATGTATTACCATTGCAGAATGATTGTTTTGATCAGGAATATGAAAATCTTTATCTCTGAGGTGGCATCCCGCTACTTATTTTGTTAAAAAAAAACAAAAAAACAAGGGAACCCCTCGAATTCTGTAGTCATAATGTTCCTACGATGGTACAAACACTGAAAAATAAGAATATTAAATCTGCTTTTCTTTTTTAATCAGATATCTATTGCGTACAATTTTGTATTTACATTGACCTTTACCCGTATGTGAACGTGCGTGTGTTAGAAACAGAGAGAAAAAGAAAAAAGAAAGTAAGAGAGAGAAAGTGGGAGCATGCGTGTGCATATGCATGTGTCGTGTGCTATTTGATTAGTCCTGAAAGTTCCCTTACAGTTAATAGTAATTCAAATACTCTTCGAAATGTGATTCAGTTTTCAACTGAGTATATTCTTGGGACCTCATATACTTATCTTAGTATCCCTTCCATTTTTTCAAAACAGTCCTCTTTTGGGATCAGCAGGTTTTTCACATCCTCTTATTTGAAATATTCACTGTTCCAAGAGTTTAGCAAGATTTCGTTTTTTAACTTAGGCTCAAAAGTCTTTTTTAATGAATATTTTCCGTGAACAAATCTTCAATTTTCTAGCAAAACCGTTTGCATGTTCGCTGTTAATTCAATAGTCACATTATTCTTAATAACATCTCATTGCCTACCGAATAACCTTACAAGTGCGTGTGTATTTCTGCAAATGCAGTAAGGTTCCTTCAGATGGGTTGCCAAGTTACATTAAAGGCGCGAAACCGGTTCATGACATATACTATGGCATTAAAAATTTGAATTACCACAATGAAATCTGGCCAGCACTTCGTGTAACATGCGGGAACACTAAACAGCTGTTTTGACCTTATGAAGTTTCATCAGCAGTGTACTAATGTCTTCAATAAGTTTCCACACTTTTTTTGTACAGCCATTTAAAATTGTCGTAGACTCTTGAAAATTCAGTATATTATTGCTATACATCGTATGAGATGATTGACCAATTTTTATGATTTCAGGTTCAAATGAACAGCTACAGCAGCAATTGGAATACACCCTACTAAATCCTGATTGTCACAGCTGATAAATTTCAAAAAAGGAATCTGGACGTGAGGACACTTTAGAAGAACGATACGCAATAAAATTCTGTCTTAAAATTGGAAAAATATCACAGAAACGTATGGAATGCTTCAGACTGCTTTTGGAGCATCTTGCATGAATCGAGGATCAGTTTTTGAGTGGCATAAGAGATTCAAGGAAGGCAGGGAGTCTGAGGGACGATGAGAGGTGTGGAAGGAGTAAGGAAGTCAGAACACCAGAGTTGATGGGCCAAATAAAGAATTTCATGTATAAGGACCGTCGTGTGTCTATAGAGACAATAAGGGCACCGTTTGATGTCAGTGTAGGAACTGTACACACAATTATAAGCGAGGAACTGAAGATGCTGAAGATTTGCGCGAAGTTTATCCCAAGGGTGCTCAGAGAAGATAAGAAAAAAAGACTTTGTCATGACATGGTCGAGCTGATCAATTCACATCCCGCAGTTCTTGATGCTCTGGTGACCTGCGATGAAAGCTGGATCTACTGCTATGAGCCAGAGACCAAGAGACAGAGTTCCCAGTGGAAGCATGCTGGCTCTCCCAGACCCAAGAAACCAGAGAGTGCAAATCTACCCACAAACCTTTGATGATCCCTCTTTTTGACAGCACTGGCATGATCTACATGCACTGGTTTCCCACTGAACAGACAGTCAAAAAGGAATACTATGTTAGTGTTTTAAGAGAGTTCAGAAAGAGAATCCGTCGGAAGAGGCTAGCACTCTTCAAATCGGGTCAGTGGCATTTCCACCAGGACAATGTACCAGTCCACAACTCCATCCTTGTTACAGACTATTTGACCAAGATGGGCATCAAGACAGTTGCTCACTCTCCCTATAGTCAAGATGTTGCTCCCAATGACTTTTGCTTATTCCTTAAGCTCAAGAAAAAACTTAGAGTCTGTCGTTATGAGACAATTGAGGAGATGAAAAAGGCTGTGACTAAGGTCACTGACACGCTCACACAAGAGGACTTCCATGGGGCCTTCCAGAAGTTGTTGGAACTTCGAAGAGGACTACAGTTTCATGTGTGTACTATCAATAAAAGTGCCCATACGAAAAAAGCCTGGAAATTTATTGTGTACTCCTTGTATACTGTGATCTTCATCGGAAATCGAACCAGCGATCTCAGAGCTGAAACTCTGCCATAGACCACTGGTCCACATCGCACGCAGACTTTCCCAAATTAACCAATCACGCTAATTTGGTTATTAAAACTTATAATATATAATTCTTCTATTCAAAAATAAATATGTACATCTAAAGCTTTAGTTTTAAAACTCTTTGGGGCCGGGATCCTTTTTAGTTTCTCGCGAATTCCCAATGTAATTAAAATGAAATATCGTGAACTTTCATGTAAATAAAAATGACATCCCATGGACTTCGATGTAAATGAAAATGAAATCCCGTGGGAAATCATGTAAATAAATATGAAATCTCGTAGATTCTCGTGTGAATAAAAATGAAATCTCGTGAACCGCCTTGTAAATCAAAAGAAATATCGTGGACACCAAAGTAAATAAAAATGAAATCATGTTGACACCAATGTAAATAGAAATGAAATCTCGTGGACACCCATTTCAATAAAAATGAAATCTATCAAAAATATTCAATGAGAATCAATCCAATAATCGCAGAGTAATGACATTCTCGCACAAATTGTCAATTTTTGATGATTTTGACAAAGATATACAAGTACTTGATCACCATGTCGGTAAGGGCTGAAAATACTATTTCGCATAAATATGTTGTTGCAAAAGACAGCAGCATTTTAAAGCAGCAATGGATACTCAGACCCAAAACCAAAATTTGAGGATTGGTTGCTGTTTAAGCTGAATTTTTATAGGTGTGTACTTGTATGAAGGAATACGAATTTGCGGTTCTTTCGCTAATGGGATATCTATTTCCAGTACAGCCTTGCAACATCTGCTGACCCCCAGCTTGAAAACCACTTTTCTAAATAGCTGGATAATTTCTGAACAGACGTTGTGTATATATATATATATATATATATATATATATATATATATTGAGAGAGATAGAGAGAGAAAGAGAGAGAGAGAGAGAGAGTGATAGAGTCAAAGAGTGGAGGGGCAATAAGCTTCTTTGGAGCTCCCGTATTTTTCTTTAATTATTTTTCTCAACGAATAATTTTTGTCGTCCTTTTACTCTCTTTTTTCATTCTTAATCTCTCTCCCTCTCCCTCTTTCTCTCTCTAACTAACTCTCTCTCTTTCTTTCTCAATACCCCCCTCTCTCTCTCTGTTACTGTCTCTCTTTTGCAACCACACATAAAAAAAAAACTGCTTCTCCCACACAGTAATTGCAATGAAGATAGCAAAACAAAGACTTACGTTGCGAAATTTTTCCTTTTCTTTTATTTTTTTCCAAACATTTATCTTTATCTAAAAGAATTTCTTTTATTTCTGGTAGATTTTATAAATGTGTTTTATTTATTCATTCGTTTATTTATTTTATTGACACGTTTCCTGTTTCTTCTTTTAAGTCGAGTCGAAATAAAATTAACTTTTTACTTCTTTCCTTTCTTCTCCTTTTTCTCCTTCCTTGAAAAACCGCCTAATTGTTCATCTTCCTTCGACTTTTCTTCTTCTTCTTCTTCTTCTTATTATTATTATTATTATTATTTTTTTTTTTTTTTTTTTTTTTTTTTTCACCTTTCAACACCTATATTAATTCAAACTCCTTTTCTGCCATTAAAATTATATATATAAATATATATATATATACTGCAAACTATTAAATTTCCTTTCTTCTTCCGTTTTACAGCTCCTTTTTGTATCGATTCACTTTCTCCCTCCCTCTCTCGCTCTCTCTCTCTCTCTCTCTCTCTCTCTCTCTCTCTCTCTCTCTCTTCTTCTTCTTCTTCTTTTTTTTTTTTCGTAGTCCTTTTTTCCCTTCTGACCAAATTCTCGTTGTTTTCCTTCTTCATCTTCATCTTCCATTTCTCTTTTCCTCCAGGGATATTCTTGACTTGATAAAATCAGCAATGCGCACACAATTGAATTCAGAATCCTTTCGCTCGGAAGAGATTTGATCTACGTCGATGGCGGGATCTCACTTGCAGTGAATCTAATGCAAAGATTGCAAACCGAATGCCAGGGTCGGAGAGAGAGAGAGAGAGAGAGAGAGAGAGAGACGGTAGGGTGAAGACATGGGGTTCTGCACAACTTTTGCATGACTTTTCTTCACAGAAAGCAAACGGCAAAAACAAAGAGAAGAAAGTATTTCTTCTCATTTCCGATTTTCTCAGTATTTCTTCTATTGCTACTTTTTAAACTGAGAACATTATAAGCAATCGTATCAACAGTGTATATATATATATATATATATATATATATATATATATATATTACAGTATATATATACATATATATATTACAGTATATATATACATATATATACATATATATATATATATATATAGAGAGAGAGAGAGAGTGGAGGAGAGAGGAGAATAAATGCAAATAAAAGTTGCATAAAAACTTCTCGATGCTATTGTAGTAGAGGATGTATAATTATGGACATTGAACTTTTATGTGGTCTACACAATCATCAGACGGAAATAGAAAAAATGTCTCATCAAGCGTCTATATAGAATGACTTATATACGTGAGATAAGATGCCAGTACTCAGAAACCCTTCGAAAGTTACACATAAACCATTTACGAGAATTATTAGTAAATAATTAGACATCAAACTTGGACCGTTTACGCAAGAAGAACTCGACTCGGTAGAAAGAAAAATTAAAAAAAGAAAAGCAGCAGGGCTTGATGAAATACCCCCGGAAGTGTGGAAGAACGGTGAATTCGACGACATACGGCTCCGTCAGTGTTATGCCATATATAATCAAAACACAATAGTCAGATGGACAAAGGGATATATCCTCCCTTCTCTAAGAAAGGCGACTCGGAATAGCCAAGAACTACCGAGCATAGATATCCCTGACATCCATAATAAAACCCTCACATTCATAGCAGCCAAGATATACAAAGCTCTACTACGTAATCACATAGAACCCAAAACTGAGAAGATACTCAAGAAAACCAAAATGACTTTCGGAGAAATAGATCCATATCGTCACAAATTTTGACCATCCGTCGAATTTTCAAAGATATACGTCCAAAAAACCTAGAGGTAGAAATTATTATTTGTCGACTTCTCCAAGGCTTTTGACTCCATACACAGAGGAATGATGGAGCAAATACAACTCGCCGACGGCTTACCGAAAGAAACCGTCGCAGCCATAATGATGCTATATAGAAACACGAAAGTAAAAGTCCGCTCCCCGGATAGAGACACAAACTACTTCGACATTGTAGCAGGGGTGTTGCAAGGAGATACATTAGCTCCATACCTCTTTATCATTTGTCTAGATTACGTGCTTAGAACGTCTATTGATAAAATGAAAGATAACGGTTTCAACCTGACAAAAGAAAAAAGCAGAAGATACCCAGCACAAACAATTACGGACGCAGACTACGCCGATGACATAGCGCTTCTGGAAAATACACCCGCCCAAGCCGAAACCCTGCTACATACTCAGCAACGAGCAGCCGCAGGCAAAAGCTTCCATGTCAACGCAAACAAGACGGAATACATGTACGTTAATCAAACAGGTGACATCTCCACAAAAATTGGTAGTTCTCTGAAACGTGTAGACAAGTGCACCTACCTTGGAAGCAGTGTCTCATCAACCGAGAGAGACATTAAGCCGTGACTAGCAAAGGCATGGACAGATATTGATAGGCTATCAGTCATATAGAAGTTAGACCAGATCGATAAAATAAAATGCAGTTTTTTTCAAGCTGTAGTCGTGTCGATACTGCTATATGGATGCACTACATGGACGCGAACTAAACGTACGGGGAAAAAGCATGACGGCAACTACACAAGAATGCTGCGAGCACTATTGAACATGTCATCGAGGCAGCACCCCACAAAGCAGCAGCTGTATGGCCACTTACCTCCCATCACGAAAACTATCCAAGTCAGACATGCGGGACACTGCTGGAGAAGTAGGGACGAACTCATAAGTGATGTACTCCTGTGGACACCCTCACATAGACAAGCAAAAACCGGACGTCACGCTACAACCTACATAGAGCAGCTCTGTGCCGATACAGGATAAAGACATAGCCTTAAAGACCTACCGGAAGCGATGGATGATAAAGATGGGTGGCGGGAGAGGGTCAAGGATATCTATGCTGATGGTTCGACATGATGATGATGATGATACATGACATTCTCACCAAAATCGCATATATAATTTAGGGCAGCAAATAACGGAATTAGTCGGTTGATGAGACAGGAGAATATATATATATATATGTGTGTGTGTGTGTGTGTGTGTGTGTGTGTGTGTGTGTGTATTTAAAATGGTTGTTTTAGGTCCAAAGAAAGAATAAGGATATATTTAAAATAGGAAGGTCCACGAAGAGATTTGTATTTTTTTAATTTATTCATTTTGTTCTAACATACGTGTTATAATATGTATGTTTACAGCTTGTTGCTTTCGTCAGATAACATATGTGACACAAGGCCTTTTAAATGGGGTACTCAATGAGACTTGAACTCACTCCTTTTTCCAGTATAAATGATTCTTGTCTGGTCAGACTTGTTTTTATAAAGATTTTTGCTCCTTTTTCTTGGAATGTGTTTACATTGACCAAAGTAAACACTTGTGCCACACATGTTCTCTGACGAAAGCAATAAGCTGGGAACATACATATATATATAACACGGATGTAAGAACAAAATGAATAAATTCAAAAAATACAAATCTCTTCGTGGACCTTCCTTCTATTATATATATATATATAATATTTTTTAAAGTATTTCTATAACCCTGAGGGCGTAAAAAACGGATAAGGTAATTTGTGATTTAAAAAATATATTATAAACCGATATCTGGTCAAAATTTTAAAAATAATAAAAAAGAAAAGACTTAAAATATCCGTACTACTTAAAGATATTCAACCAGTACCGCAATGCCTAGCCAAAATAAAAACGATCGATAGAATAACCTAAATTAGTACGTAAAAGTATTCAATACACTATATAGAGCAAAATTAGTACACCTAAAAGAGCCAGAAACTGGGTTGCTCGTTCTGGCTCCTTCAGGCATTCTATATATATATATATATATATATATACAGACTTATATAGTGTGATAAATATTTACGCATCTACTGTTAGTTATGGTAAATTTTAGATTTGTTATAAAAATTTACAGATATAATTTTATCATTTCTCTTAATTCAGCAGTGAAGTCTCCGTGTTAAAGTGGTTAACTCGCACGACTGCAACATCGTAGCGAGCGAGTTCGAATTCGAGTCGCACTATTTCGATCGCTTTCGGATAGACAGTCTTAGAAAAGATATTAATCCCCTTATTTCCCCAGCTATAAGTTAAATACTATCACTACTGTTTTTCTACGTGGATTGCTTTGGCATTAAATAACCCATGATATGCCATTAAACAAAGAAACCAAATCAAACTTCATTCCGTTAAAATAAAATTATTCAAATATCTGTATTTACCCAACCCCTCCGGACGGGTAGGATGTGATACAAGGTCAATTTTTTTAGGCGGGGTTTAACAGGCTTGAATTTAGAGTTTTACTTCCCCTAGACTGGATACCTAACCAAGGCTAAAGACTCAGTCTTGCCTACTATTTACCCATTTCCCACGAGGGTAACCATTGCACCACGGACACAAATGTCATCAACCAATGTTCTCTGTTAGGTTTGGTTTGGTTTGGTTTTATGGCATATCAAACATTTTAGGTTATTTAATACCAAATCCATATATATATATATATATATAATATTTTGCTGCTATCACGGATTTTATATTTTTTAACCAACCCCCATCTATAATTTAAAAGAAAAAAAAGCCACTCCGAATAAATGTAAAAATCACAATTTTCCAAACAACAAACAATTTAACACGACCCCTGAAGATGACCAGCAAAATGGTCGAAAACGCTTATGCTAACATAGGGTTTTTCTCCACCATATCGACCCGGAATTACAAAGAATAGTGAGAAGACTTGTACGTCCTCACATGAAGATCATATAAAAGAGGCAATCCATGGTTTTGAACAGAGTGTCTCTCTCTCTCTCTCTATATATATACATATATATATTGAAATAATATATCGTAGTGAATCTCACTGAAATTAGAAATATGTGGAAGGTTGAATAAATCTAACATTTAACACGGGTTTAGAAGACGCTATATTTCGTTCTTTTTATTCTTAGAACTTTTTCAGGCTAAACTATTTTCTGAGTTTTTCTATTGATAAGCAAATGAGGAACACGATGGAGAGGATAAAGGCGTAGCAGGAAGAAGGAGAGGGTTTAGAGTCAAATGTATCAGGTTTCATTAAAGATTTTTGATTGTATGAAAGGGAAATAATTTTAGTGAGCTGACGGGAAAGAAATAGGGAAAAAGTTGGAGGGGGAGGGGTTTTGGCATATCCTATTTCTATCATATATATATATATATATATATATATGTGTGTGTGTGTGTGTGTGTATGTGTGTGTGTGTGTGTGTGATAGAGAGACAATTCTTGTTTGTATATTTCTTCAAAATAAATTCTTTTCAATAACTTTGCTATATCTAATTTTATTTTGGCAACTTAACAAAAGGTTGCTGAATAAGAAATAACCAAAAAGCTTGTTGGAAATATAATGAAGACCTTTATAGCATTAACAAAATACAATACTTGTCAGCGGCGTGAAGAAGGTGATTACTAAATCAGCACATTGCTATTTGTTGTCGGCATTCCCCAAAAAATGGGCACCTCAGACGCCAGGCGATAAACCTGTTAAAAGTGTTAGAGCCTATGGGGACCGGCCCCTGGGGCTCGAGGATGGTCGGCCGTGTAACATGAATACTGGGCTTTCGCGGCACCCATGTCAGGCAGCCTCGACCGAGTAACCGCTGACTTAGTCAGCACATTATCCCTCACTCTTACCATTGCTCCCAGGTTCCCTCTGGCCTGGGGTGGTAGCACCTGATAGGGTCCTATCAATTGGTCAAATAGAACTAAACTGTCAACTTATGCTAAACTAAGTAATTTGAAAAAGAACTGTTTTTAACAATGAAACTGCGTATTTATGGTTTACTGAATTGTTTGAAATGGAACTGTTTTTGACATTAAAACTGTGTACTTAGGCTAAACTGAATTGAAACAGAACTGTTTTGACATTTTACTGAACCGTTTTGATATCTAACTGTAAACAAAAAGTATACTTATACTAAACGGAATTCTTTAAACGAGCAATTTTTTTTGCTGGTCACCATATTTGTCTATTTCGTCACTGTAGAAGGATCTGAATTCTTTGAAATTTAATTCGGCGATAAATGACACAAAAAGGGTTGATACGCCGTAAAACAAAACACCCATCTAACCAATGAACCAACCAACCCCCGTTCACTATAATGTCCACCGTATTTATGTGGAATGGAACATACCCATTAATTTTCATAGATAGGGTATATAACATTTAATTTTCGTACTTTTATCTAAATAATTTCATTCTTCACAACCCTTTATGATATTTCAGTCAATTTTCTAAGCTTTTTAACAGATCTGAAAATTTTTTATCCCATTGTTTTCACGTTTTATACTTATATGGGTTTAACCTGGGCACCTCAGGTTGTGTAATGATTAGCAAGCTTGACTAGCAAACTTTCACGAGTGAGTTTGAGTCTCATTGGCTACCCCATTCATATGGCCTTGTGCTACATCTACGCAAAAAAAGCTGAATAAATTGCTTGTGTAATTGTTAGCAAGCTTGACAAGCAAACCTGCAAGAATGAATTTGAGTCTCATTGGGAGCCCTGTTTATTCAGCCTTGTGCCATATATTTGCAAAATGCTTTTAGTAAATTGCGATATGGGTTCAATTTTAATTGAATCTAATAGAAATATAAATCCCGTTTTTGGATACGATGCACAGTTCATGAAGTAGATTTTGGACATCAAATTATGAATTGATGCCGATCTCATAAGTGACCTTCTTTGGACGACGAGTGTTAGCCAACCAGCAAAAACTTACATTCATCTTCTCAGTACATTCAATGGATACCATTTCCAGTATTTGCTGAGAGCGAAGACCGATAGGGAAGGACAGCAAGAGAGAGTTAAAGGAATGCGAGCTAAAGGAAGGCCTTGATAATGATGATGATGATGAAGACATTCCTCAGCTGTAAAATCTGGGAGAGAGGTCGGCCAAAACTATTGATTAGTTAAGACAATGTTAGAAATTAATCCAAAAGTCCCTGTTCAAGAACAAGCCTCAAAATCTATTATATAGATGATAAATAAGTTTAAAACCTTAAATAGCAATTCGCATGAAAAAATTAGATTAAATGATGAACAAAAATTCAGATCTATCGCGTCCAGCATGAATCGTATGTACTTCATCCTTTTTTTCCAATGTTTGTGATGAAAAATAGAATTTGTTTTATGATCAGAGATCAATAATTGAAGCTATGACTGGACAGAGAAAAGAATCAGAATCATCAAATGATTTCTCCTTGTTAAAGCGCTGGACATTTGGTAGAATAAGGATCCTTCTACAGCGATGAAACAGAGAAATATGGTGACCAGCTAAAAATTGCTAGTTTGAAATTCTGACAAATATGGTTCCGTCACGGGAAACTAATAAATACGGCCTCGCAAGTTACAATACCAGGCTGCCTTCTAATAGGCCGAAGTAATGTAAAAAAAAATGAATCCATTCATGGCCGTATATGAAATTAACCCAAAAAGAGAATTAACTTTAAAAATTGAATAGAGAAAATGATATAATTATGTTGGTAGAATTTATCCGACGTTATTTTGAAATCATAATAGCAAGGTAACTCTCTGCCATTAATAATTCGTGGATTAGTTAAAGACAAAGTGTAAATATGTATTTTAAAGTTGAAAGGAATTAAAATAGCGTTGGATAAATTCAACCAACATGATTATATCATTTTGTCCGTTCAATTTTTAAAGTTAAAACTTAATTTTAGGTCTTTAGGTTAATTTCATATGCAGGCAAGAATGGGCTTTTTCTTTTTCTTTTTTTTTTAGCTTACATTACCTCGGCCTTTTAGATGTCAGCCTGTTAATGTAACATGCGGAGTGGTATTAACTGGTTGGCCGTGTTTCTGTTAGTCATATCGCTGCATGATAACACTTGCCCTTTTGTTTAAAAAAAATGGCGTTAGTAAAGTTCAATCGGCCGAACATAGAAGTTTTATTGTCTTCTGCTATTTAAATGACCCCTACAAAGGATTCTCACCTTTTTAAGTATTCAGACCTAAAAGACAAAACAATTTTTTCCAATAATTAGAGTCCATTTTTCTATTCTTTCAATGAAGAATTCTAAAAGAAGAAATTCTCAGTTTACTGCCAAAGTGAAATGAATTTATTAAGAGCGAAGTGAAAATACGCTTCCATTTTAAAAAAAAGTTATTTTTTTAAATATATTTGGTTAAATGAATCCCCAATTTTATTCGAAACAACTTGCCATAAATTGAATCGACTGAAAAAAAAAATCTCAACATTTAGAGTTGACTTATACGGCCGGGATAAGATTCGAACCTTTAGCTGAGAGTGGAATAGTAGTCCTATCAAACTGTATGCACCACTTACTGTGATTCCAGCAGATTGCCACAAACATTTCGCGTTTGAACATTGTTAAATATGTTCATAAATAGATTAATATTGTTAAAGATGTTTATACAGAGATTATTGTTTAATAATAAAACTGTTGAACAAATTAAATATTGTTATAAAGCTATGAAATACAGTTTCCAACAGCTAAAACACTAACTGTAAACATTAATCCCCCGTACGTGAGTTTAGGAGGCGACCTATATAAAAGGTAAAGGTCTAACACAGAATTTCGAGAAGAAAATGTTGAGGTTAACTTATAAGCCTAATTGACTAGTATGTTGCAATTTACGGTAAAAAGAAATGAAAACAGAAGATTGTGTTAGAGCATTTGTTTCTTAACGTGGGGGATTATTCTTTATTTTAATTTAAATAAAAATGGGGGGGGCTTTTCAACAAATGTTCAATTTTCCATTTTTGTAGAATTCTTTTTAGCATAACATAAGGTAACTTAAATTGTAGCGTATAAGTAGACCCTCTTAAGCATAAAGTTTTTTGGGTTTTTTTCTGTTTTAAAAGGATGACTTATTAGCCGTAATTTACGACAATGATTTTTCTTTTTGACAGTTTTTGTGTGTAGCGATTAAGAAGACTGATATCTTTATCAAGATTCAACCGACTTGTTCTTGTTTTTTAAGGTGGCTCGAACATCTGTTAGCATTAACAGCAAATGCCTGTATAAATGTAATAACTATTTCTCCGCAGCGAAGCTAATTGGACGTCTTCTTTATCTGAATTGATTGTTTCTTATATTTAGGTTAAATTTGCTTTGGTTTCGGTTTCTGGTTTAATGAATAATCAACCTTCATAGGGCCCAGTCGACTGGGGCTGCAGAAGGGTAAGACTCCCCCAATGAGTGGCTCAGTCGGCTGGGTCTGTAGAATGTACTGACTGCATATCTGCAGAGAGGTAAGACTCCCCAGCTAGTATCCTGGCCATGACATTAAACAATCTGATGGTGAAGATTTAGTAATACTAGAGCTTTGGGGAATGCAGAGTACTACTTTATTACCATCGCTCCCAGTTCCATTCTAGCCCGGAGTGGTAGCACCTAATAGGGCCCTATTTATGGATCAAATAGAACTGTTTGACATTTAAACTGTGCAAATGTCTTATGCGAAACTGAATTGATAGAACAAGAAGTTTGATCTTTTGAACGTGTGTACACAAGTGACTTATGTTTAATTGAATTGTTAGGGATACATATCAATACTTGGAACTTTTTAACTTTAATATATTGTTACAAATAATAGATAAATATGTATAAAGAGGATTTAGCATTAAATAACCTGCAATGGTTGATATATTAGAAAACCAAATTAATCAATTTTCATGAGCTATTTAATGCCAAAGCCATCTTCGTAGAACATCTGTGATACTATATAATCCATGGCTGGGGAGGGGAATAAAGAAGTTTATTCCTTTCCCAAGGGTATTTGCCCGAAAGTGAATGTGATGGCGCAACTGCAGTTTGAACTCGTTTACTACGATACCGCAGTCAAGCGAGTTAGCCACTACTCCACGTGGTTTGGATTATGAAGACCGAAAAGCAGTAATATGATAAACACGTGTACGGGTTTTTGTTTGTCCACTGACAGAGACTCCCCCTCCACCATGCACGCCTACCGGCACACATCAAGCTATTCACACTCCTCCACATACACGACAAAATTTTGTAATTTACAAAACTTTTGGCTTAGATGTGGCACAAGGCCATATGAATGAGGCTCGAACTCACTCGTGTAGGTTTACTATTCTAGCTTGCTAACCATTACACCACCAGAGGCGCACATATAAGGCAAAATATAAGTACACAAACATTAAGAACAAATTTCCTTGTCAATGCACTTAATCTAATTATATGAAATGAAAAATGTATAGAGAAAACAAGAGATAAAAATTCAGATTCACACACGGTATCAAACTTTCTCATCAACTAAAGCACACTCGTACACACACATACACACACATACTTTATGCTCACCTTATCACACATTCTCTCTCTCTCTCTCTCTCAATCTCTCTCTCTATCTCTATCTCTCTCCTGTAATCTTTCTCGATACACACTCACACACATATATAAGGATCGTTAAATAAGTTTCCAGACTTTTTTTTTTCGTATGGGCCCTTTTATTGATAGTACACACATGAAACTCTAGTCCCCTTCGAAGTAATCGCCTCCAGCTGCAATGCACTTGTACCGTTCCAACAACTTCTGGAAGGCCCCTTGGAAGTCTTCTTGTGTGAGCGTGTCAATGACCTTCGTCACAGCCTCTTTCATCTCCTCAATTGTCTCATAACGACAGCCTCGAAGTTTTTCCTTGATCTTAGGGAATAAGCAAAAGCAATAGGGAGCAAGGTCTGGACTATAGGGAGGGTGGGCAACTGCCTTGATGCCTATCTTGGTCAAATAGTCTCTGACAAGGATGGAGTTGTAGACTGGTACATTATCCTGGTGGAAATGACACTAACCCGATTTGAAGAATACTAGCCTCTTCCGACGGAATCTCTTCCTGAACTCCTTTAAAACCTCAACATAGTATTCCTTGTTGACTTTCTGTCCAGTGGGACCCAATGCATGTAGATAGTGCCAGTGCTGTCAAAAAAAGGGATCATCAAAAGTTTGTGGGTGGATTTGCTCTGTCTGGCCTTCTTGGGTCTAGGAGAGCCAACATGCTTCCACTGGGAACTCTGTCGCTTGGTCTCTCGACAGAAAAAGATGATGAAATATATATTCTGACGCCCAAACCAAACCAGCTAGTCTTTTATCATCTCAGAGCTATTGGTTCCATTATGAAAAGATTATTTAGGGGTCCATTCCGAGAGCAACCATCATAGAGCTGGTCATGAGAAATGCAACGAGACGCAATTTATGAAGACAAAATTTCAAAATCTTATATAACAATTAATTTTATTGTGATAAATCACAGTACGATTGTAAGGAATAATCATTAAAAATTCTAAAATAAAAAGGATTTTTCTCGAGTCAATCCAAAAAAAAAAAACTTCCATGAATGAAGGTTTTGTGAGTACGTTTGTATTTTTTCGCGTTTTTTAATTTTGGTGGCTTTTTTTGTCGTACTTAATTGACACTGACAGATATGCAACTACTTTTTGTTAGAAATAAGCTCGGTGATCTGAGTTCAAATCTTTGACGAGGCTATTTTCATTTCACTTCACACTAATATCCTTGGAAAAGGTATGAATCCATCTCTTCTTTGCCCAATCGGCTTGGGCTGTAGAATACACCGATTGGATCTCTGCAAAAGACTAAGACTTCCCCAACGATTGTCCTTGATATGATACTAAACAATCTGACAGTGAGACTTCAGTAATGCTGGAGCTTTGGGGAATGTGGAGAACCTCTTCACTGTCATTCGTTCAAGGTACACTCTGGCCCGGAGTGGCAACACCTGATAGGGTCCAATCTATGGGTCAAATAGAAGTAAACTGTGTAATTACGTTAAACTGAATTGTTTGAAATTAACTATTTTTACATTTTTAACGAGCAGTTATTGTTCAACTTCCACCATTGCCCGCCATCTATTCGCCAATCAAACCTGCGCATGTGTATACAACCCCACAATGTTTACCATCTTGGAGACATTAACAAATGAATTGTAGCTTACCATTCTGGAAGCGTTATACAAACGAGAATTATGTATCCATCCAAATACAAACGAGAATTATGTATCCAAAAGCAATCCTATACTCCTTAGCTTTTTAATAACCTTCTCGAGCCATCTGATGAAAACATCATTAACCGTATCAACTCTGCAGTAATTTCTTTTTCAATATATTTTTCTTCGCCCACTCATGGATTTTCCTTTGGATACCATCCCATGCTTATTTTCTCTTGTGCAAAATCTATTGTCATTGCCAATTCTCGGAAGAGAAGTGACCGAAAAAAAGGGTCCCCTTCTAATTCGTTTTTATGATTTTAAAACATTCTTAATACCATGTAAATAGTAGAGATGACTGGCATCTTTCGGTAACAAATCGACGAATATGAAAAGCTCAGCATTATATCCAGGCTGTCGTGTTTGGGTCAGGTAAAACTCAATTAGGATTGTCATTCATTAGTATAGGTATCTACTTTAAAGAACAACAATTTTTGTAGTTGTGTGTAAACAAATCCTGTTTTCAACAGTATATACAGTCTTTAACTTAAAGAGTGTGCTCTCTGAAGGCGTGCTCGGGCATAATCTAATAATTACTTTCTAACATCTCTTCAAAGTAGCAAGGTACTGCTCTGAGAAGGCAGCGGTAAAAGTTCCGTTCAACATTCGATCATAACGTCCCGTTCAAATTCCTCCGAGTTTTCGGTAATACCATGTGTGTGTGTGTGTGTGTGTGTGTGCTGGTGCGCGTGTGTGTCATTCCATATTATCTCAACTAACAGTCTCATGGCCAGATTTTGATAAATTTCACTATGTTGTAACCCACAATGTGGTACCCTCCGGGAAACGGAAAGTCTGAAAATAGAAACTTCATCTTAGCTATAGTTCAGGAATTATGGTCTCTAGAAATTTGATTGGATTTTCGTGTCGCGAGTCAGTTGCCTGATTTTCCAACTTTGGCACTTCGTAACTTAGTATCCTGAGAAGATATCTAGTGTTTCTGTAGACTGAAAAAATAAAGATATTTTTGGTATCAGTTAGCTTCTATTTTATGAACTTTCAAAGTTAAAGGTTCTTTTAAATGGAGGAAATTGCTATTTTGGGATTTTTTTTGTGGGCATTTTGCCGTCCAAAGAATCTAAACCAATACTAATCATATTTACCAACCCCACCGCTCGGGCAGGATATGACACAAGGTCAATTTTTAAGCGGAGTTTAACAGGTTTGAATTCAGAGTTTTCCTTCTCCTAAACTAGTTGCTTCACCAAGGCTGAAGAAACCAGTCTGCCCTACTATTTACCAATAGCTGGAGGGAGAATAATTGGATTCATACCTTTCCCAAGGGTATTAGTGCTATGTGAAATGCAATCAGTATAGTCCAAGATTTGAACTCATGTCGCCGTGTCCATTTCCTGCGACGATAACCATTACACAACGGGCACCGCCACAAACCAATAGTAATTGTTAAAAAAAAACACTTGGTGATATTCATTTGGATAATTGACTTGTATAAAACATTAAAACATAATTTAAAAGAGTTTTTTGGTTGATTAAAATATAGAACCGCTACCATAAAAAAATCTGTTTTACGAAAGCTTTAAAAGTAGTGTAGTCAGTTGAATTCATCACTGAAATTTTGCTGAATTCTAGTTCCATCCATTATCCTTCCCTTATAAAATCAAGAGACCATCATTTATACCCAGTTTAGTGCAACTGCTACAGAAAATAATGTCCCTCAGAGAAATATTTTGATTTAAAATTCCAACAGGGTGCGGCATTTTTAATCTTTGAAATCTACGTTATAGTGAATTAGATATGTTTTTATTTTTAAATATCTATTTTTAAAAAATCATGAGGTTCACATTTCATTTAATATAGTTTAAATCAGGAGAAAAATATCAGATATAGTTTTTTTTAGTACAAAATTGAATAAAATATTTGTAAATTTACCATTTTTTAAAAATCTTATTTGAAATACCCTCTATTTTTTTAATTACTCACTAAAATGACAATTTTTGATTTGAAATATTCAAGGTAATAAAAATAACAAGTTATTTCACTGGTGAATAATATTTCGTTGAGATAGATAGATAGATAGCATACTGGGATAGATAGATAGATAGATAGATACTTTTAAGAATATGATACAACTTGTTAAGGATTCATTCTTATGTTTTGTGTCAATTTGTTTCTAAGATTTTTTTTTTTACTTTTGTTCAAAGAAATCATATTTTTTTCTAAATGTTTAGAAATAAATATGATCTATGAGTAGTTGCTGGCTTCCTTTTGCCAAAAGCTTATTCTTTGGTTACCGAACTGTTAGAATGAGAAGAACTGTGTTAACTAAAGTGTAAACTTGGAAATTTGTTCTCTCAGATTTTATCCGCAATTTCGATTTTTTTTTCACGACTTATGCAAGACAGAGATAGATATGGCTGGAAATTTAAGATGCTGCCAGGAAATATTTCTGAACAAATAAAGCAGAAATATTGGACGTTTTTATCTAAGTTATTTTACGCCTTCTAATATCGATTTGTTGACAAAAGGAACTTCATATATATTTAAAAATGATGACAATGTCACAGGGTGTCCCATTCTTCGAGACCTTGTGTCACAACTAAACTAAGATTTGTAAATAACTAAATATATATATATATATATATATATATATATGCGAGTGTGTGTGCGTGTGTGTGTGTGGTGTAGAAGGAGAGAGAGAGAGAGAAAGATAGATACATAGACAGAGATAGAATGTAAGCGCATATTATGATTTTGCATAGATAAAAAATAATACTTAGAGCATAGGTTGGCGCGTTTTTTAAGTGTCTGCAAAGTGGATATGGGAAGTAAATACATATTTTTATCTGCATATATACTGACTAAAACGTTTACATAGATAACAGAACACACGCACATAGATAAATTTAAAAATACAAAGAAGCACAAGCATATGTGATTGTGTGTGTGTGTGTGTGTGTGTGTGTGTGTGTGTGTGTGTGTGTGTGTGTACGTACGAGAAATACATCACAAAATATAGATATAACCACTTACGTGGCAACATGCGTATATAATTATGCATATAACTGAAAAGCACAAACACGCACCAACCCACATATTCACACCAACACACACTCACAAACACAAACACACATACTTACGTCAGTGCATTAAGATACGAAAAGATAATGGTATATATAAATATATATATATACACACACACACACAGCTTGTATACAGATATTTAAACTCGTAGAAAAATTATTCTATTCATATCTATTACGTTCTGTTCATATCTATCTATCTATCTATCTATCTATCTTAGTCTATTCATATCTATCACATTCTATTCACATCTATCAATTTCTATAAAAAATTTTTTTTAGAAAAACACACGCATAAATAAAAAATACACAAAACTTGTATGACGGCAGAGGAATAAAATGCGCACACATACACACACACACACACATATATATATATATATATATATATATGGTGGGGGGTTAAAACTACGTCTATGTCAGTATCTAAATGAAGGGTGCAGCAAAGAAACTACTGAGAGAAATGCCGTTTTTTCTTTTGTTTTTTTGTTTTGTTTTGTTTTGTTTTTTGTTTTGTCTTTTTTTTTTAATCGTCTGACACACAGACGACAGCGGTGAATCAAATTTATTCGTCTTCGATCCGCTCGATGGCGTTCCTTTGTCAGAGGTTCTGGCGTCACGGAAAGAAGCTTTGTGTGTGAAGAGAGTGTCTCCTCCTCTGAAGGCGTCTGACCTGGAACATTGCCAATTTCTACAAATAGACATAAGAATAAGCCTCGACGCATTGCGAGTAGAGAAGTTTTATTATTTAGTGGGCGGGCGGGCGTGCACACGCATGTTTATCTCCGTGTCTATGTGTGTATGTGTGTGTTTTTTGTGTACATGTGTATGTGTGTGTGTATGTGTGTACATGTGTGTGAAGTTGTTTGCAAAGGCCTGAAACATGGTTGAATAGGTAAATCATTTTGCAAGAACCCTTCTTTAAAAAAAAGTATGTGCCTCACCGATATCATAAAGATTTGCGAGGAATTAGCCGAGTATGACACAAGGCCAACTGTTTGGTTGTATTTTGGTTTGCATGGTTCCTCGATCATCGGAGAGTAATTCAAGGTAAGTAATAGTATCTTTAGAGAGCCAAGAAAATATTGGCAGCGTCCACCTCCTCTCCTGGTAGCATATGACAGATGTTTAAAACAAGATTGTAATTGAATATATCAATGTCTTACTATGGACAGCTAAGTTGTCAAGTAATCTCGTACGCTCGATCCTCACTGAGGGTTTTTATTGTGGCTTTAAAAACGTTGTAAAGGCGGTGTCACAAGCTGTAAAAAGATCATCTCACACGCTATTTCCGGTAAATTCAATCTTCGCTGAAACGAATCAGGAATAGTCTCAGTTTGTTTCATGGCATATCATCTTTCTTGGGTTATTAAATGCCAAATACATCCTTTTAGAAGAACAGTAGTGATGCTATTTAACCCGAATCTTTCCCAAGCGAACCTAATAGCGCAACTGGAGTACGAACTCACTACCACTTCGCAGTCCAGCGCTTTAACAGTTTCGCCACGAGGACACAGTTTTCAGTCTTTGATAAGGTTAGTACATATACAAATCGTTTAGAGAAGAGTGGTTGATGATCACCTTGTACTTCTCTTCATTGTGAGTTCGATCCTAGAGAACCGTCCGATTTTATGGAACTAAGTAAAACTTAGCAAATATCATTAGATTAATTCTTAATTTAGCAACTAAACAATTCGATGTCCTGGAATTATAATACATGAACATCTTCATATGTAAACTAAAATAGATAGATAGATAGATAGATATGATCAGATTGTGACCAGAATGTGACAGATATATATATATATATATATATATATATATATATATATACGGATGTATGTAAACAATAGTAATTGTGATTCATAACCGTTTAAAATTTACTTCGCAGCTAATGTCTCCACGTGGCTGAAATGTTAGAAGCTTTGGCTTGGCGTTTGAGTCAACCGGGTTTTGATCCCAGCAACGGTAAGCTACTGTCTAGCCACACTGATGAGTTCTGATAGAACGAAACAGATCTGTCTGTGGATGACTATATATATATATATATAAATAGACCGACATAGATAGATAGATACGAATAGACTAAGATTGATGGATATAAATAAACTGAGATAGGTTTGGTATCTTTGTTTAATGGCATATCAACCTTCGCTGGTTATTTAATGCCAAAGCCAGCATTGTAGAATAATGGAAGTGATACTATTTAAACATACCTTGGGAAATAAAATAGCTCATACCTTTCCAAGAGTATTAGTTCGAAAGTGAACATAATAGCTCGACTGGAGTTCGAACTCGCTTACTACGATATCGCAGTCCAGCACGTTAATCATTACATCACGACGACTCCCCATGTGATAGATAGATAGATAGAGAGAGAGAGAGAGAGATATGAACCGGCCGAAATATTTAAGACACTTTGCAGAATCTTACAAAAGACTAAATGGGAGAAATGACTGTTGGAAGACTGTCTTGCATTATTTTCTTTAAACCCGTTACTTTTACTGGGTTACCAAAAATGGTTTCTTGTCCAGTCGGCTGGAGATGTATAATACACCGACTGCATCTCTGCTGAGGGGTAATACCCACCTCCTCAACGAGTGTCCTAAATATGACACTAAACAATCTGATGGTGAGGTTCCAGTAATACTAGAGTTTTGGGGAGTGCGGAGCCCTCCTTCATTGCCATCGCTCTCAGGTCCTCTCTGGCCCGGGGTGGCAGCACCTGATAGGGTCCTATCTATGGGTTAAATAGAACTAAAATGCGTACTTATGCTAAACTGAATTACTTGAAATAGATCTGTTTTCATATTGAAACTGCGTACTTAATCTAAGCTGAATTGTTTAAAATAGATTTGTTTTGACATTTAACTGTGTGTGGACAAAAACTATGCTTATACTAAACTGAACAGTTTAAATAAGAACTGTATGACTAAACCGAATAGCTTGAAAGAGAAATGTTTTTGAAAAAACTGTGTATTCATGCTAAACTGAATTGTTTGAAATAAAACTGTTCATTTGTATAAAAATGGATTCGGCATGAAATAACCTACAAAGATTGGTACGCCATAAAATTCAAACAAACAAGCAAACAAACATGGTTTTCTGAAAAAAATTAACAAAATGATTATCTTTGTTGACCACGTGGTTATAACTGAAGTTATATTGATAGACGAACAAAATCAGCTCTTTACTGAGAATTATTGCGAAATATGATGTTAATACACAATTTTACAACATATTTTGATAATTCATAGCCTTCTGTTTCATTCATCACTCTCCAAGGTCACTCTTACCTCAGACAAATTTGTCGCTAAATTACGTATTGCTTCGTGAAAGAATGATTTCGGTTTTATTTCGATTATTTCTTAATGGTATCTCTCGGTATCGTCAAATTATTAGAAAAGCCTACAGTACAAAGATTTTGTGAATTGTTAAACTGGTGGTAGTCTGAAAGAGGAAGGTTTCGTGAATATTTAACAATCGAGATAGCGAAATGATGTTTTGCTGTGTCGGTTTTGTAATAACACTCGGTAGAAGAAAAAGTGAAGAAAAAAATCTGCCAATTTTCATTATCGAAAAAAGTGTTATCTCTTCCAACGTGTCATTCAAACGAGTCAATTACTCACTGTTGCATTCTACACTAACATTTTGTCCGATTTCCAGTAATCTGTCGTGAAGAAATAACTTTAACCCCCGCTAATATCAAAGAAGAAATTTCCTCAATATATTATATTGTTATACATATATATATATATATATATATATATATATATATATTCTATTGTTATATAATGGATGCACTACTTGGACGCTAGCTAAACGGCTGGAGAAGAAGCTATATGGCAATTACACAAGAATGCTGCGAGCAATATTGAACAAGTCCTAGCGGCAACACCCCACAAGACACCAACTATATGGTCACCTGCCTCCCATCACGAAAACTATCCAAGTTAGACGAACCAGACATGCAGGACACTGCTGGAGAAGCTGGGACGAGCTCATAAATTATGTACTCCTATGGACCTCCACATATGGCCGGGCAAAAGCAGGACGACCAGCTCGAACATACATTCAGCCGCTATGTGAGGATACGGGATGTAACCCTGAAGACCTGCCAGAGGCAATGAACGATAGAGAGAAATGGCGAAAGAGGGTCAGGGATATCCGTGCTAGCAGCACGACATGATGATGATGATGATAATATAGTTAAGGTAATGGTTACCTATGTTAATTATTTTTCGTTAATTATATTTTTGTATTAAGGCTTTGAACTATTCGGTGTGTCTCGTGGTTCAGGTGTTGTAGTCACACAATGCACTCGCACGCCCGCGCGGAAAGAATATGAAAAACATCATATCTCATAATAAACTCCGAGTCAGGAAATGGAGCTGGACGCAGAGTTGGAGTGAACTGAGTGGGTGGATGACATCCCGAAAGGGATGTCCTGAGAATTTTAAGATTGTGAAAAGACGGGATTTGAGATTCGACCGTCGAAGCGGGGGTTGGTGAGTTTTGCGGATCTGATCAGATTAGATCAGTTTGAGTCTCGACCGGCAGAGATGAATTGGGATCTTAGACGCCACAAAATACGCAGCACGTGGGATGGGGTGATGGATTAGAATGGTTAGCACAGGCTTTTATGAATTGTGTCACAAAAGGCAGAAGGCAGAAAGAAATAAACCTGTTCGTATCAGAAACGACTGAGTCTGCCTGCATTATTATAGTTATTGAGATCATCACTACATAGTAAAGTTGTCTCCCTTTAGTCAAGCGTGACCAGAAGGCTCCCTATTCAATATTTACTACACCGAGGTGTAGGGGAAGGCGCTACTCCTTTCCCTGGATTGCTCCACTTTACCTTTGATACGTACCTTATATTGTTGAGTGTTAAGCAAGGAGGTATCAAGTATCGTTTTTAAAGTCTTGTGTATAACTCGACCTGGGATTGAACCCAAGTGTCCCGAATCATTGGCGAACACTCTACTCACTAGGCAACAAACAACACTATGAATGTTGAGACTCATGAAACTGTTCTATATAAAGCTATGATTAGCTTTGTATGGTTGATTCATTGATTGGTTAATTGAGTTTAATGGCATGCCAGTCTGTCTGGCGTTATGTTCTGCCTAAAGGTTAGGAAACTGCATACATTGTATGTTTATATTCATATTTTTGCGTAGTTTCTTGAGTTTTGGAGGGGAGGGATCACGTGGATATAATATCAGTTAGTTTGAATTTTATGGCGTACCAATCTTTATAGGTTATTTAATGCAAAATCCATTTTTATACAGTTTTATTTCAAACAATTCAGTTTAGCATGAATACACTGTTTGTCAAAAACATTTCTCTTTCAAGCTATTCAGTTTAGTCAAAACAGTTCTATTTCAATCAGTCCAGTTTAGCTTAAGTACGCACTTTCAATATGAAAACAAATCTATTTGAAGTAATTAAGTTTAGCATTTTAGTTCTATTTAACGCATTTTAGTTCTATTTAACCAATAGATAGGACCCTATCAGGTGCTCTACCTTCGAGTCAGAGAGGACTTGAGAGCGATGGCAATGGAGGAGGGCTCTGCATTTCCCCAAAGCTCCAGCACTACAAGAACCTCACCATCAGATTGTTTCTTGTCATATTCAGGACACTCGTGGGGGTGGAGTTACCTCTAAGCGGACGTACAGTCAGTGTATTCTACAGCTGCAGCCGACTGGGTAAGACATAATATCAGATATAATATCAGATATTCCTTTATATTCAGATCTGTTGTTATATAATGACTGCTAACATGGATTTTGTGTTCGTTCCTGGTGACTCCGTGTGCTTTGATAAGCTGTCACGTTGTGATTGGTAAACAGGGGAATGGCCGGTCGAGCAGGCGAGTAACCGGAAGGAGACCACGTGATATGAGAACCACGCGGTCAGATTTAGACAGTCAGTCCAGTCAGATTCGAAAGTCGAGCCAGGTATACTCAGCCGATCAGAGGCGTTAGGTTGTCTCTGACGATACGAATTGCATGGGGGTGAAAGCGTTGGCACCTCCTGGATCCAGAAAAAAGATATGGGGCAAGAAGAGGTCCCCTCTCTGAGTATATGTCACTCCATCTATCTCTCTAACAACAAACTGTGTGCCCCTTTCGAGAATAAATTGAGAGAGATATATTTTTATAAAGAAGTGTGTTTCGTTTCGTTCATTAAAGTTCGTTCATTATCTTTATGTTCTTGTAGAAGTATACAACACTGTTTGACTCATAGAGGTCACCGTAAATGGTAACACCACTCTAGGTCAGAGTTTATCTGGCAGCATTGAAGTGATACTCCATACTCTTCAGACCTTTACTACTGAAGACTCACAATTTAGTGTCATTTGGGGATTTCATCTAATTTCCATATTGAGAAAAGTTTTATTTTTTGTGCTAAAAAATTAGACTCCAGAAGCTTTAATTTTTTAATCTGGTGCTGTAGAATACACCGACGGCACCTCTGCAGAAGGATAAGACCCCCTACCCTCACCAATGAGTATCCTGGATATTACACCAAACAATCTGAGTTTTTGGTATGATCTAACCTGGGATTGAACCCAAGTTTCCCGGGCAACTGGCAAACTCTCTAACCATCATACTAATGTCCGGTTTTTACATGACTTACTTTACTTTAGTAAATAGTGAATTTTTACTCACGCAAATACATTTCGGTTAATCTCTTTCGAATGAAAACTTACATTCTTTTCTTTATAGAATGCATTTTATTTCAACACTGCTTATCTATTGAGCAGAATACCTAGTGTTTATATCATCATCATGAAGTCGCGCTGCCAGCACAGATCTCTGTAACCCTCTCTCGCAACCCGTCTCTGTTGTCCATTGCTTCCGGGAGATCTTTATGGTTATATCCTGTATCGGCACAGAGCTGTTGTATATAGGTTCTAGCTAGTCGTCCGGCCTTTTCTCGTCCATGTGAAGGAGTCAACGAGAGTTTGTCGCTTATGAGTTCGTCCTTACTTCTCCAGCAACGTCCCGCATATCTGGTTCGTCTAACTTGGATAGTTTTCGTGATGGGTGTTAGGTGGCCGTATAGCTGCTGTTTTGTGGGGTGTTGCCCCCAGGACTTATTCAATATTGCTTGTAGCATTCTTGTGTAATTGCCGTCGAACTTTTTCTCCATACATGTAGTGCATCCATATAGCAGTATGGACATGACCGCTGCTTGGAAAATACTACATTAGATACCCCGCACAAACAATTACAGACGCAGACTACGGCGATGACATAGTGCTTCTGGTAAATACACCTGCTCAAGCCGAAACCCTGCTACATAGTCTGGAACGAGCAGCTAGTGGCATAGGCCTCCATGTCAACGCAGACAAGACGGAATACATGAACTTTAATCAAAGAGGCGACACTAAAGGTTAGGCCTTTGAAACTAGTGGACAAGTTCCCCTACCTAGAAAGCTGTGTGTTATTAACCGAGTAAGACATCAACACGCGACTAGGAAAGGCATGGACAGCTCATGATAGACTATCGGTCATATGGAAGTCAGACCAGACTGATAAAAAAGACGCAAGTGTTTATATAAGATTCATTAATACTGATTTTGTGTTAGTATAACGTTTATTCTAATTCTAACAATTTATTAATCAACACAAGAAACAATTAATAACAATATACAGTCCTCCCTATGAATAAAGTTGAGTTTAAAGGACTTACCGGTACACTGAAGATGATATCTGGTATCTTACGGTGGTCTTTCTGAGCGCTTTTAAAGTCCCTGCCTCACAAAATATCTGGTGGAATCTGTCTGACATGATTTGGGATTTTTGCGCCGAGATTTCTGGGCACATCACGAGATTAGTATATCCAATCACTCACTCCATAGACAGGAATTACCATGGTACTAACCTAGCACTGATATCACAGCCGAAGCCTGCTGATGAAAATATCAGCTGCAGTCACATATACTTTAAAGCATAAATGCATTTTTTCTCTCACAGAGTGAAAATTTATACAAAGATTGTCCCTTTTATGTTAAGCTAACGATTACTGCTCTATTTCGTGCACAAAATCTGAACTATCATCTATTTAAAATTATCTACGCTCTCACTAAAATTATCTTTGCTTACAAGAAAAGATTTTATACTTTAGTTTTTCAGCAAACATTTCACTCAATTTAAAGAAATAAAAAGTACTAATTTGTAGATCGGATTTTTATCTAGTCATTTACCCCCTTTTCCGCTATAGTCATACCTAAGTCAACTTTTTTTTTAGGAGGGAGGAATCCTATACCTCAGCAAGAGATACAGTCAGCGTATTCTCAACCTCGCAGAGTTGGCATGTTTTTTGTTAATTTTTTTATTCATTTATTATTTTTTATCGTTTTGGGTTTGCATTGCCCATTATTATCGCAAGAGAGGAAAAACAAATGTTTAAACGGTGACCGATGTTACTTTCTCATATGGAGACCATCTTCCGGGTTTAGGAATTTATCCTGAGTTTTTAGATAACTTAGAAGAAATCTTTACAATAAACAGAAAAAAAAACCTTAACAGATGATGACCCAAATTACATAAACAGCAAATAAGACACAACAGGAAGAGCATATCTCATCAACAACCTATCCAGTCCAAACAACTTCCATCACAGAACTTGAATCGTTCATCTTCAGTTGACAATTTGTTGCTAGAAAGAAAAAATAAGGTCTTTAAAAAAATACGACAGCCATTGACTTTTAAAAACACTTTTATTTAAAGAATCATTCCAGCAATAGTAAAGACAACAAAAAATGAAACAATTTTACCAAGGAGAATAATATTCATTAAAGTAGTGATCCAAAACTAAAAGACATTATCTTTGAAGTTAAAAGTATGGGAATTATTATTAGGGATACGGAAACGTATAATGAAAAATCTGATCCTGACTAAACGACATTAGGATATATGAAAAACTTTTTAAATAGAAAATTTACATCAAAACACAAATTAAAATTGGTTTGTTTATTTAATAGCTTATCAATCTTCGTGGGTTATTCAATACTAAAGCTATTCTTGCAAAAAAACTGTAGTTGTACCATAGGGGAGGAGGATAATGGACTTCACATGTAATATAATGGCTGAGGGATTTCGTTTTATGCCTTTAGGCTGAGAACCTTTCGGTTCAGTGCATGGGTTAGCGAGGTGCAACATGAACGCAGGTGTTCACGCGCGTGCGCGGGGCGAACGTGTCATTCAGAAATGTCATTATAAAAATCCCAGATAGAAAATTGTGACTTGGGGATGTGAATGGCGTCATGCACCGGAAGCGCGCGCGGAGGATTTGGGGAGATTTGAAAAAGTTAGTTGAGTGGAGAACTAGACACCGAACGAGACAGGTCGACTTTCGGGGCTCGCAAAGGCCAAACGAATTTGTGCGCTACGGGCGCCGCACGAGATGGGGGGTGGCAGATGGAAAAGCCAGAATAGAAAGAATGTGTATCTCTCTCCTTATGTCGAAGAACCTTTAAGGTAATAAAAAGTTTCGTACCTGAACTAAGAAGTCGTTACGTGTTTTTCGTGTTTCAGGATTCCTATGTTCTATGTATATATGTTATGAACATTCTATGTACGTTTCACGCATATCCGTATCTGGCTATGGTACACATACCTTTCAAGGGTATTAGTCCGAAAGTGTATGTAATAGAGTGACTGAAATTTAAACTTGCTAACTCCACTGTCGCAGTCCAGCACTTTAGCCACTACCCCATGTGAACTGCATATATATACATATCCTCATTATAATTATGTCAGGCTGACTTCACGGTTTTCCATGACTCTCTTTTGCTATTTATTTCTTTCATACATCGCTTCCGGTAGGTCTTCTAGACGACATCTTGTGCCCGTACAGAGCTGCGTAGATAAGTTCTAGTTGGTTGTCCAATGCTAATACGTACGTGTGACGGGGTCCATTGGAAAACGTCTCTTATGAGTTTTTCCTTACTTCTCTAGCAGTATCCCGCATGTCTTGTCCGTCATATTAGTATGGCTTTAGAGATGGGAAATAGATGGCTGTACAGCTACTTGTTTTGTGGGATGTTGATTCCTGGACTTATTCATTATAGCTCGTAGCAATCTTCTACAATTGCCGTCAAGCTTTTTCTCTATACGTTTTGTCAGCGTCCAAGTGGTGCATCCATATAGTAGAAATAACACGACCGCTGCATTAAGTTTTATTTTATCGGATATCTGACACCCATATGTTCGATAATCTATCGATAGCAGTCCATTACTTTGCTTGAGGTATATTGATGTCATTTTCAGTTGATGAGACGCTGCTTCCGAAGCTGGTGAAGTTGTCCGCTAGTTTAAGAGAACCACTATTTAGCGTAGAAAAATCTCCTTTTTCACTAAAACACATATACTCCGTTTTGTCTGCAATGACATGGAGGCCACAACCACCTGCTGCTTGGTCCAGACGATGTGGCAGGGATTCGGCTTGGGTAGGTATATCTGCTCAAAGCACTCGATCATCTGCGTAGTCTGAATCCATAATAGTTTGTGCCGATTATCGTTATATATATATATGGTGGAACGATAAATTTGTCGTCCTAAAGAAAACAACACTACAGCTTTATTTTAAAACTTTTATTGAAAAAATCAATTCAGGTAACTTGGTTATGTAGTAGAGCTGATATCTACAGGGTGGAACGATAAAATTGTTGTCCTAAAGAAAACAACAGGATTGTGATTTCTAATTTCAAACTTCAAGTAACCTTTTATTTATTTCATCTGAAAGGTAAATGAGACTTGATTTTAAATCTCAGAGTGAGTTTCTCCTTATTTTCGCTGTTGTAGAATGATAATCTGAGTGATCTGAGACGTAAAAACCTGCAATTAGAATCACCTCACCCCCAAAATTAGCTATGTTGACTGCAATGCAGAATTTCGCTCCGACACCTAGCTACTTCTTCACTGGGCGACATTTTCTGGAGACATTCACGCTTCTCCCCGAAACAACCAGAACCACAAACTCACCGTGACTTCAACATTTTTTTCTTTAAACAGGAAACACGACTTTTGCTACACTACGGCGAACATATCTCCCTCGCACATCCAACAATGCCTTAACCAAACAATACTCTTTTCGCTCTGGCATTTAGCTGCAAAAATGCTTTCTCAACTCTATCATAACTTCATTTCGTTTCCTTTCTTCTTTCCTTCCTACGAGACTTGCAGCATAATCGTAAACTCTTTATTGCATGCTGCTATTAAAAACCTTCAAATAAAAGCTAACGGCATCTTCGTTTTCTTAATTCTCCTTTATTTTACAACAACACTTAGCGAGGGAATAACACACACACGTAAGAACATATTTCCCAGACTAAAAATAATAACAAACATTCCTATCGCTAAAATGTGTTAATCCGTCTTCTCTAAAGCTCCAGCATAACTAGAGCCACACCATCAGATTGTTTAGTGTCATACTTAGGACACTCGTGGGGGAAGTCTTTCCCCTCTGCAGAGATGCAGTCGGTGTATTCTATAACTCCAGACGACTTGGCTCGCTGGAAGGACAAAGGTTGGATGCATACCTTTCCTAAATGGTATCACCGCTATGCAAAAAATATAAACAGTTTCGTCAAGGATTTGAACTAGGGTAGCTGAGTCCATTTCCAGCGATGATAACCATCACTCTGTGCGTGCCTCCATAAGAAATTATACTCATAAGCGAAACGAATAAAAATGTTATGCCAGTATAGATGACGTTACTGACTTATAACTTTATTTTCCGGGTTTCTTTGGTTTCGCCAGCAATAGTGAATATGACACCCATTAAAGTCTTTGTTTCTCCTGAAAGTTAAAAGTTCCTTTAACTCTAAGAAACAGATGTTCACCCAAATTTACGTCTTAAATTTAATGAATATTGATGATGAGATAAAACTCCCAAATTTAATGAGTTTATTTTCCCCATGAATTTGTTTTATTGAAAAATTTGTGGATGACGCAGTCATCCTGGAAGATGACCCTTTCTCTTAAAAGAAAGATATGCATTTCTCTTATAATATACAGCAGACATGTTTTATTTTTTTTCAATAAAAATTCGGGGTGTGGATTTCTTCAAAATCCAGTCACTCAAAATGGAAGATGCTTCTTATGTTCCGACAGACGCTTAACAAAATCATCTGTTGGTGAAGTCCTAATTTAGGTATTTTTTGATCAATGTGTTTTGAGTCGATATATTTTTCTTTGTTCTTTATATACAATATCCAAGACAGTAAAATTATATATATATATATATACACACACACGTGTGTTATGCCAGCTTCACCAGCTTCGGAAGCAGCGTTATGACAACTTCGGAAGCAGTGTTATGACAACTTCACCAGCTTCGGAAGCAGCGTCTCATCAACTGAAAATGACATCAATATACCTCAAGCGAAGTAATGGACTGCTATCGATAGATTATCGAACATATGGGTGTCAGATATCCGATAAAATGTATACATATATATATGTATACATATATCTAGAGAGAGAGAAAAGAGCGATGATTATACTGTTTGGTTTGGGTCATTTGTTTAAAAGCCTATGTAGATGTTTGTGTTACTAAATGCCAAATCTATCATTGTAGAAGAATAGTAGTGGTACTATTTGACCCAGAGCTGGTCTAAGGAGTAAAAACTTTCACGAGGGTAAAAATCGGACAGTGAACATAATAGCGTAAAAGGAGTTCGAACTCGCTTACTACAATGTCGTAGTCAAGCAACATAGGCCTTATGTCCCGGGAACAACAGCAGAAAATTATACCGGTAAAATAGAAATACAGAATATTGCTAGTGTAATGAGCTAAAGTCTTACAGAGCGGTCTTCTCTCGTTCTTTTGCAAGACATTGTTAACCATAGTAAATTATATATGTGTATGTGTGTGTGTGTATGTATGTGTCTGTGTGTTTAAAATGAGTAATATTGAGCAGTTCAATCAACAGATCACTTATATGGTGGACATGCCACTTGCCTGCTTACCATTTAGATCTTATCTTCGAATCATGGCAAGTTTACTCGGTTTTAGTGGAATAGAAGTTTGTATTTAGACTCATACAGAAATTTCTACTCACTTACACCCACCCACACTATATATAAATATATATGTGGGTGGGTGTATTAAAAATGCAATTTGCTAGATTCATGAATAAAGAATGCTCAATTGCAGTAATAGAGAATACGTAAATCTTTGTATGAATAGTGCAGACAACGAGTCAACGGCACTTGGTGACAGCCAGATTCTTCAGACCAAGAGGCTCCCACGTGGTAGGTATGCTTTTACGCATTGTTCTGTGCTACGTTCGCTAAGGTAATCTAGTATGTGACACATTCTAGTTAGGACGCTCCAGTTAATACTGCTTTTTGTTTACACCTACAGAGATATATGGTTTGTTTTTGTTTTGTTTTCCAGGGTGGAGTTATTTAATTGGATTTATTATATTAATTAATTAATTTTTGATTAACTCACTTATTTACTCAATTTGTGTTTTCATTCCTTTATTTATTTTTCACTTTATTGTTATTTGGTTTGATAAATCTTTGGAATCTTGTTTTCATGTCTCTTGACTATTCAGCCTTAGGTCTCTCTCTCTCTCTATCTATCTATCTATCTATCTATCTATCTATCTATGTATCTCTCTCTCTATCTCTCGATCTATCTATCTCTCTATTTATGGAAGTAAATAACGGAGTATATAATCCAACAATATAGAGAAAAAATTGATTACAAGGTAATCCAAGTAGAAGGAGAGAATTATTTAGAAACAAAGTCGACACTATAGCGTTTTTCTTCTAATGAACAATTATCCGGACTATGAGGGATGATATTAGTGATAAGAAATCAACGATTGATGTTTTAAAATACAAAATTAGAAAAACCTACGGAAGCTTTATATATCAAGAAAGAGTTGGCCGTTTAGTCAGTAAATCTGCGTTTGTTTTTTAATTGATAAATCAAATGACGTTATTTAAAAATGCTAATTTACTGACTAAATAGCCAAGTCTTTCTTGATATGTAGATTTTCCATAGGATTTTGTATCTTTGTACTTGTAAACATCCATTGTTGATTTAACATCACTAATAACAAGACAATGGTATAGGGGTTAGAGTGTTTGCAAATGGTCCGGGAGACCAGGGTTCAATCCCACGTTGAGTCATACCAAAGACTCAAAAAATAGTACTTGATGCTATCTTGCTTAACACTCAGCATTATAAGGTAAGGGTGAAGTGGAGCAATTCAGGGAAAGGAGTAGCGCCCTCCCCTACTCCTCAGTGTAGTAGCTATGGAAAAGGGAGCCTTTGGGTCATGCTCGACTACGGTCGCCAACTTTACTTACTAGAACCGAAACGCTATAGTGTCGATTTTGCTTCTCAATAAATCTCTACTTCTACTTGAATTACTTTGTTATCCATTTCTCTCTCTCTCTCTCTATATATATATATATATATGAGAGAGAAAAAACTAGTTAGCTTAACTTAGTCTGATACCACGTAAAAAGAGAAAAATTGTTTTTGCAGAGGTGGGGGAATGTTTGCTTAAAACTTCATTATGAAATTAATAAGTATATGGCGCCCCAAATGAATGTAAGACTTAAGATTCTACCCGACTGGCTTGCTCTCTATTGCACCGTCATTATCATCAACATGTCGTGCTATCAGCATGGATATCCATGACCCTCTCTCCCCACTCCTCCCAATCGTCCATTGCTTCTGGTAGGTCTTCAGGGCCACATCCCATATCGGCACAGAGCTGCTGTATGTCGGTTTTAGCTGGTCGTCCTGCCTTTGCTTGTCCATGTGAAGGAGTCCACAAGAGTATATCACTTATGAGCTCGTCCATAATTCTCCAGCAGCGTTCCGTATGTCTGGTTAATCTAATTTTGATAGTTTTCGTGATGGGTGGTTGGTGGCCATACAGCTTCTGCTTTGTGGGATGCTAACTCCAGGACTTGTTCAATATTGCTCGCAGCATTCTTGTGTAGTTGCCGTCAAGCTTTTTCTCCATACGTCCATGTAGTGCATCTATACAGCAGTATCGACACGACCGCTGATTGGAAGAAACTGAGCTTCATTTTATCGGTCAGGTCTGACTTCCATATGAGTGATAGTCTATCGATAGCTGTCCATGCCTTTGCTAGTTGTGTGTCGATGTCTGTCTCGATGTCTGTCTTCTTAGGTAGGTGAACTTGTCTACTAGTTTCATAGAGCTACCGTTTAGTATGGAGATGTAGCCTGTTTTATTAAAGCACATATATTCCGTTTTGTATGCATTGACAGGGAGGCCGATGCTAGCAGTGGCTTGTTCCAGACTATGTAGCAGGGTTTCTGCTTGAGCGGGTCCATTAGTCTTAGTATCATCGGAGTAGTCGGTGTCGGTAATTGTTTATGCGGGGTACCTTCTGCTTCTTTCTTTTGTTAGCTAGAAACCGTTCTTTTTTTATCTTATCGCTAGATGTTCTAAGCACGTAGTCTAGACGGATGATAAAGAGGTATGGGGCTATGTTCTAAGCACATAGTCTAGACGGATGATAAAGATGTATGGGGTTAATGTTCTAAGCAGGTAGTTTAGACAGATGATAAAGACAGCAATATTTTTTAAAATCTGTCTACATCGAACGGTTCATTTACTTATATTGCACACACTAACACACACACACACAAAAACAGAGTAATATATATATATATATATATATATATATATATATATATTAAGATGAATAAGTAAGTTGTAAAGTTTGCGACCGTAGTTGAGGGCGACCAGAAGGCTCCCTTTTCTATAGCTTCTGCAACGAGGTGTGGGGGAAGGCGCTACTCCTTTCCCTGGATTGCCCCACATTACTCTTTATACGTACCTTATATTGCTGAGTGTTAAGCAAGAAGGTATCAAGTACCATTTTTAAAGTCTTTGGTATGATGCGACTTTGGATTGAACCCAGGTCTCCCGGACCTTTGGCGAACACTCTACCCAATGGGCCAATGAGGCGGTCTTAAGATGAATAGGTCCGTATATTATTTCAAATTTAGTATTTA